>JAACJT020000078.1:187089-241585 GCA_009936485.2 Gymnarchus niloticus
ATCCCCCCGTAATGTCGGTATTCATTTTCCGCCGGGAAGGGGGGAAACAGGGCTCAAGCCCGTCTCCCGGGGGGCGGAAATACCGGGCGGAGCACAAGCCGGCTTCTTTGCCCGACCCCCCCCCCCCCCCCCCTTCCTCGTCCGCACCCATGGGGGAGCACACCCACCTCCTTCTGAATATTGAGAATGAGCAGGAACAGGAGAGCACGATGCTGAGTTTTCTTACCCTGACCGACAGCCAACGTATTTCATCAGAGTGGGCCGATGGCGAGCGTTATAGGAAGCGCTTTGTGCAACGCAGCCGGGGTGGACATGTTTGACGTTCTGCTTGTTCTTTTACCTGCCCTGGCACCTGCATTTTAAATTATTCAGCTTGTTGGGCAGCACTGATCACGAGTTGCGTTTTTACCTGCAGCTTATGAGCATGCACTTAGCCTTACAGCTGAAAAAGAGAGGAGGAATCTGGTGTGCAGAGAGGCAGGCCCAACCTGAACAGCCTGTAATGACGTATGAATAAAATATCAGTGTCACGCCCTGACAGAGTGCTGCCTTAAAAGCATTTCACCTAAGCCGTTACATAACCTGGGGTCTAAAACAGGTTCCATTCTCATACCGCCTCAGACATTTGGAATTGGCGTCTGCTGGCTCTTGGTGTCCCCGCTATTGATTGTATGGTCATGTTCCTTTATGGGTGTGGGGGGGCATGTGAGAAGTTGTGTTTGTAAGGACCCATGGCCTCTTTCATGGATTCATGCCAACCCCCCCAGCTGCTGTGGCAACCGCTGAGAAATAAACCAGGGACTTGGAGAGGAACTCCAGTGATGTGACTATGACGGCAGTCCCATGATGCTGGGCGAATCCCGGTAACTAGGCACACCTTGGTTACCACTAAACAGAGCCTCATTGAGCAACCCAGCTTTTCATTTTTGGGAAACTGGAGTTTGGTGCACGCTTTGTTCATATTTGCATCAGCTGACAAACAGTAGGCTAAATTACGGAGTGCAAAATCATAAATTCAGGGTTGCTAACTTTGTGGATTCTGACTTATCACCCAGATTTCAGACGAGTGAGAGGCCAGGAACACGTAGGAAACGGGAACGTGTACAGGTTATGATGTGTGTTCTTTTTTATGTTCATCTTCGAAGAGCAATGGAGAATATCTAAAGAATCCTGACTCTTTAATGAATACAAGAGTGTCTCCTCAGTTTTGAATAATCAGCCAATCTCTCCGAGGTTATCAAAGAGGCTTTGTGTGATGGCAAGTGGATTAATACAATTGGATGCGCCTTCTGAAAGGCTGGGTCATCATTTAGTTAAAAATTACACACCTTTTTTAAAATATGGATACACAAGGATTAAGGCTTATTTGTTTAAAAGACATTATTTCCGGGAAAAAGTCAAATGTGAATATGTAAATACTCAGTCTTTAAAAACTGTTGGACTTATATTTGGAAAACAAGCATGGGGAATCAAACTTAAATAAATGAGCTTACAAGATGAGGGGTCAGATGAAGGTAGAGTTGTAACCTTATAACAGGCTGAAATAAAAAAGATTCTAAATGAATGACCACTTTTTCTTCAAGGTCAGAGGAAAGGGTTTTTAGTGATTGGTTGAGTAGTCTTAGTTTTCCTGCATTGCTGAGCACCCAGGCCACCCCACTTGAAAGGAACGACCCAGTTAGAATTGAGGCCTCCAATACAGTGACTTTGTCTTGGGTCCTGACCCTGTATGTCTCTCCTCAGCTGGTGTCAAGGCAATTCAGTGATCCTGATGTGCCGTTTAACTGGGAACTTGACCTGACTCCACCAGTGCCGAGATGCTAGGAGGCTAAAGCGTGTCAAGAAATGGACGCACATCTCATTTGACCAGACAAAGGAAATGACCTTTCTCTCTTCATATTGTCATATTTTCCACATGAACTACATACTTCATTGATTAAATGCAATGTTACTTACAGGGAACGGGGTTTATCAAAATCATTTGAATATTTAACACTAGTGTTGTCTCAGTAATGAATTGCCTCTGCCTCAATTATAATATTCTGGAGAAAAATGAACACGTACACATTTTTGTAATGTGTGTGGTATTCCAAAATACCATTCGCAATTCACTTAGGCTGCATTACTTGGCATGCAGTATCTGTCATTTGTAAGATAGCTAACCAGTAGAAATTATGTTTAAAATTTAATTATGCACCGATAATTTAATTATGGTAAAGACAAAAGTTCTAAATAGCTTCAGAAGACATTATACTTTGCAGGCTAAAAGAATTTGACCTGAATTATACTTTACAAGGCAAGATTCTGACTGCTGCTATGCCTGGCTTTCAGGGATTGTTGTAGATGAATCCTGACATTGGCCACATTTATACAGACTCACCCATTAGTTCCTTTAGTTTATGCAGATTGAATGATGTAAAATCGCACATTTAATTTATTTAATTCTTTCAATTTCTTATATTCCATGAAATTCCATTTCTTTTTTCTCAAGTCTGCGTCTGAAGTCTAAGTCACAATTATTAAAATATAAAAAATCTGTAATTCAGACAGCAATTGAAACGTAGGTGCAGACCTGTTGCTGTCTGCAGAGGTCTGTGTGGCTGGTTTATGTGGCATACACCACGCCGAAAGCCCCTCAGTGTCAGGCGAGCCCCCCGCTACTCAGGAGTGGCCCCTCACGTCGGGCAGCATGCAGGTCAAGCCCCCCACCCACATCGGTGAGGGCAGCTTTCTGCATCAGAAGGATTCTTGGCGGATGAAGGCGCTGCCTCTCGGGCTAATTAAATTAGAGGGCATGAGAAGGCAGAAAGTGACTTTCTCTGGCGGACACCACGCCGTGCCTCATGCACTTCCGCTCCGAGTGCGCTGAGTGCCGCATGGTCCACTCCCCGCCCGCAGCAGCACTCCTCTAATTCACCCCGAACAGGGAGGAATGATTAACCAATAACCAGGACAACAGGTCGGGCATCACCCGAAGTCGATCCCGCCTGAAAGCCGGCCTGCAGAAGTCGAAGCTCTGCATGGGCAGCGAAAATAATTACAGCAGTACATCTGTTGCTCTGGACAGGAGTAGAACCAAGTTTCAGATGTAACTGGACAAAACCACTGATGAGTTGAACTCTTTTGCAACTGTTTGTTTTGCCACCTGTAAAGGGCAGTGTGTTTTTAGCTCATTTGTACAGTTTTATGTATTCATTGTGTTTACTCCCGCATATAGCCAAATATCCATATTAAAATGTATATAAATTCTAATATAAGATGTCATTGCACACGCAATTAATAAGAACACATTTCAAAACAATGCTATCATCCATTTATTTTGCGTGTTTCTCTGCCAGCATCTCATGCGATTAACTTTTCGTGGGGTGGATCGGTGGGTCACACGCACCCATTGAATGACTTAGCATGAAAACTTTTAAGAGTTTGTCGAGAGGGAAGCCTTTGAAAACAATATGGATTCAGTTTGGCTTTTTACACTCTCCTCCCTCCCCCATCATTAAAAACAGAGCCTCTGTAACGACACCGAAGGAAACATTTACGTTTGATATCAGTCCCGCCTCCATGACTGCCTTCTCCAAGTCAGTACACAGGAGTGACTCAAACGACATGAGCTTTACTTGTGGTCAGTGTAGTGTGAGGACACCCAGTATATACACAGTGTATACGCTCCCAGCTCACTCTGCCCTTCTGCCAGGATTCAGCAGATACATGTCTGTTTCTTTCTAGGCGCACCAGTTGTGAGTATATTCTTCATATGGGTCAAATCTCAAACAAATTTTGTTTGGCAATGTCACAGGCCTCTGACTCCTATTTTTGCAGATAAAGTTTGCCATTGTTTTCCCATTTTTCAAGCAGGGAATGAAGGTGAAATTTCACGTGTTGTGAACCAAAGGTACTTTTTGGGGACCTTGTCATGAAACACCAACATCCATAACCCTGCTGGGGCTTCTCGTGACCAGAGGAATGTTCTTAAGATACCCCATGCTACCTGTACAAAATCAGCCATTACTGGGTTTGTATATTATTACCCTGAAAGAGGTTACTGCACACTCCTTACAGGCAGGTACCCGGATAACCCAGACCTTGCTAATTAGAACCAGATTACCAGATAGGTATTATGACACATCATATATTATTCAGTATTGACACTAATATTG
Organism: Gymnarchus niloticus; assembly: GCA_009936485.2. Lineage (NCBI taxonomy): Eukaryota > Metazoa > Chordata > Actinopteri > Osteoglossiformes > Gymnarchidae > Gymnarchus > Gymnarchus niloticus. Next base: position 191,247 of record JAACJT020000078.1, read on the forward strand.
CTTGAGGTGCGCGTTCATCTTCATTAATGAAAAACATTGATACTGCCTCTGACCTGTACAACAACCAGGTATCAAGAATGATTCCTTAGTGTAATTCAATAAACCAGACATTTTGAAGCTGATTCAATCTGAGGCAATGTAGAAATACTGTAATTAGCTTGCACCTATGGGGATTTATACGGACTTCCGGCTGGAATTAATATATAATACTGGGTGGAATTACCTTTTGGTTAACAAGTCAGAGGCAATCACTTGCAAAATATCTGGTTTTGTTTTGAAAAAAAAAAGATCAATGGACAGGATTAAGTGCAGAATATACTGTTTATTTGCAAAAAAGACATTGAGAAGCAGCAATTAAACAATTTACTTATAACTTACCGATAGCCTTGTTGGTAGCCATATTGTAGACATAATGTATGCTGTAGTTTAGCTGTTAGCCTTAGCAGCTATTAGCTGCTAATAAAACTGGACACCTACTTAGCATTTGTTCTACTGTTCTATCATGAACAGACCTCTTCTGTTGTAGCTGAGTCATCTGCATCAATAATCGGCACCAAAAATGAAAGATTTAGAGATATCTATTTTTTTGTAATTACACCAGTGAGCTGAACCTCTTTGTGCCTGGCAATGTGCTCATGTTAGGTCACATGACAGCTGACCCCTGTTAGTTTTGGCTCAAGATCTCTCATTCAAAGGTTGCGCCAGTTTACCTCTTGCCCTAAGACACCTAGTTTGACTCGATCTGAATGAAATTCTTGTAAATGGAATTCTAGGAAAATAACTTGGCACTGTAAGACAGGAAAAAGGCTTCCATCAATATTTCTATATTTTTAACAGCAACCTTGTATTAATTTGCTCATTAGCCTGAGGTTCAGTCTCTTTTATGTTCAGCTACTGTGCACTAGCTCCACGATCACAAGCATTGTCATGGGTGGGCCTGGAACTTACCCCAGACAGCAAAAGGCACAGGGCAGAGGTACTCCCTGGAGGGGATGCCAGTCCATCACAGGGCACCAGGCTGAGGTACACCCTGGAGGGGATGCCAGTCCATCACAGGGCACCAGGCTGAGGTACTCCCTGGAGGGGATGCCAGTCCATCACAGGGCACCAGGCTGAGGTACACCCTGGAGGGGATGCCAGTCCATCACAGGGCACATACACACTACTGGTAATTTAGTGTTGGAAATTCACCCAACGACATGATTTTGGAGGGAAGGGTGCTGATGACTGAGCTGACATGTGGGCCCCTGTGGACTTCCAATTTAAGTTCAGAACATTAAGTCTAGTGCCAAACAGGGGTTCGAGCTACGAAGTGTTTCACCAGTGAATGATTTCCTAGCATGTTCATGGATACAGTCAGGAACACTGTGGAACATGTCATGAATTCTGATGCAACGTATGTTGAAATAGTAAATGTGAATAATCCATAACAATCCTTTTCGCTAAAAAAATGACCATGGTGACTACAAACTCATGCTTCATAACCTTTGTCTTCATTGTGCCCTTCTCGTTGCATCAGTACCACCTGCATCTGGGACTCCGTAGAAAGGCATCCACAAGCCTGTATGTAGGGACAGCGTCTGGATTGCCTTTGAAAAGATAGGGGGCGCTGTTGAGCCCAGCACTGCATGATGGAGGTTAATGTGCTCAGGTCCACCCCTTCCTCCCCTCTCATAGACTCACACACAGATGGTTAACAATGATACTAGAAACAGCCCACCCGCCCGCATGCCGCATGGTGCGTGATGGATTTATTTGCTTGGTAATGTAGGGGGAAGAGGGGATCGTTCTCTCCTGAGAGTGAGCAGCTGGCCTTGCCCCCTGGGTGCATGGGGAGCCCCCCATTGCTAAATGCTGTTGAACGGGGCCTGGCTGCAGCCATTACAAAGGCAGCCACGGTGTCCCCCTCCTCACCCCCCAGCACTTCTGGAGCCTGACATGCCTCAGGGTCAGCTGTGCTCACTCCGACATGGAACCCTGGGAAGAAAAGGAAAAAAAAAAAAAAAACAAGAAGCCTCCTTGTTTACACGGGTAACTGCATGTTCAGATGATTGCAGCAGTAATAGACGCGTTACCCTTGGCGATTATTGGAAGCACAGGTATTAAAGGTTTTGGGTCAGAACAGTCGGTGTTCCCCATGCAACTCAGACGCCTGTGGTGTAATTCAATAGCACAATCGTAAGGCTGTGAAATGAGAATGTGTGTCAGTCTGTAAAAGCAGCCACTTACTGCTTACAGCCCCAGTACCTCCGAGTGTAGTTCCCACTGTCGAGTATGCCAGAGAGACGAGAACCTTCCAGAAGGAAGTGCGCGGCCCTGGTGCTACTGGACCCAGTGACTCAACTCGTGGGACAAAGCATAGGGCAATAACCCTAAACAGTGTGGGTCAAGCCCAGGACAAATCCATCTGTGGCACTGGAGATGCATACATTTTTTAAACTTTCATCATCAGACATGGAGAACGATTCTAAGAAAAGGCAAAGGTAAACATAAATAAAGAAATTAACAGATGCAAAGATAAGCATGCTGCACAATGAATCACACTGGAGGCAGTGAAAAATACCTCAGCTCACTACTGATGACAGAACAGTGACTTGTGCAGGCTTTCTTCCGTGAGCGTAGGCCTCAGAAGAGCGGCTTTAATGAGGCAGACAGCTGTCTACATTGTAAGTTGTGTACTAATCCCATGAGACTGAAGCCCTCCCTATGTACCAGGGGTCTCCCAGTCAGCTCCCTGGACTGTTTTGGTTTTGGAGAGCGATTAACCTACATAGCCAACAGGTCTGTATGAGTGGGACTGGGGGGGAGGGCTGTTTTTTTCTCATAGCTTGGAAATAATGCCTCTTCCCTATTAGGTCTCAGAGAGAAAAACGTGTTACAGGGTTTCGATACAGACAAGAGGAAGGAGCTAGTTCCAAATCAGTTCAGATCGGCACCAGTGTTCCAGGTAGATAACTGAGTGACGGGCTGAGTTCGGCACAGCGGCACAACCAGACGCATTATCAACCACAATTAGTTTCTGTGGAGGGAGCTTCATCCATGCATGTGAAATTACGATTTGTGTTAGCAGTGTTGTTCTCCTAATGTAAAGATAAGCCCCAATTTTTGCATTTGGGGGATAACTCGGGCACGGCTAAAAAGCCAAAGGCAGCCCGCATCCCATGATTACCGGACGGCGTTGCAGCTGAGGGACAGTAAATGGGTAGTTTCTCTGGTGGAGATTAAATACTGGCTCTCGCACTGAAATGAGTTACAGCACCTTTTTGCAAAGGTTGCATCGAGTCATGTGCGTTCTGAGTGAAATTGCTATTTAAACTGATTATGAGGTCATTTTAAAGTGAAACAGTTAATACATCAGCAGTCCGTTAGAGCTGGCCTGTCACTTAATAACGACAAAATATACACAGTTGCCTTTTTCTGACACCTTTGTTTTGAAACGGACATTGTGCAGAGAGAAAAAAAAAGCTTATTTTGGCCACGTATTTGTTCAAATTCTGTCGACTGTAAATAAGGAAGATAAAGCAAATCATATTTCCTGTGAGACTGAAATTTGTCAAATCCCTCACTGACCTATCTCAGGGGTTGAACCACCAAATGCAGATGGGGGGACAGCCGCCCCCTCCCCCATTTGACAGCCCTGTTCACCTTGGAGACAATGATAAAAAAGCACAGGGGGCCTGTCTGTCTTTCTGCTCACAGGTGATGTAATAACGAGAGAGGCACTGGCGAATAATGGCAACCCTGTCCTATGAACAGATGGTGATGAGCCTGTTGCTAGGATAAGGCCTGAAGAATTTAGTTTTAATTCCAGATTATTTGCCTCAGTGCCATGAATATCCCTGGGTTTCCTGAGGCAAAAAAGAAAACACAAAGGAAGGCAAAGAGACCAGAGCCAGGTCAACAGGGGCTTCTGGGAAAGTGTCTGCTCAGCTGCGTACGATCACCTGGGTTTGAGAAGCGTGCAGGAGGGAAGATTGGTTTGGCACCAAAACTGGGCCTTCGATGAATCAGATACCGCAGGAAAAACATGCAGGGTCTTCCTGTAAGATGTCTGTTGGCTTTCCTAATTAAGATAAACATGTTCCTGGAGGAAAAGTTAGCTCCCCGTGTAGTCTGTTTGTACAAATAACCTGTCCGTTAGAAAATACACACTGCATATGTACACACTGTCCCGAGCCAAGTCATAAGTGTTGGTGGTCTCATAACATTTTTGAGCAAGAGCTCTACCTCAGAAGTCAATATTTATTTTAAATTAAATTCTTTTAAATGGGATCGGTTGTAAAATTGTAAGGAAAAAGAAAACTCACTTGCTTCGACTTTGAATATGAAAGCTTCAACATCTAGAAATGAAACACACACATACACCATCTAGAAATAGGAAACAACGGCATTCCAGCACATAAAAACCACAAAATATGGGACAATTCTTTAAGGGTAACACTGTCAGTTGCACTGTTGTAAGGCTTCCTGCCTTTGGTTGTGCAAGCTGAAAAGAGGAAATCCTTTAACACGACCGAAGACATAATAAATATTTATGGTGGAATCCAACTAAAATAGGAAACGCTGCAGAGATCGGCCCATTACAACCAATTTAGCATGTTTTGGTATTTATTGGACGTAGAGCTTTCTCCAGAAGATGAGGCAGAGAAGTGTGTTAGGGGTAACGAGGGAGGAAGGGGGAGACAGCTGTCAAGTGTCGGTAATGAAGGAAAATCAACCCGAGATAAGAGTTTCGCAGGAGCGCTGCATAGTTTGAACTTTATTTCACATTAGAAAAGTGGAAATAAAAAATGTGAAAGTCATATGAAATCTACAATCCCTGAGACTAAGAGCCTGACTTTTACAGTAACTACTTTAAAGATACTTTGAGCTTTGCCCTTCCTTAAACTTTGTTTAACCGTGAAATCACTTTCGCCCCCAATTTCTATGATGGCCGCAAAGAACCCATGACTGTTTTGAGGAAGGTGATGCTCTAAAACAGATTTTAAGATGCATATTTGTAGAAAACAATAAGCTTGACTAAAGGTATGCCTGTCACAGCAGTATATTAACCCTTTTCCCTGTGTTGAATCGGTGCATCATAATGGTCCATAGAAATCAGATGATTAATCTGAGCAGCCTCTAAGCACCAACCCATTGTACACATTTCCAGAATTTACCCTCCCACACTGTGACCTGCTCACCTCAAACTGCTCACGTTTTATTTTCGAAACCTTAAAACTCGCCGGAAAAGCCACAGTAAATTATCTGCAGTTTCTCGGTGGATGGCGAGATGCAGCTTTGTGAGGATAATTTCGTAGTTCCTCTCGTGACATCTGCCATGTTCAGAGGCAGTCAGCGTGAGGCCCAGGTTCGACTGAAGGTGTGAATGATCAGCACATCAGTGACTAAAATTGGACCACGTAAAGACAGAATAAGCTTTAAGCAGCCCAGTTTGAAGAGAGGCATGGGAAAATGGTGTCCTTCCCGTCAGACCTGACTCCTCATAGTCCTCAGGAGAACTCTGCATTCTAGGGGTTTCTCTTTGGCTTCCATGGAATTCCTCAGCCATTTCCTGCCCCAAAGAGGGTAGGGGTAAGACAGCAGACCAGAGCCTGCTCCTTCATGGTGGTGGGGTAATGAGTGGGGCGGGGGGTGCTTCAGAGTAGAAAAGGATTTTTCTCTCTGACTTTATGTGAAGCTGGACACACATACACAAACACAAACCTGCACCAGATGCTGAGGTGAATCACCACTCCCGGGGTTCTATTAGTATCTCTGGGGAGTGTCCCAGGCCAGTAGGCTGGCCATTGGATAATGAGACCATCTTTCACTTTTGTCCTGTGCTCCTCTCTCAACTTTGTCCTTCCCCAGGCCCTCCAGCACTTGCTGCTGTCCTGTCTCTTGTGTTCAGAGGGGCCCACATTTCTTCTGGTGCCCCTGCTCTCCTGTGATCACTCCTCTTTCCTGACAGATGCACAGAAAAACATTACACTTGAGCAGAGTTGAGTGTTTCTCAAAAGAAGCCACTTGGAGTCAGGCTGTCTGTACGGGGGTCGTTCTTCCTATAATGGCCCTTCCCCTTTTCTGTTTCCTGACTCCTACATCTCTCTCTCTTTCCATGTCCCACACATTTCCACAGCTGTCATTACTGTAACATCATCAGACCTTTGAAACCCTCTGTGTCTTTAAGGACAGAGTGGGTGGAGTTTTCTCACCTTCCCTGGAGACCTGTGGATGAGGCTGTCAGGTGGCGCGGGACATCTGTCCTGGTCACAACGGTCTGTCCCCTGATTACGGGCTTGCCTGTACTCATCATAGATGTTGTCCTCCATAGACTCACCGATCCTGGCAGCAAAAACATATCAAAGCTCTGAGTCCATTTGTGTATCACTCCTAGTAGTGATGGTCTTACCTGCCCCACCTTGCTCACTCCTTGTCACCAGCTACTGAGACGTACACTGCCCAGCCAAAAATAAAGTCTCACACTTCAGTCTTTCATTTGACCATCTTTAGCTTTGATTAAGAAGCATATCTTATATATGCAAATTCTCAACATTATTTTCATCCTAGATTTGCATTCAGTTTTTCATCAAATCTTGTAGTGACATCAGGAGAATCGAACCACTCCATAAAGTCTTGTCTACCACATTCCGAAGACATTCAATGGGGTTAAGGTCAGGACTCTGTGGTGGCCAGTTCATGTGTGAAAATGATTCTTCATGCTACCTGAACCACTGTTTCACAATTTGAGCCCAAAGAATCTTGGCATTTTTGTCCTGGAATACGCCCATGCTGTCAGGGAAGAAAAAATCCATTGATGAGATAACCTGGTCATTCAGTAGACTCAGGTACTCAACTGATTTCATTTTATTTCTGCATAACTTGGCTGAGTCTAGACCAGACTGTTGGCTCTTACTTATGGTATGTGCTTATTTAAATTGAAATGGTGACTTTTTTTTTGGCCAGGCAGTGTATGCAAAGAGGGGTGAAGTTTGTGTCTGGGTGTCGCTCAGGGGGCAGTTAGAGCAAAACGCTTCCCCCCCCGGTCTACTTTTGTTGCGGTGCCTGTAAAAATGGCGGTCACTCTAGGCTGCTTACATGCAATGGTACCTCTGAAAAGCCCAAGAGTGTCTTATACAGTTACATTTCCTGTGTTACCTTTCTGCTATTTACTTAACTGCCATAGATCAACCTAATAGCCTAATACAATATAAAGTAAGTGCTGTAGTGAAATAAGGCAAACCAGCTTTATGATACTCTGTAAGGTGATCCTGATTTTGAGTGACATTGTGCTTCCTAGTGGGCTCATCAGAAAAACATTCCCTCTGTAACGCATACCAGTATCTCTACTAGCTCTTCTAGTAGCTCTGTGAAAAGAGCTGAGCTGCATTGTTCTTAAAAAAAACAACTGCAATGGTAATAAGAACTTCTGATTCACTTAGATTTTATAAAGCACGTGCTTTCAGGGAATAAAAAAAATGCTGAACTGAAAAAATTAAATGTTTTGTGTTATAGGTGCATCACATGGATACAAATTGCAGAGGAATAAAACTAGCTTAACTTCTCATTACCGTCCAGGAACGTTCTGTAAATGTGGTTTTATGAAAAAAAGTGCCTGTAAAGTAAATACCTTGCCAAGTCTGTGAAAAATGACACCAATTAAGCCTTAAATTGCTCGTTTTCTCATAACAAACGTATTTTCATAACTCCGAAATCAAATAATTGCTACTTTTATATTAAGTACAATAAAATGGAAAATACTGTGTCTGAGAAGAGTCACCGTGAGCATTTTCATAGACTTTTCCATTGACTTCTACAAAATAGGAGCAAAGGACAGAACGTGGAAAAGCATGATATCAACGCAAGGAACTCTGAAGAGTTATGACATCATTTATCTTTTGAGACAGAGAAATGTGCTTATGATTTTACTTTTCACATAATTCCAGAGAGAACTGAGCTGGTCATAAACAGGCTAAAGTTTTATGTCAACAATTGCAACTTTGTACGGTTCTGTGTCTGGAATTCATTCCGGGACAGTTAAATTGTCAAGTACAGATTTTTATTTTTTTTTTATTATTTTTTGATTGGGAATTTCTGTCTTACAAAACAGCCTTGAAATGAAGCTCGGTACTGATACAACACGTACAGTCGTAGCTGCAGTAGGCATTAGCTCTCCCACCGTACTCTATAATAATCGCATGTATGCCATGCATCACCTCATATTGCATGTATGAAACTCTTACAAGCTTATCATGCACACGTTCTCTGAAATGTCTGTCTGCCCGAGCAGAGGATTAATTTACGTTGCTTTCCAACATATTCTCATAAGGACCAATCAGTTACAAATTTCCAGGGGAATCTAATTATCAAGGGGAAGGCGTTTTTCCTGAACGTTTTAAAACTGTAAATCTTGGGGACACATGGTTACCACAAGAAGGAAGCTGCAGTTTAGCAAAGTATTTCCCATTCTTTGGAACAGCTGATTTAAGGGATTTAGGGTTAAAATGACGCAAAGCATGTGAGCTGCCTACATGCTGTATGTGGTAATGTGATGCGAGTGAAGCATTGGTGGTTGATACTGTTTTTCTTACATCTTTTTTAGCAGCCCGTCCAGGGTCCCCCGCCTTGTGCCCAAGGCTGTCTGGGATAGGCTCCAGGCCCCCCACAATCCTGAATAGGATTAAGCGATTTGGAAAATGTATGGATGGATATTCTTTTTAGCAATGTTGCAGCAGCATTGCGCTGTACCCCCCCAAAGTCAGGGGTTCAAATCCCATGTTCATCTAGTATCATATAGGTTTACTTCTGCAGTCCAGCAACATGTGGCAGGGTGAATTGACATTTCTCCATGGACTGCCATATCATCCATGAACTTCTCTTTCGTCGAGACTCCCGGTGACCCTGTCCTGTAAGTGGTTGGAGGATGGATGGATGGATGGATGGATTGTAATTTAATGTTAAGATTATAAATCACTTCTGCATAATAAAATACAGGCAGAAGATACAAACACAGAAACACCCAGGTCCATTTTTTATATTTCACCAAGGAGACATGGACACTGGTCTTATCTGAACCGCTTGCCCACAAGAGTGCACCCCTAAACATCCAGTGAAATCTGAATACAGCTGGGGAGGTCAGAGTGGCATCTGCACACGCTGTCACGCATACAACTGCTCATGGGAACGCAGTTCCCAACGTCACTCCTTGCCATGCGTTTTAATTACAGAAAACCACTTCGAGCTCAGATCTCAGAGCTGTTTTTATCTGGATTTAACTAGCAGGCCGACAGAAGTGGAGGGTAGAAAAACACTTCTCCTGGTGTAAATTATTTATAGGCTTCCCACCGAGGCCTCACCCCTCTGAACGCAGCTATTTGATCTTTATCACGGCCACATTAATCTTGTCCTTGTTCTAGATGCGATCCACCCACATTAATTGTGACTTTAACCGTACCCGTTTCCCCGCCACAGAAAGAAGGACAGTTTGGAAGAAATGGATCTGTGCTGAGAAATGAATGCCATGTGCTTGCGGGATGCCCAACCGCCACCTCCGTCACATTTTTGAGGTGGCGCCATAACAGGCCTGGCTGGTGATTGCACTCACACCGGCGGGGGAGGTTAGCTTAACCCTTCGGTTTGACGGAAAACTCCCATTCCTTCCACATCAGCTGTACATTTCTAGAAGACGTTAGCTGGCCACATCTTATCGATAGTAGGACTGCTCCTGTTTTCGACATGGGAACCTTTTGTCCGAAACTTTTGTTAAGATCCGCAGAACAGGGACCGTCCCCACACTGGCATGACCGTGACCGCAATCAGAAAGTGTGCAGCACTTCCCTGCTGTAAAGTTTTTGGGAACACTGCTATTATATTCTTTTGTGTAGGGTGGCACTGGCATCTGTAAGATCCTTTAATGCTTAATACTTTGTGTGTGTGTGTGTGTGTGTGTGTGTGTGTGTGTGTGTTTTCCGTACTGCAGTGTTTCATTACTCTTAGCTGCCTGGCCCCATTCACTTCTGGATTAAGACCCAGGGAAATTACCAATTTGACGTGGCTGGGGAACCAGGGGCCGTTATTAAGTAATTAAAGAGCTCCTGAGCAAGAAAGGCATCAGTCTCAGTGTCAGTCAAGGTCTGCTTTTGGCCTCACCTGCTTTAGAGTGTCAGCTTAATTTCCCCAGTAATTAATCACCTTACACGCAGAACATCCAGTAACTTGTTGGAGGGAATCACAGTTTAAAACCAACTCATTAATCAAGAGACAGAAAAGAATTCAGGAATACACTCACATACGGAGGAGAAAAGGCTAACCCACTTCACACCAGGGCCCGTCTCAGGTCGGACCGGTGTTGTCATTTCTGCAGACGGTTTCACCGGTACACAGGTCGTCCATATGCACGTCAGGAGCTCGATCTAACTGAGCATATATCTGAGGAGACCTCAGAGTGAGAACAGAATGGCTATGTGACAGAAAATGAGTGATGAGCATCGTTAACACTGGTTTGGGGGGCAGGGGTGTGTACCTGTGGCTGAACCGCACAGCCTGGAGATAGGGGCTGGCTTGTAAGGGCCACTAGCAGGGAACAAACAGCCTCGGAGTGCTGTATCCAGGTGGGGTGAGGGGCACATCCCCATCATACACACAAAGATGTGAGTGGGAGACACGATGTGCATCAGGATGAGTTTCCTCAATGACGGCGTCACGTGGGGTGTGACCTTTGTGGGATTCCATTTTAACATGTGGGGAGGAGCTGCATTGATAAACAAGGATGGGAGCAGGCTACGAAGACAAATCCTGGCAGAGCGGTCAGCGAGGTGACCCGGTAAGCCGGCTAGCTCTCCAACGCTCCCTAACCAATGCTGAAATGCAATATCTACCGTCTTCTATGAATTAAAAAGGTCCCTTTTTGCTTTCAATAATTCTGCAGGAAGAAAAAAACAGACGGAGAAAAGATCCGCTGTTTCACAAACCACATCAGGACTGTGCTAAAAATATCCACAATCAAAGGCGTTTTATTGAAATATAACAAGAAAAGCATGTTTCCCTAAGAGAATACCAAATCTCCCCTTGCTGCAGTAAGTTTTACTGCATGTTACTGTTTTCTCATGTGAAAGCTAGAGAAGGAGCAGTGGCAGAGGTGAGGGGCACGTCTTCTTGATCAGGTCCAAGGGGCCTTGCCATGGCAGCACAACAAGTCCATACCCTCTGCCCTGCCCATCTCCAGCCCTTTGAGAAGGATCTTGTATGCCACTGAAGCATAACAACTAAAGCTAGAGCACATTCCCAGAAACAAGACGAGCTGCACCCCTGCCACCCTGACCAGGATATGCGATTAGAGGATACAGGGATGGAAGATGGATGGAAGATCTTCAATTCGTATTCAAATACAAGGTTACTCAGTGGTTAAAAATGAAATGCCGAGCAGCCTACTGTCCAATCACATGTGTGATCTGTGCCACATGTAGGCAGCTGATTTGCATGTCATTAAGCGACAGGGATTTTCCAATGCTCCCAGACACATCCCACAGAGATTTTTCTTCCTCACAGTTTGACACAGAGCACTAATGCATTCCTCTGTAGAGGAGGCTCCTTCGAAAAGAGGGGGGCGAATAACCTTTAAGCACCTCACCGGCTTCGGTAACGATCTCTGCTTTCCTAACAGCCTGTCACGTCTGTCAGCAAGTTTTACAATCAGCTCAGCGAGAACGAGAAAAAGGCGGTTGCTCTTTGAGGCCAAGGACTAAGGTGGAATCGGCCTCTTCGCACATTTCGCCGGGCTAATTCAATTTGAAAATGTTCAGGAGGAGGGTGATATCGTTAGCGGCTCGGAAGAGGCTGCACCACAGAATAGGGAGTACGGGATTCGGAGACCAAGTTGTAAATCCCGTTGCTTTAAACGATGGGATGCCGAGACTGGCTGTTAAGAAGCGTGTCGGCCTCTGGGCAGCGGGGGGCTTCTTAGAGAATGTCGCCGCCTGCGGTCTTGGGGCACTCTGACTCACCCGGCCTACTGCTTGGTCGATTAAAATCCCCTGGGATTCGTGAAGAAGCTGCAAGCCTCGCAATGGGCCAAGGATCCTGACAGCACCTGCGAGAGCGGGAAAAATTTGTATTCCTCTTGCAGAATTAACGTTGTTGCCATGATTCCTAGAGCAGCAAAAGCACAAAATCGCAAACAGAGGAGCTTCACTCGCGTCATAACACTTCAGGCTGCTGATTTCCGGTATTCTTTTTTATCATCCTCAAATGAAATATGTAAATCTGATTATTGGTGTGCCTTTTAATAAGAAGATGAAAGATATTCATCTTTTAGGGAATCCAAGTAGATTTATTCAACACTTCATTTGTTCATTTCTTCGTAAAACACCCAGGAGGAGTTCAGAATATGTGTTCCAGGTTTTCTTGAATTATCAGACTTAAATTAATTCTAATCTGAATTAAACTGAAGAAGTGAAATGCTTCCTGCTACAAACAAATGATACGTGTTCCACAATTTTTTGTCCAAACGGTGTCTTAAAATATTCGTTTGCTACATTTTTATAAACAATTACATTATAGCAGGGAACGTTCCCATTAGGTTCTTAAAAGGTTCAGTTGCAATGTTATATACCTAACATTGCTATAACGTTCTTAAAATGTTGAAGGAGAAACCTAATCAAAAAAGGAGCATCGTAGGAACGTTTTTAAAATAACGTCTAGAACGTCCAGAAAACTGGACATAGACGTTCTAACAATCTAAAAACAACATTTTAAAGATGTTCTGTTAACCCGAAATTGTTAGCAAGGATACTATCAATAGTTTTAACATTACATACTAATAACGCAAATACAGACTCTTGCTAACTCCTGACTGGATGTTGGCAAGATGGTGCCAGTCCTCTGACTGATTGGAGGTCAACAAGAAGAGACAGATTCTTATTGGCTATTTCTCATGCATGTCTAAGTGACATGGTCAGACACATCTATGACACAGGCATGTGGCACAAGCACATGGCAGCAAATGACAGTTTTACTGGGGCTAAGGTGTAATAGCCATACCAGTCTAACAACTGAGGATGATGTTTCTAGTTCAAAGGGGAAAATATAAATCAAAACAAGACGCAGACTGTACTTAAGGGTCTTGGGACTGGAATCAATAGTCTGGTCAGGGTTTTAGGGGGGAATAGAACCCACCAATTTATACATAAAAAGAACAAGTTACAGGCTGACTAAATTAAATGTGGTCACCTGACTCTCACTCCCAAGATGGACAGTGACCCCCTCAAGCCCCCCTGTCTCTCATGCAGATATGTTCAAACTCCTTCTGTTGGCTGTACAACAAAAATGTTTCTGCCATGTCCCTGAACACTTAGACAAAGGGAACCTTTAGACACAGTTGAATCAGCTCTAAGGAGCATACATCGTGTGATTTTTTTCTTGAGAAATCATTTCAAAGGTGCGTGGTTTCATTATTATTTCGACACCGATTTCCCCAAGCGAGGTGTTCCTTTCCGAAAGAAGGATATTGTGCAAAACTGAACAACTCTGACTTGAACTCCCCTTTTGAAAAAAAATGAAACACCATAGACAGTCAGCATATGTGTATGAAATGCTTGCTTTGAACCATCTGAAGACATTACGTTGTTCAAAGTTCCCCTTTGACTTGAGACTCTCTCGATCGTGGGGCTTTGATGCTGCTCAGCTGAGAGTGAAATCATTTAAGCAACGGTATGACTCCTTTGTCATGTGTTTTCTCTGAGCGCCTGTCACACCATATGGTCATGAAGCACGGTGAGTTACCGTGCTGGTTATGTGGTTTCAGGTGGGGGATGGGGAGCTTCGGTACTACCTGGTACGCCATGTGACAATACAGTCATGCTTTGATTTTAAAATGCTTTTCTCCAGGGACAGGTATGAAACACTGGTTTCAATTTGCACTCATTTGTTCAGATGGTTAGTTTACTGAAGTTAATTTGGGTGGCAGTTAACCAATTGGTTAAGGACTTGTAGCTCAGGGGTCGCCAGGTCAAGCCGTGGATGAAGCATACAGCAACTCCCTTTAGGAAGGTGCCTGACCTCAGTTGTTGTGTTAAAAATCTAGGTCTTTAAATGGGTCAACTTGCAAATCATTTCAATGACTCAGCAAAATCTGAGTTTAAAGGTGCAACAGCCGGTTCTGTTTTGGGACATTTGAGACCCTTTTTGGTTTTTCTTCTTTCTTTTCTTGCTGCCATGAATGGCTGTTTATTAGAATCCTGTTCTGTCCCATGACTAGCCCAGCACAGTGCTTATTTCCCCAGCTCCACAGTAATGCTGATATTCATCTTGTCAGGATGGGCAGTGTAAAATCACAGGCCTTTAACACCCTGGAAATGAAGAGCATACCATTCCCCTCCTGTTAACTGTCTGAACATGCCGGACCTGATAAAATGTTGATATGTGGATCCCCTGCTATCGATTTCAAATGTAACACTGGCAACTTCTCCAGAATGATCTGGTCTACTTCCATAGAATATTAAATCTTAAAATTGAATCAACAATGGGCAGAACATAAACCATACTCAGCTGCAATACTCTCCTGAACAGCTAAAGTTAAAATTTAATTAAACATCCATCCACCCATCCATCTGTCCATCTTCCGGCCACTTATCCTGGTCAAGGTCCATCGTGGGGCACATACAAATACACAATCATGCACTATGGGCAAAGTAGAGATGCCACTTAGCCTAACTCCTTATCAGGAGTAAACCTGCATGACACAGGCAGAGCATTTAAACCACACACAGAGCAGAGGTGGGATTCAAACTCCCAACCCTGGAGGTGAAACGCAACATTGCTGTCCTGCTGCTCATAAAATAAACAGCTTTATTCTGGTATATTTGGTCTACAAGTGACAGATTTTCTATGTCTAAGAATATCCTCAGGGTATATAGATTATGATAGGATACAACAACATTCAGTAATACTGTGTAAAAGACAAAAATGTCAAGACTTGTTTTCCGTGTGGAGGAATGTAATAAAATGTGAGATGGTCTGCTTTGCCCTTGCACTGATGCTGCAAAAAATTCAGGGTTCAAGTTCTGACATGTTTAAATCTGTCGCTCATTCAGTATGTCTTCTCATCGAGGACAAAAGGGTACAAACAGCGTGGACAGGATACCAGAGCAGCAAGGATTTTTGGCAATCAAAGCTAATGGTGATTTATGGAGGCTCGGCACAGCAACACTGACTAAAGTGTTTGTGTAGACTGTCCAAGACGCATATACAGTGATTTAACATGAGATGTGTTGGGTGTCCTCTATCAACGGTATGCCCAAATGGAAGGCTACTGGAAGACCTCGGTCATGTCAACAAGCATTTTTCAACTCTGAGACAAAGCGGCTCATCACAACGGACAAGGTCTGGTCAAGCTCAGCCAGGAATGTGCTTTAAAGTGCAGGTTCATGTCAATGTACTACAGTGCACGAGTGTCTGCAAGTATGAAGGCCCAAAACAACATGCAATGAATAAAGTCGCAAATGCCAGAGATGCACATTGCTTAGCATGTTTCGAACCTGCAGAGTAACCAAAAGTATGTGGCTGCAAATGAGCAATCAATGAAGATCTGTTCAGACTTGCTATTAGTAGATTCAAGAAGAGCTTCCTTCATAAATACTGCCCTGTAATTTAGCCTCTCTCGTCTAATATATCAACTACTATGCATCATCTGGTCTCAGAATTTATCGTTCCATAAGTTACACATGCCAACCCTTTAGGAGTTCCACACCATGTGAGGAACTAATAATGCCGAGTAGACTCCAGATCTTCCAGTCTGCGGCAATTCAGATTCAGCTTGGTATCGTGGTTCTACAGTCTCAACCAAACTAATCTGAACTGTTTGAGTTTCTGGAATAGACCACAGGAGACGGAAAAGGCAATCTCCTCAAAATATGCTTGGGAAGGGCGGGGCAGAGCTATTTAAACAATGAGCTAGAACACCGTTGTCTTCCCCCTTGGGGGGTGCAGGATGGCAGTGTGACTATGAAAGTGAGCAAAGTGGCAGGTGAAGTCTGCGTTGCCAAATAGAACAGATTAAAGATTCTTGGACCTGTCTTAGTTGGAGCTTTTCAAGACCGATCAGGAGCCCAGTTTAGCCAAAACTCCTGCCCAATTGCTTCACCAAATGAAAGCATTCACAGGAAGCACAGGGGTAAGGTCAAGACAGATGGAAGAGGATGTCTCAACACAGATACTGGAAACTGATTAGAGCCAAAACACTGAGACTTTCTTGCTTTATATCTGAGCACAAAAAATAATTCAGGTTATACAGAAATAACTCATACCTATGGCATAAGTGAGAGAAACAGTAGTGGATTAAATTGAGGAGCGCATTCTGGACAGAAAAGGTATCAGAAACTTTTCATCAATGTAAATTGTCTTAGCTGCAGGATCGGTCATGGGGGACTACTGAGCAGCAATTTTTGACCTGGCAACTGGCGACAGTAAATGAAAAGGCTTAGGCTTGCTGTAGTCCAGTAGCGAAAATCCTCTTTATTACTGTAGGAACCAGAAATGGATGGGTGTTCAGTTTGGAGAACACCCATCCTCATTGTAGCATGATGCACAGCTGTATGTTTTGTTAGATGTGTCTATCCACAGCAGGACCATGCTGAGGTGAGCTGAGTTTATGAAAGCTTCAGTGGCAGCACTGGCAAAATGATGGATCAGTGCAAACTGTTTTAGGGAGTGCAGGACAACAAGCAAAAGGATAGTGGAGCATGTCATTTTACCTTGTTGTTTTGCGGAGCAGTAGGTCAGAGGAGGATGTGGATTCCCATGGCGGTGACTTGCTCTGACCCACCCGGAGAGTGAGAAATGACAAGGCCATTACGTGTTGTTCAACACTGGATGCAATGACCACAAAGACTATTTTTAGGAAAGGTTCTGAAGTATCTGTGTATTTGTAATGTGGGAAAAGTCTGTCCTTTTCCCCCTCCCTGCTTTTGATGCACCCCAGCACAGCTGTGTGTGTGTGTCTCTCTGTGTGTTTGGGTCTCTGTTGGCCAGAGACTGGAGAAGGACTTCCTCCTCGGAGTCTCTCTGTTTTCTTTCAAGAGAGTGACATTCCTGAGTTGTTTCGCTCCCGGACAGGAAGTAGGCCAGAGCCAAAGATGATTAAGGCTGAGGGAAAGCGCAACAGCTCCAGCGTCGCCACGGTTCTCCGGGAGTTAAGAGTTTGACACCATGTCAAACACATGTGAGATATTGTTTAATAAATCTGAATAACGCGGTGACGGGGGGACAGTGGGATCTTGGCTCACGACCCTGGCCCTCCTTCCAAGATGTGCGAGAGTCTCTTAGGTTATAAGAGCAGACATGCACATCTAAATAAATAACAAGGAATGGAAGATACAAATAACCGTGAAAACATGGAACGTAACACCTCTGTCTTCAAGCTGGATTATGAGGGACATGTATTCCCTTCCCTCCGTTGATCATGTTACCAGAAGTGAATCATGCTGTTAAAGAGCTTCTTTGTCTTTAGATGGACCCAGGATTTAGGCCCCCCTGCCCAATTTACATCTATGCCACTGGCTGCATGTTACAGGCACCCTGTTGCAAATGTAATCCAAATATGACTCATCTGCATCTATAAGGCAAACGTTATCCCTGACCTTCAAAAGACAGCAGACCTTTATGGCCAAATTAAAACTCCACAGAGGATGTGTTGTGAATGCTGCTTCTTGAGGATCGGCAATGCTGCATATCGACTCTGTTCAGCTTCGTGTGCATTCCAAGCTCAGGCTTGGCTGACGATGTTTATTTTGGAGGCTCAGTGTGCAACAAAAGGCACATAAAAGGTGTATTTTTAGATGAAAGGACAGTTATCTTGCCCCCCTGGTATTTTACTGTGAAAAAGTGCATGAGGCTATTTGGGGTATTAAAACTGTAATATAAGTATTCTTGTTGGTGCTCCTATAGGCCTCACCACTTGGGTTCAGAATGCCTTGATGTGCTTCAACGTTAATAATCCAAGGGTGAAGGTATCATAGATAGGTTTGTGGAGAAGCTAAGTGGTCATGGAAAAGAAGAACACTTAACTTTGCTTACATGAAGTTCTTGCTGTTTCTTACAGGTCTTATCTCACATCTTTCTGTTTTCCCCACTTCACAAATATGACCTGACATTCACCTGCAAGATCCTTCCAATGGTTGACTTCTCATAAGTTGCTCTAGAGAGGAGAGAAATGAAGGTCAGTAGGACTAAAACTGAATACATGTGTGTGAATGAGAGCGAGGACAGTGGAATGGTGAGGATGCAGGGAGTAGAGCTGGTGAAGGTGGATGAGTTAAATACTTTGGATCAATAGTTCAGAGTAATGGGGAAAAGAGGTGAAGAAGAGAGTGCAGGCCGGGTGGAGTGGGTGGAGAAGAGTGTCAGGAGTGATTTGCGACAGACAGGTACCAGTAAGAGTAAAAGGGAAGGTCTACAAGATGGTACTGAGACCAGGTGTTATATGAGCTGGAGACAGTGGCACTGATGAAAAGACAGGAGACAGAGCTGGAGGTGGCAGAGTTAAAGATGTTAATATTTGCATTGGGTGTGACGAGGATGGACAGGATTAGGAATGAGTATATTAGAGGGTCAGCTCAGCTTGGACGGTCTGGAGACAAAACCAGAGAGCCGAGATTGCGCTAGTTTGGACGTGCAGAGGAGAGACGCTGGGTATGTTGGGAGAAGGATGCTGAGGATGGAGCTTCCAGGCAAGAGGAAAAGAGGAAGGCCAAAGAGGAGGTTAATGGATGGGGTGAAAGAGGACATGCAGGTGGTTGGCGTGACAGGGGACAGGAAGAAATGGAAACAAATGATCCGCTGTGGTGACTCCTAATGGGAGTATCCAAAAGAAGAAGAAGAATGAGGACCTAAACATCAGGAGGCAATGACTCCACAAGCTTTAAAGTTTCACCTACAACTTCAGCATTTTAGTACAAAAAAAGCCAGATAAGAGTTATTCCCCCTTAGCCATTTTATTCAATTTGATTACACATACTGCTACACGCTGCAGATAAGAATGATTATTCAGTGCATTATCAGATGCTTTTTTGAATGTTGTGCAGCTTTCAGATTTAGCCAGATATTTATTAAAGACATTAAGGATGGCCCCGTGATAGCCCTCCTCGAGATTTCATTGGGCATAAACCCTTGTTCCTTAACCTATGAGATACCTGCATCTAAATACAGCAAAGAATCGAATTAATCACAAAGGGAACCTTTTAAAATACCTCAACTTAAGTATGTGTCATATGTGGCAAAAGGTGGTATATTTATTAAAAAATAAAACATACCAAATACTTGTATGATCATTGTAGCTATTTTCCATGTGGGCCAACTCCCCAGAGAGAGGAGAATGCTGGATTGGTTGCCATGTCATGTCCATCAGGCCTGACAGCAGGTCCTGAGCCACTTAGCAGACAAGTCAAATTGACTTGGTAAATGTCACGCCAAACGATCTGTCACAGGCGGAGGCAAGCCCGTCGAAGTGCCGTTTAAATACGTCCATCTGATAAGTCCCATCAAACGTCACAGGACGTTCTTCTCCCTTCATCTGTAATTGCTACTGTCCCATCCTGCCACTTCAGTTCAATCCCGCCGTCCTTTAACTGTTTGACAGAGGCAGAAGAAAGTAGCCATCTCTTCTGAAACAGTTAGCATACATGAAGAGTAAGCAGTGCATGCACTAACATATCTTTCAGAAACTTAGTGCTTGTTACCAGTTTGGCGGTAAACCATTCACATTGATGGTCTTGATCTCTGAGAGCTCTCTTACTGCTTCTCTTCATGGCTTTGTGTTCTGAAGCAAAGTGAATGAATGGTGTATGGCAGTGGGACAGAGTACATCGTCACCACGCGTGTCGTTCATCTCTGCAAAGCCCAGCAGTTGGAACACAAAGTTTCCATACGAGGGAGCCAGTAAACCTGGACTTACCTGCTTAGCTCACAAATGTATCCAAAGCAGCTTACAGCACATCATTTTACATATCTACGTGACGTTTATGTCCATGCATCACGCTGAAAGTCTGTTTGTTCAAGAGCTGTTGCCCTCCTAAGCTAGGGAAGCTGAGGCTTTAATTTGGCTTCCAATCCAGTGGGTCGGTGACTCCTTCGTTAGTAATGGCACAGAATGGGGAGTAAAATGTTAGCCAGGCTAATCTACAGGCAGTGCCTTCTTTAATGCTGGTGAACCTCCATCTCAAGATGCACAAGCATCTACTGCACCCAGCACAGCTGAAATACGATGGGGTGTGTCCTCTACAACAAACTGGACACAAGGTGTTATGATGATTAATGTATCATGTGGTTAAGCGAGTTTGACTGAACCACTCTTTAAATGGCATCTGGTTTGTGACCTTATGAAAGAAAGGAGTTCTTTTCATTGTAAGAACAAACTTAACCAAAACAACAGGCACAAAACAAAGAGTTTTGTTTTACTTTTAATTCTGATAAAGCTCAATATTGTACTGCCGCAATTCAGGTCAGGTACCAAAATCCAAGGAAGTGAATTTTAGAAACTTTCAGTCAGAAAGCCAGCTCCTGATAGATGCTACCTGCAGCCTCCCTTAAATACATTGTAAAAGGCTAACTCTCTAGTCTGGGGGGTCCTGTGGTCTTGAGACCCCTGGCGAATCCCCATCTGCACTGCTACAGATTAACTGGGCAGGTGAGTCCCTGATTACCTTAACTTCGGGTACTGTGACACCAGTGCCAATAGACAGAGGTCTCTCCCCTCTGGGAACGCCAGGGCCAGAAATATGCCCGACATAGAGTACAAGGCTGCTGTCCATGCATTAACATGGACTGGCCAAAGTGCTTTGAATGGAGTATGTCTGAATTATGAGCAACCTGCTTTATAAATCCCGAAGTGCGGCTCGCCAAGATGTAGATGTATAGTCCCAAGCACGGGCATGGCGGCGACCGTGCTCGTCAGCATGGCGGGGAAGCCAAACTTCATCTGACTATTAGAATGCAAATCTGGAGCCATCCAATGGAAGGAAACGATAGCGGCATGAACAATAAATCTAAAAATCAAAACTCAGCATAGCGGCGTTCCGAACCCACCACTGTCACGAGAGCATTCCCATCGACAAATGAGTCTGGCGGAAAAGGTCAATAGCTAATTAAATAATCTATCACCTAGGGGTTGGGAGCGCCTGCCGCGATACGCGATCAATGACAGAGGCATTAAAAGGTCAGCAACACGGGTTCCCGAGAAGTCACCTGGTTAATGTTTTCTTTGCAAATCAAGTGGGCTGCTGCCTCTGGACCACATTCAGCAGTCACCCCACTTCACCTGTTTATAGGGGTCTGCACCCTGGTATGGAATCACACACCCTCAATGAACGTCAGCCAAAAAAAAAAGAAACAGAAAACACAATGATGCTTAAGAACTGGCATCGCAGCACACAGGTGCTTAATGGCATAAAATTTCTCTTTTATTCATTTATTAATATTTCCATGCAGGGGTTCAGTATATTTTGCCAAAAGAAGTACGTACACAATCTATTCTCATGCTGCTTAATTCGTTCTCTCGTTCTCCTACACTCCAAGCTTGTTGCTGAACGAGTAGGAGGGTCATCTGAAAGCAAAGCAATGAAGCAATTTCAACAGATGCTTCTAAAAGAAGCAATAATTATGCAAATTTGAATCTGAATAATCACTATCACATTCATTATTTATAAGGTTTATTTTCTTTTTTTGCTATTATAGACTGACTATGAGGTAAATAAAATTGCATGTTTTGCAACTTTAATTATGCATATAGTTTTCTATCATTTGTTTCAAAAATTACTTTTATAATTTTAATATGACTATAGGGTAGAATCGTGATGATTACTAATTTGCTAATTTTTGCATTTATATGCATAGGATGCAAGACTTGTTCAATAATGGAAAGGGTAATATTTCTCATTTCGCCAAAGTATTTGAATGTGGACGAACTGCAGATGTTAAGGACAGAATATTGTAAATTATATTTTGATACATCTTAGAAGGTTTTCCTCTCTATTTTTAGCAGGAAAAGAAGAATATTCCATTAATTCGGCATATTGATGTTTCACAGTTAAACTAGAAAAAAATACAGATAAAATTAAAACAAAGTAGGTGTATACTCATATTAAATCCAATTAAGTATGTGGATGAATGTAGGGAAGCAATGAGAGCAGCATCCCATAATAAGATGGATTTAGAACATTGAGTCATGGACTATATTCCCAGACCTGCCGTGTGATCATTTCCACTACAGTCAGACACTGATTATTTATTTAGCTTCTTCCTGAAATATGGCTGGATGACAGGTTAAAAGAGGGAAATATGTTTCAAAAAATCTCCTAAATAATAATGCATTTGATAGCTCAGGAGTATTAAGTTCACCTTGGAGCTTTAAAGTCAAAGCAGTAAGACAGAGAATCTGTTAAAATTCATAAAGTTCTCCTTTGCAAAATCACCACCGTGTGCTTGATATCTAATGCAGCCTTTGTTTCTGACTCGGATGCTATGTTTGCCAGCACATTTAATAAAAAGGTATGCATATTTTTCCTGTAATGTTCATGCAATAGGGGCTGAACTTTCTTTCGGAGGAACACCGGGGGATGGTGAGATTTCCTCCCTGTTTGTCTGCTGCAGATGGCAGGCCGAACCGAGGGACCGAACTGCACTTAGAGGTAAGAAGAGTCAGTTACGATGAAAGGGTGCTTTTGAGGGAAGTGCTTGCAAAAAAATGGCGGGGCCTTAATTTTTCATGCAGGATTCCACTGATGCACAGAGCATCATGTTGCCGTGTGTTTAAAACTACACTTCTGCACCATCTATACAGACTGAAGCTTGCTGGGCTTATACTCTGTTACCGTTCTGTCGCCGCGGTACCCAGGGTGTGTCGTTTACCAACGGAACGAGAGGGTGTCTGACAAGGAACAGGCCGCCATGCTGTCACAGTCAGAAATGAGTGAGCTCAGTCCTATTCTCCAGGTACTTCTATCTTCCATTTTCCATAAGATTTCAGACAGAAATAAGTCTGTGATACGAGTCAACCGCTCACTCGAAAAATTCAGCTCATACTCCTGATGCTAGTGAAGGATATCCGTGTAAATCTGAAAGAAATATAGCTGCCTTGATTGTACTGATTATTTTTAATGTGCATTTATTACCTCCCCAGTGCTTGAAGTAACATAATTGATCATATTATTATTAATGTATAGGCCTTCTCTCAGTCATGGTAGCGACTTAGTTCATTTGAAGTGCTACCTGACCCACATATAGTGAACTACATAAGGAAGCCCACAGATATTCAAAGCCCTAGGGTTGTTAAACTGCCTAAACACATTCACCTATTTTCCATTGGCTGCCGCATCGTGTGGCAGGATTTCAGCAGGTCGACATTTCCACCCACTCTATTGCTGATGATTTGCACCCAGAGCCTTAGGGCCCACTAATTATGACCTGCAATGTGTAACATAAGCAATTCATCTGTTGCTTGCATTATTTTCCTAGAGCATGTAGGTGCAGTATGAGTGTGTTTGTGTGGTAAAGCACGCTGGGGAAAATGAACAGCAAGGCTCGCAGCGTTGCCACGGCATCGGCACTCTGCATGCAGGTCTTTAACTCGGGCTGGCATTGACCTCACAGTCACGACCGGCGTGGTCCACAGAGCTTTCTTCCTGGTCCTGTATCCGTCAGCCGGAAGCCAAAAACTTCATGCATTTACCAGATGTCATTTTTGGTTTTTTTTTAGCATTATTATTATTGTCTTTTTGTCATTTTCCCTCTTATTCAAAGGACAAATAACCTTTTTTTCTTGACAAAAGGCACAGCGTGGTAAAACAGGAAGTGTCTTGCTGGGACCAGATATGAAACTGGAGTGCACAGCCAGCGAGCCAATCAGACGCTGCCTGCGGAGATGTTTTTGTACACAGCATTTTCACACATATTCATTCAATAAAGCCTTTCCTTTTCGGTGACGCGGGCAAACAGCACCCTATTATCCCACGTTTAAAAGTGACAGGGCCTGGAGTGGGCCAATAAAGCATTAAAAGAAAAATATGAACTCCAAACAGTTGTTTTATTTATTTTTTGGCAACTATATGGTCAATACATATTTATCAATACAACAAATGGGTAGTATTTTTTAATATGTTGTGAGAACAAGCAATCAGAACACAGTTCGTTAAAACAGTATATTATAATCACAGTTTGATATTATTATAAAGGGAAATAGTGAAAGTTCGTTAGATCATTCCATATTTATTTTCATACTTATTTTCACACTAATTAGTTAGTTATTGCTTCCCTTTACTAAGAAATATACTGTTAACAAAATGAATTCCTTTAAAAATAATACCCAGAAAAGGAATGGTTATACTGTATGTTTAAGTGATTTGTATTTGACATAATAGCATGTATTACCAGACACATCCTAGTAATACCGGCAAACTGATGAGAGTCTGCTGTACAAATGGTTTCGGTAAAGCAACCATTATAGCATTACTTTGGTGGAACGCAGAAATTAGTGTGTGTGTGTGTGTGTGTGTGTGTGTGTGTGTGTGTGTGTGTGTGTGGGGAGGGGGGGTATTACCATGATGTGGCAATAATATTTTAGCAATTTACCATAAAGGCACTGTCCTTTTTCAGCATAATTTAATGTCTCCTCTTAAAAAATTGTGTTCGCAGGGATACAAAGGTAAGTGGTGTTGCATCTGGGTTTGTCCAGTGTCCATTTGAGGACGTAGAGTTTTTCCCCATCATTTACTGTCACCCCTTGTGTCTCAGAGTAGATTCACACATGCAAGTACAGGCAGCTGATTTGATTGGTCAGGACAATCAAGATATTCACTATTCTAATGAGTCTGGGTGCCCATTTAGCTTCACTCCTGTGAACATTTCCCTGACAGAAGGAGATTATGGGTTGTTTTTCCATTAACCTCTGCTTCCTGTGTCAGGTATGTACATCACATGGAGATACAAAGCTTTCGACTCATCTTGAATTTCCTTACAGTTTGCACAAAGCATGGCCCGGAAAGCAGTCGACCTTGAGGGTCGACGTCTTTGGGAGTTTAGCAAGCCTGTCTTATGTTTGAAAATGAGGCCGTGCCTTTGGTTTTTGAACCAGCGAGTGCATTTCCATCAGATGTCGCATGCTAATCAGCGTAGCCTCTAAGTGTCTGCCTGCTTAGCTTCCCTCTGTCCTCTTTGCTCAATTCCTGTCTCATGTCTTTCATTAAATTAAAAAAATCTACAGGCAAAATGTGTAATTTAACTGCTCCATCAGTCCCAGGTATGGTCACAGAAGACGGGGATGCCTAGAAGAACCTGGACACTCAATTTTGTTCCTACTGTTTTTGCTTACGGTGCCTTCTCTAGTGTCTGAACAAATGGCAGACTTCTGTAATCATGTTGCCAATTATTAAAGTTGGGGCATAAAACAGTAAAATACAGTTTGTCTCTATTTCTCGCTTAAATAAAGGTAAAAGGTGGTTATTTCACGTAGCTGCACTTTTGAGCACAGACATCCGAATGAAGATGCATGACCCAAAAATGACCCCTTGGCTGCCTGTGAGAAGCACTCAATGGAGAAGCACCTTCGAACCTTTGTTAATTCTCACTGGGCTTACAGTAACCAAAAGGGATAGCAATATTAGCACCTGGATGGAGGGATTCAACTGGAAGGGTCATTTATGTGACAGGGGATCATCCTTGCATGTTCGTGACTGACCTGGGAGCAGAAGTTTCCATGCAAGACCTGACAGCAGGCAGGGCGTCACTGTGTGTAGCCGCATGGAGCCATGCAGGAAAATAATTAAATAATGAATCAAACAGCAGTAAACTGTGCCGTGACTTGCACCACAAAGCAAAATTGTTGGAAGGTTTCTTTATTTTTTATCTGTGTCTTAAAAGCAACATTTGTTGCTGATTAAACAACCACACAGTTCCCACACTGCTTTGTATGGGACCTTGGAAATGAAACAAAACCCAGGCAAAGAACGGAGCCACACCAGGTCTCTCTCTGCATCGTGGCAACCAGCAAAATTTGTTGTTTTCATATTTCAACGCTTAAGCAAAAAATGTAAGTGTCCATACGCATAACTGTTGATCAAACCAATTCAATGGGATTACAAGATTTTAAATATATGTGGAATATATTTACACTTGAACCTCTTCCCGTGCTTTTATATAATCCCTCATTTTTTGGACTGCCAAGAAAAATGACAGATTTGTTTGCCCATACTGCCTTTGTTCTTTAACGCCTGCCTCAGGAACAAAAGTTATCCAAAGACAAAGTTAATAAAGGATGTTAATGGAGAAAATGCTGGAAGTGTTCTGAATGAGATTACCATCACTGATACGGAGTCTACAGCCGTACATTAAAGGCTCATAGCTGAATAGACGAAACCACAGAGTACACTAGGCTGGCCACATCCTAACCACTCACTCCCCCTTCCCCACGTGAGCGCTTTCTCTGATGTCACATTCTGCTCCCCAGAGGAGGCAGGTCTTGGATAAGTGGGAAGGAGGGGGGGCAGACAGGTGTCAGTTCGAAGCAAAGCTCACGCTGTCGTATCATGACACCACTGAGCGTTATTACAGTAACACCAGGCCATAAATCATATCACATTTTGCTGGGGTTGTAACTAGACAAATCAAAGGTGGCTTCAGGCAATACTGTAAACAAAAATAAAAAACCCGTTATTTACAACAGTTTGCATTGATATGTATGGAACAGCTTGCTAATGTAATGCCAGGATCAGTACATTAGTTTGGGAGTGAAAAGAGCAGTAGACGCTATGTGGAGCTGACAGAGGACTCTGGACAGAAGAGAAAGGGAACAACAGGGCTTAACAATGACAAGTACAGCCTGAACGGAAAGAAGGCACTGTAACTGGGGACATGTATCTGGCTCATTGTTTTATATCCCGAAATGAAACGTCAATATAACTGTCTTTGGTAGACGTGGCAGAGCAGCAAACAGAACAAAACAACTGTATCTTCTAGAAAATTCTGGCTGATGTTTACTGACAGCTGAGTACAGCCTGAAAGGAAGGCCTTGTAACAGGCGTGAACAAGAGTGTTATATCTGGCTGATTGTTTTATATACCGACATAAATTATCACTAAAACTGTCTTTGGTAGGCGTGGCAGAGCAGCAAACAGAACAAAACAGCTGTATCGTCTAGAAAATTCTAACTGACAGTCAGTAACAACCTGAGCCCAAATGGAATAAGCTTTCACTTGAACCATAGCAATGGATCCAGACCCTTGTTCTTGGACGCCCCAGTGTCAGAGATTTTATGAACAGCCTCCAGTTCATAACTGCCGCTAGAAGATCAGACACTTTCTGTCCACTAATGGTTAAGTCTTTCTACTTACACGGTATTTCTAAAGTGACAAATATCATTTACATGTTGAAAAACGACTTTCATTCTGACTTGAGGGGGTAACATTTAAATTGAGCTGGTTTGGTTATAACCAGGGTGAGAGCTGGCGACTAACTAAAGTGTATGGTCTTTTAAATTATGGCATGAAAATGTCAGAATTAGTCTACCTTGAGGTGATAGAGAGGAAAGCCTCTATGCACACCCGGCAAAAGAAAGTGACGTGAAAAGATACTGCAATTTATGTGCTAGTCAGTGTTTCCCTCCAAACCTTACACAGGATGTAGACGCACAAGACAAAGATAGGCCATTCGTGGGAAAACAAAAAACTCAGCAGGGAAAAGAAGGTCTCCTCTGAGGTCAAGCAGTCACATTGAGAGTCCCAGGTAGGGTCTGTCGCGTTAATAAACGGGATAGAATTTCCATTAACTTCTGGCAGTCCTAATGTATTAGTCTTGTAGGGAGACAGTTCGAGTGAGTCGGGAGCCAAGGAATACACTTTATAGACACAAATAATCATAAATCGGGAATGTCACCTTTAAGCCGAGGCATTTTTATTACTGTTAGCGGACCAGCTGAGTGGATCTGATGTTTTATTCTCCATAGGATCCCCCCCGCTCTGCGGAACCAGAGTCCGTCTTTAACAGGCTCACGACGAGGGAGGGATCGAAGCCAAACCGGTCTCCCATGCTTCTCGGTGACTGATAGCAGATGGCACACTTTAAAATAAACCTATCCTTTATCAGCGCTCGGTCGAGAGTTAGCCATCTTTTTTAACTTGTGGTATTTACAGCAGTCTGAGATTGAGGGTCATGCCACCTGTGGCCACCCAGGTCAGGCATACAGTACAGGTGGGGATCTCTTGTCTGTCCTTGAATCCTTTTTTTTGTCAGAGGATAGTATTAACTTTGCCTTTTAATGTCACAGGGGGCAGGGCCACGCCCTAGTAATTACATAACAAAGCACTCTGTGGCATGAAGGCCCTCCCCTTCCATAGAGCAGGTGCGGACAGCCGAGAAACGACTGTGCCGACAAGTATCAACAACTAGGCCTCCGGTAACTGCCCTACCCCCAGCAACTCCGTGTTGCCGCCAAGACGCTGACATCCAGCAGATTTTATCAATTTGCTCCCGTGTAACTAAGACTGTTAAGCAGAATGGACAAAGCAAACATTCATATATTCAAATTAGATTTGAAACACTCGACTGCTTTCACCGTGTGAGGAAGTTGGGGGGCTGCCGCGCTCCCTCTGTTTTGCATTATGTGTGAGTGGCTGTTCAAATTAACTCGGGGGGCCACGTTTCCGTTTACTCGTATGTTAATTGCCAGAAATAATATCAGGGATGCACCATGTCTATTCTTGTATGTATTTCATATTATAATAAGTTCAGGAACACAACCAAGCAGTTATTAAGGGTGGGGCGGGGGGAAAAAATAAAGCCTGGAATGCAGATGTATCGCACTGTAATACATAAATGAACTTATGCATGCAAAACATTATGCATGATCTGAATATAAATTAGGACATAAACACAATACATATGAAAGCAATCTCACAAACAAACCTTCCTATTTGGGCGTGATTAAATTCTGACTTCAGGAATGCTCTTTTAGCTAATACAATGCACTTTGAGCAGAAAAATCACACCCATTATATCGAACCTTTCAACATTTTGCAGTCATTGGTTGGGGTCACACAAAACATTATTTGAATTGTTTTCCAACATTTAAAAAGTATACACTAGGTAAAAATGCAAGATTGTCATAATTTAATTTTGCATGATTAATAATTATGCAAAATGCTATATAGTAAATGATTTTTTGTGAAAACAACACTAATCAGTACTGTAGTTTTAGTCTATAACCCTTTTCCTCTAGATTAGACAAATTTTAATTTCTGAACATCTGCAGATTTTTGGCTGTTATTATGAAGCAAGGGGACCATCAGCGACTTTTAGATGTGGCCAGATACTGCACCAGTTAAAATGCCCAGGACATTCCTTCCCCCAGTCGATCTGGCCAGTGGGCTGTAACACCTGACTCCAGTTTCCTACTACTCCTCGTGTGAAAATGGTTCCAAGTGCCATGGTCTTAAAGCTTGTCTTTTAAAATGTATCCCATGATACTGTGACATTCACTGGGAAGGAAGAACCTTTCCAGGCAGGCTGCATTTGATTAAGGTGAACCTCAAATCAACCAAGCCATCATGCAGTTTTCAAACAGAGCACAGTTTTAGCAAATTGCATGTCACAGGAGAATGCTTTAGAAGAAAAAAGCAGGCAAACTTGGACATTTTAGGAAACCAGCATGGTTTTAGTTTTCTGTTGAGATTGGTAAACTTCCTCTATATTCTGTTGGAGAGATAACGTGGGACAACCCACATACTGATTTTTTCCCCATTTGGCTGACTGCTTCGGGTGGTTCTTAAAATGTTTTAACCTGTGTGATGCAGAAATGGCATTGTTGATTTGTCACTATGATTCCAGCTCGTTGCAATTGTGTGGGGAATGGTGCTTGGCCATCAAAGAAGACCATGCAGTTCAAAGAGCGTCTACCTCTCTAGACAGCATTACATGTCAGCATTACACTGTCTCCCGTTCCCCTCAAATGATCATGACTACCGCTTGCTATTAGATAGACGTCATCTATCTCTATCCCAGCAGTTTGACTAAGATCCTTTCAACTCAAAATGGAGAGCTGCCCAGGGCTGAAGAGGAGAGGGGTGGACAAGGTATGTTTCAGCCTAAATTTTAACCCTGTGGATGGAATTTACACAGAATGCATCTTCCTCAAGGGTCTGGAGAATTTTATGTACAGTAGATAGTGTAGAATCAGGATGAAAAAAAAAAAACAACCGGTGTCTGTTGAAGAAGCCATTTTTCCTTGGCTTGTCTGAAGCAGTTTCCAGGATGGATTATATCTGTACTTTCTTGACGAACTGCTACTTTCACTGTCGTGTTATACAGGTTGGGGTGTGGCTTTTTTGTCATGTGGTAAAATTGACCTTAATGAAGTAAATAGTTGGCAAAATGCATTTGTGCAGATTAACATAGGCTTCCCGTGATTCCACTTTCACACAAGGAGTAGTAATACCCTTTCCCAGGCCACAAATCAAGTATTAGGGATTTTTAAATCATTAGGGAACAATCGCTGTAATTTGATTTCAAAATCACTTCAAAATAAGAGTGGTGAAGCAAAAAATGAATATGGAAGATATTACTTTCTAAGCGCCTTAAAGGGAAATATTTTTTGTCTGTTTCCAGAGGAATCAAGGTCTACCTCATTGTACTTCCCTTGCTGTTTTAAGTATAATAATCAGTGCTAAATGCATTGTAATGCAAAACAGTCTCGTGTATATTTTTTTTCATTGAAAAGGTTGATTGTCTACCTATGTCATGTCTTCCGTAAATCTTGTTGCCGAATCTTGAAGCTCACCCTTACATATTTAAGCCAGGAATTCACTTGGTTGCTGTTGATGGAGACCTAATAGTGTTTCCCATCAATGTTTAGTCAAAGTAACTGTTTGGAGCCAACCTGTAAGAAATATCAGTGATAGCACTTGAAGATTTGTTACTAGATCGTTACTATCATGTTAGCTGCCATTATGGCAGTTAATCACATTGTCGATTAACCACATAAAAATGGAATGCACCTACGAGCTGCAATGCACACGGGAAAATTCCATAGGCTCAGGGAAAGCTCATTCTGTAACATTTCTGGAACGTTACAGATATGGTCCTAACCCCACTGAGGATATCCCTTCTGCTCTTCCAGATGAAAATCTTCAACATATCACTTTTGGAACTGTCCCCTTTGCTACGGTTAGCAGCAAAGAGACACAATGGCCAGCGAATAAATAAACTGGGTGTTCCCACAGTAACAGAGAGGAAGGCTTTGGCCTACTTCGGTTCTCGCTCACGGGCGTGACCGTCTCTCATTGCCGCTCGGCATTTCAAGCCCCTGCTTGACAGTCTTCAGTTCCTTAGGGGAGGGGCTGTGGTCTGGAAAAGACTCGCATTTAATTTTACTGCTGGAGCTTATTGTGCTTGGCAATACTGGGCAGAATTAAAAGCAGCATTTTTTGTTAGCCACAAATCATCATCCCCCCTATCAGGCAAGGCCTTGCGCGTTCCAGATGATTTGTGCTGTCCATTCATTCTGTCCCCCTCACACCTGTATTCAGGCATAAGTCAGTCTTCTTATTATTTACCTCAACAGCGCCCCCTTAAGTGTGTTGGTTGCTGGCCCACTATAATGAAACAGAGTCCATACGTTCATTGGGTATTATACTAAGCTCATAAATATAAAGATATATTGGTTATTGTTTGTTGAATAAAGTGACACTCCAGAGACCCCTGTCCTTTACACTGATTATTGAAATTAAAACCAGGCTAAGTTGCAGTTCCAGCTCACCGTGACAGATGGGGTGGTGTCTTTCAATGCTCTATCTTGGAAAACTCACATTGTTCGAAGAGACACAAAGTGAAAAAGCAGCCATGTAACCGTGACTCTGGCACAGGACACGTAATGTGTGTCTGTGGAATGTTCTGGAAGTAGGGTCAGTATGTGACATGGTATCTGCAGCCACTTTCTCAGTTGTACCTCCATCAACGGACTTCTAATTCCATGGATAAATGGTCTGGCAAAGCGAGCTTGTTTCACAGAATGCAGCCCAGGTCTGATGGGATGTCTACTCAACCAGACAACCAGACCTCAACCTTTTTCTTAAAAAAAATAACCCAGCCATTGATTTATTTATTTATTTATATATTTTTTTACATTATCAACAAAATTAGCATGCCATTCCATGACTACAAATGTACAAATAAAACAATTTTTTGTCCCAGGATATTCTTCTGAAATTCCAACAATCCAAACTGTTAAATTCTACATTTTGCAAAAGCTATCATTTAAAAATTCCCATAAGGTTTCATTTAATCTGTTGATTATCATGTTTTAATACCTTACCACTTAAGGCCCTTATTTACACAGTCAGTAAAGGACTGTTGTATAAAAGTCCAGTCATGTGTTTTATTATATCTTTATATGTGTATTATATATTCTAATGTAAGCATCAGTCCTGGATAACCACACTGGCATAGTAACGAGAGTTTAGCAATAACTAAATACTCCTGCTGGAAGGTAGCAACCTCAGAAATCTCAAATGACACACTGCCTGCAGAATACAGACATGCAAAATTATAGTACAGGCACAACTATGGACAACATATAATTTGAAATGTACCAAAAAGATAAAGTATATATACCAGCTTGGAATGTAAATTCTTCTCCAAAGTTCAATCGATTTGGATACAACAAGCTATAATTATCCAATTGCATGGAAAAGAAAATATTTGCTACTCATCTTTCATATTTAACAAAACAGGTCAGAGAGAAATTTCTCGGCTTGTGCCCCAGGCTAGTGTTTTTGTTTTAATTAAACCATTATTAAGACACTAGTTTCCCATGATAATGCTAACTCCATAATGTTAATGGTGTTAAGTGCTAGGGCTACCTGAACTATAATTTGCTCAGGGAAAATAATGTTGGAAGCTCAATAACTATTGGATATTTATGGAAAGAGCCCAAACTAATAAACACTGGGGTAACTGTGGAACAATTTGACATGTATTGTCTTTATTTAAAGTCCTGTCTGCTTCTCTGATGAAGACAGTTGGGCTTTGTGACTTGCAGACCATTCATTTTAGACTCAATAATGCACCCGATACTTTATGTAAGCTTGTATGGACATTCCAACACACATTTGGTCTTTCTGTCTTCTTAAGTGAAACACCTCAGGTGACTCTAAAGTTCGCTTCCTCTGGATATAAAAAATGACTCACTTCATTCACCACCAACCTGGCAGCTCATTTCATGTCAGGGATCCGACCTGAAAGTCGGTGACCTGCAGTAATCTGGATATCCGTAACTCCGGTCCCCCGTCTTATGTGATTACTGCTGATGTCTCGATGGAGGAAGTTCTCAGATGGGAAAGTCAATGCAGGTGGTGATCTCCTCCCCAGCTGTCATGCCCATGTGAATGAACATCTGTACAGAGATGATGTTTTTTTAAGGCTGACTAATGAAAACAAACGTCAGAGGAAAGCCTTGCCAATCACCTTCGGGATCAGACGTTAAGTTTCCTGAAAATAAGTGCAGACTGTATGACTGATGGATTTCTCTCAGATGCCCTTGGGAATTTCGAAAACTAAGAAGAAAAAAATGGTTTTATATGCTGACAAAATTCCTACTGTTTTCAGGAAATAGATAATGCACATATTAACATGTCCCCTGCTTGCAGTAAAATGCATGAACACAAAATGGCAATGGCTTAAGCTGAGCCCATAACACTCACCTCAATGTATGCTTCTCCATTCAAAACATGTTTAATAACTTTGGGTCTTAGCGAAGTTTAAAAAAAAGAAACAGTTTCGGTATTTTTTTCTAATACAAACTGCTTAGCCTCCCCATCTCTGTCAGATCAATTCCCACAGTAATCCTGTGATTCCTCAAGACAACCGTGTCTTAAAGACGCAGCACCGGAGAGGGAGCCCTGCTCAGAGAGGAAGGATGTAGGGCATGGGAGTGCAGGACTTCACACAGACTGAGAAGTTCGAACTCAGCTGCTCAGCTGAAGCCTGACAGCTCACAGGAATTGCCTGTCTCCAGGTCCCTAAATGCACAATGTTAGGGAAACCCACTAGTTCGTACGTGAAACACATGACACGACACGAGGTGACTAATCCACTGAGGGGACTCCTTCGCTGGTCTGATTCCAGCAGGCACCCGGCGTGTAGTGACAAACCTACTCTGTTGATTTTCCTCTCCAAGTAAATGGCAGAAAGAAACGTAAACATTACTCTTTAAAAAGGACCATTCAGGTCAACATCACGGTTTTCACATTGTGTGCCAAACATTCTGAATTTATTCTGGGCAACCTGATAAGAATAAAATACCTGTAAATTAGCACAAACATTCAAAACCCTGTTTAACTAGTTGACATCACGAGTTGAATGCACCTCCAGGAAGGTGGGTGTCTTTACTTTTCAAGTAGTTACTGGTGGGTGTCACTCAGGAGTCCTGCTGGACACTCCCAGTCAGGACTCTCCTGACTTCCTGTTTCCTGTAAGAGGGAGACGTAAAGGGCTTCATGTGGGAAAGCTGCGATCCTTCTGTCACTCCCTTCCTGCCTTCTGAGCCTCATCCATCTTGTCCTGAGACATCTGGCCTGTCAGTGTACAAATCCCCGATTTTGGACATTATTAGCACACAGAATGCCTGACAGTACAATTGGGCTCGCGTCTTGCATCTGTCCCT
The DNA here is from genome assembly GCA_009936485.2 of Gymnarchus niloticus. Taxonomy (NCBI): domain Eukaryota; kingdom Metazoa; phylum Chordata; class Actinopteri; order Osteoglossiformes; family Gymnarchidae; genus Gymnarchus; species Gymnarchus niloticus. Next base: position 225,922 of record JAACJT020000078.1, read on the forward strand.
GGCAGCGTTGACCCCTCGTCTGAAACAGGAAATGAGGACGAGGGTGACAGCTTGTGGGTCATGTAGGTGAGGACCCAGGGTACTGTGGCCAGACATCCAGTGCAGTGAAGAGCTGTGGACCCCAATGCCCGTGATCAGCCACTGAGGTCAGTGCCTGCGGTGGAGGGGTATGGAATAATTGGTGCCGGGGGCACCGATCCAGCAGTATGCGTTTGTAACTTTTCCCCCGCTGTACAAAAACAGAGAATCTGTTTTGAGCTACCGAAAGCTGCTTTGTGGGCAGCATAAATGTACTCATTCAGTGAATTACTTATCCGAAATATAAGAATAGAACTTGCACACTTAGATATCCTAGTCAGAACGAAAAATCTTGACGCAACAGCTATTTTCAAGTTCTTCTCCCCTGATGGTAATATCCCTCAATTTCAAGCATTTCTTTCCCCGCAGAAGCAAATGAGATCCTTGCAATATACCTACTTGGTATTGTTTTGGAAAACCTGGCACAGCTTAGGGGAACTTTGGTGAGAATGGGGGGGGGGGTGTGTGTTTTAGCTCGGCTTTCGAACCGAGGCATGATTTCCAGCATTCCTCGAAATAAGGACCTCCAGAGACCTGAGCCCGTTTATGTTTGACTTTATGAAGAGGAGAAGAAACAGAAGTCCACCCACCATTTCTCCGGTGGCAGGGATTACAAGCCAGTTTGCTCTGCCAAGATCCTTTTAGGTGAGTAAGGTGGGGTGTGCCAGATCCCACGGGCTAGAAATGGGGTTTAAGGGCAAAAGGCCCAGGGGTGGGTGGGTGTGAGGGCAGGGGGGTCAAGCTTAACAGGACAGCTGTTCTCTCCCAGGTACTCTTCAGGAGTAAATCTGTGGGATCACTTCGTTTCATTCTTTTTCTAAATCCGAGAATTATTCATTATTGGCCCCCAGGAGGGTTGTGGTAATGCTTTAAGTCGTGTAAGAACACATGGCGGAATTCCGCATGTGGAAAAATCATTACGGGACGCCAGGGCCAATCTGTGGCCCCCCACCTCCTCTGGTTGCAGTTTGAGTTGGAGCGCCTGCCTTCTACTTTCTGAGGAACTTTTTACTCCCACAATTCCTGCTGGCCGGTGGAGGTGTTTAATTATAGGTGTTCACGTCAGAAAGACCTGTGTTCTGGAACTTTCTGCGCCGGAACTGTCGCTTGCAGAGGCTCCGCAGCTGACTTTATCACTCTCAGTCTGTCTTTTGTTCTCTTTTGTACAACAGTTTTAATGTGTCACAGATGCGCCCACTTAAAGGAGTTCACTGTGCAATTTATTAGCCTGCCGCTAGCGTCGCTTATTTCTGATGCGTTGCGATTTCAATAAAAAGGACTGTTATGCTTAGAAAAAGTAACATTGAAATAATATACATTGGCATGATAAATAATTGGAGGTGAATTTAGGAAAGGACCACAATATCATGCTGCTATGTGTAATTCAATCCAAACATTACAAATGACACAAAAAAACATCCTTTGATACAGTATTTGTTTATCATGGCAGAAAAAAAAGTGAGTAACAGACTCCTACGAGACTGAAGCCTTTCTCAGTTCCTGTACAAATGAAATAGCTCTTTAAATTTCCAGTTAATAACATGTCTCAGTGATCTTGGAGACAGCTTTCTGCTGCGGTCCTCATTTTTATGTTTTTATCTGATTTTTCCACACATTAAAAATACATCTGAAACCATACTGCATGGCTATAGTACCTGCAGTGTCAGGAAGACTAAAACAATAAATGGTCAAAAAAATACGTAATATCATTGGACAAACAAAGGGGCTGACCGTCTGACCAGGGTGTACCCCAACTCTGTGTCCTGTGCTGCATGGGAGAGGCCCCAGGCCCCTGTCACCCAGACCCAGATAAACAGTTAAAAGTTGGCTGCATGGAAATTAAGGAGCAGAAAAGAAATCTGTCATCATTTTTTTTCCCTTCTGATGGTACGAAGTAGGACAGGAGGATCTTGAGAAGTGAGATCGAGCCCTTCAGTATGTCAGGGTCACTGACGATGGCCACATCTCTGTCTGTTTTTAGGTTTGTTCCTTGGAGGACCTGCTTCTGTCTGCATGTTCTTTGGCAAGCCTATTATACTCTTTGTACCTCTCAGGGTAACACATTATACTGAAGCAACGTTTTAAGGCTTCACCTCGTATCCTAGAGTTACGAGGAGCAGAGGTGGTGGGTGGTGGTGATGCTTTTCAGAACCCAAGGAGGGGATGTCTTCTCCCATTGAGGCCTTACCTCAAATACAAGCAATTTAAACAACACTGAAGCAGTACTGATAATGTCATACCCAAAGTACTGCTGCTAATACTTTGCAGTTTGGTAATCGTTTTTAATTTGTATTTCAAATACTCTGGGACATGATATCTGTTTACTTCTGGGACACAGGCATCTTATATTTTGTAAATAGATTGTGCTTTCCCCAGCAGAAAAGGAGAACTTATTAACATATAATTGAAATGGGTATTTTAATACAAATTATATATTCATAATTTTTTGCCTGTTTTTACATTGCTGTGTTTTATTTGAAACATCTAAGCATAGCTATATAGATGTTTTGTTACGTTTAGCAAATCGCACTTCACTGGGATGCATATTTGAAACTCAACAATGCAAATCTACCTGAGATATGTATTTCAATAGAAGAAATTATAAATACACCCATACTTAAATAATTATCAGCTTTTTCATATTACTTATATTATGAGTCCAAACTGTCACATAATCAGGGCCTGAGGGCCAGGCGGCATCGAGGTGTCACTGTCCACGTTAAACAGGGAGGACATGAGAGATATGGGGACATTGACATGTGACTTTGTGACATTGTCACAAAGGAAATGAGAGCAAAGTCGAGCTCAATGCCTCGGGTACCCTTAGTTTTTTGGTGCTTATCATTTTCATTATATCGAGATAATATATTTAGATTTCTTAGATTTCTAAGACACTGTAAAAAGTGAGACGAGAAACAACCTGTCATCTGTTTCTTTATCATGTAAGCTGTGGAAAATCCTTTACTGGCGTGGCAGTTTCAGAATACCATCTACAACGAAGGACTTGACAGTTAAGAAGCTTATAAATGTTTCTATTAAAACAGTTAACTCCTTTTGATGATAAGCTATGTAAAAAATGTTTGTGTTGTTATTTATATTTTGCTGGCACCTTTTTGTTGTTGAGGTCTTTCTGAATGTTAAGGGACACATTTCCTAGCTGACAGTACAGTATCTCAGGACCAAGTAAGGCCACTGGGTTGGAATTTTATGTGAAAGAAATGTAACTTGGGCTCCAAACTCTTTTCTTCCAACGAGCAAATGCCAGAACAACACTTGCTCCTGTCAGAGTGGTTTTGATGCGGTAAGAATGGTGCCGTGCTTTCAAAATCGCAGCGACACCCCACATTCCATTATGTGCGATAAATATCTCCCCGGCAAACCATGCACCTTCGCCATCTTCAGCCCGTCTTGGCCCCTGGAGAGCTGCACCCACAGTCTGATTCCATGTAGAGGCTCACAAACACCAGAGGGAAGGGTGGCATCACTTGATGGAGGAAAATTTACCGAGTTTCCCATTTTAATACCTACCTCAGAGTGACTAATCGGAGCCAGATGTTTTCCAAGTCCGCTACATGTGTTCGGTCGCTTAGCCCTGTCCTGTTTCAGCAATGACTTCAGGGCGATGTCTTCACATTCCGTATTTGCGTTTCCTATAATCTTTATGCTCACGCCATGTGACCACATGAGACAATGTAAATATATACACTCCCAAGTTCTATTAACATATTAATATTTTCAAAAATCATTAGATTCTTTTGTTGAATATGAATATATATTTTTATAATAATTTCTGAATTAAGCTGGACCTCTTACAGAATATAGCCCATGTATGATTATACATTTTGGATAAGTTAACAGTGTGGCAATTTCATTACAGGAATCCTTACTCAATAGCAATAAAAAACACACTACCATCGATGGAACGATGAAGGACCTGCTTCGGGATGAAGATTGTTTAAATGAAACCAATCTATTATTTCTCCACTTAAGTGGAAATCAAAGCACCTGGCACCAACCACCAGGAATATGGTGGGAAGTGTGTGAATGTGTGGGTGTGTGTGGGGGGCTATCTCACAGAGGTCTGAGTGCAGGCCTCGCACCCCGCGCTTGAGGAGTCGCGAGGCAGCAGGAGGAACAGCCCTCCCTGTGAAACGTTCACACGGCGAGATTCCCGCTGACGGGCAGTGTGTACGACAACGTTATCACGTTATCAACCGAGGAGCTAAAAAACGACGGCCGTTTGCTCGCTTGGCTGACACACAATCACGTCCATCTGTCAAAAAACGGTCATCTGAAGCCTTTGGTCTTCTCCACTCTGTTTTACAACAGAGAAGGCAAAATGCATGATGGACAAGTTTCTGTAAAAAAAAATGTAATTCCTTAATGTAATTAAAAATTACAATGAATCCCTGTGCTTATACAGATAATGTTAAATTTGACACATCATGGGCTGAAGTACTAATGCTGGGACTGATAAAAAGTTCTTCAGTACATTGAAGCGTTAAAAATAAATTTTAACGGTTTTTTAAACCAGCTATATTTTGCTGCTGCAAATCAAGCTCAAATTCTTATTCAAAGGATGCAATACAAGCTGTGAGCCTCAGTCAAGTACTGGTTTATGGAAGAGATAAACATCCAGATTTTGAGCTCAATTTCATTGCCATTGATTTGTTTCGGACTCTAGGCTGCTCCTGTGTATTTCGCTTCATTGTGACGCACCCTTGTGATGTGCCTTCACGTTGTGACATCATTTTTTTGAGTTGGCCGCAGTGCATTAACAAAGAGAGCATCATGGGTAAAGCACTACTTCATCTTGCAGGGAGGTGGCGCTATCTTTGGGATTGGGAGCATGGTGACAGCCAACCAATAATCTCAACGGCTATTTATGTCTATGAGCCCGGACCACTGGATTAGTGTAGCTGGAGAGGCAGGTTTTAGGCATGCAGGTTAAGAAGAGACAGAACACATCGATCAAACAGTTTACATTAAGAACATCACTTTCAGAATCAATAGTTTTCTCAGTAATGTTTGTTTAAGCTCTTAAAGTTAATTAAGCACTTCAACTTATTTAAATAAGGGCACACATAAAACCAAGACATATGATGGTCCCACATATGTACATTCAAATAAATAAAAAACATGTTTTGTAATAAAACACATTAAAATGAATGACTCATAATAATGTGGTAAAAGCAAATGGTAGTTTAGATAGAGTGAGATGTTTGGTTAATGCTCAGCATTTAGAGTGAACATCTTCAAGACCAATGAAATGAAAGATGGAGATGTTGGCAGCGTGATGACGATCATGTTAGTTTGAGCAGCTGCTTTGGGCTGGCAGCATAGATGAGCCCCCCCATGAATTTCTCTGCCTACAAGACTGGGGGTGGGGGAACGTGGAGCTGGGAGTGGCCCCACATTGCTGATGATGTAACAAGGCATTGCAATGCAGCGTGGGAGATGAGATCAGGAGCCTGTGGGCTTCAGGGTCTAATGAAAAAGTGCTTTCAGCAGCCGGGCACCTGTGGGTCACCACTTCCTGTCCTACTCTCCAGGCTGCCGTGTGAAAATCCCAGGCCTGAGTCAGGAAACTATCCCGTAGGATCAACAGATTACAGTGTGAGACAGCAGGGACTTTCGTATGCCTGCCTCTCCCATAGCCCCATTTAGGGCATTTCATTTCCCACACACATACGACCAGCTCAGGTCCGACTTTAATGCTTTAATATGGTTAGGAACAGCCTCTGTAATTCAGGAGACCAGTGCTGGAGACCAACCAGGAAGCACAAAAGTTTCCCTTCGACAGGCAGCCACGTAAGCTGACACCCCAAGGTCAGGGTCATAAGCAACGTAAACTGGACCTTTATGATAATGATAAGCTGGTCATAACCCAGCTGACCAAGCCCTTAAACACCATGGTTCTGTCTACCAGATTGAGAAACCGCACAAATTATTAACAATTCAATGGGAATCCGGGGCAAAAACAATGGTAATCAGAATAAATGACAACTTTGCTGCATTCTCATTGTCTTCACCTACTCTGTCAACCTAGTGGACAAGGGATCCTATGGAATATCCTGGAATGTCATTTGGTCAAAAAGCTCTGGGAAATCAGAAATAACTGGTGTCTAATTTGCCGAGGGGTCGGGAAAATTAAATATAGTCAGGATCTAATTTGCTAGGCTTTTGGGTAGAGATGTTGCTGGGAGAATGTGTGAACGTGCGTCCAAGTCTGAGGCAGCTTTTCCCAAGGCATTGTGGTAGTCCAAAGGATCTTTGGAATTTTCCAAGTTGCCCAAACTAACCAAATAATGACCTGTTTCTGGCCTTTGCACCTCTGTAATGGAAGGTGAGATGTCTTTATATAAAAAAGTTTTTAATTGTGTGCCCACCTCCCCACAACCCATCCATCTGCCCACACGTGTAGACTCACACTGTACACACACACTCTGCACAGCATCACACAGGCTGAATTACTTGGAGCATATTTATAATGTCCCCACTGACTGTGTCCAGGATGACCAGCTACCCCTTACAGTAATGTAACTGATTGGACATAGGTAACATCAGTTACCTATGTCCATACATGAGCTATGCTGTTCGGATGCGGAATGTAAAGTCAATGCCGTTAAGTACCTCATTGGAGGCCAGGGGCCATGTAATCACGTAACTCCGAGTAGTAATTTAACGTCAAATCGTTTCATTAAAAATCTAATTACTGACGATCCTCTAAAACGTTCAACCTGAAGGATAAAACCATACGTGTGTTGTCATTGTTTTCCCAAAAGTGAAAAGCAAGGGGGGCCACAAGTACAGATTCCGGCCCGATCACCCACAAAAAAGAAGCTGAAAATGAACAGGGTCCAAATCGAAGATCGCTGCCAGAGAGGGCAGGAAATGGAAAGGTAAAACTCAGATGTGAGAAGGGCGCTATTTGATAATTAGTAATTAGCCTGCGTGTACTTCTCCCGATTCCACTGGCATGCCAAGAGGGAAAAAAAGGGGGTGTCGGGGGAGAGGCTAATGAAAGAGCACGGACAGGAGAAATCTTTATTCCGACAGTCCTCCCCCGCTTAGGTCACTTGGAATTCATTTGTCTACATCCTGGCCCGCACGTAGAGGGGAAAAGTGCCTGGGATCGGGGGAAGGAATGCAATAGGGCATGGGAAGAGCGGCGTGGCGGCGGTCGCCAGAGCATACTTTGGCTCTGCTCAAAGTGACGCTGCTCCCGCGAACCCCCGAAGAGAGAGCGGCCCGACGCCGCTGTCGGACTACCTATCCGGTTCTCTGCGGGGGCTTGAGAAAAAGTGTGTGGGCTGATTATTTATCTTTATGTGTGTGGGAGGATCACTCTTGCAAGCTGCACGTCACAGCCGTGATACGGCTCCGTCACGGTGTGGCATCGTCACAGCCTCATAAGCTAGCAAATGTACTCTTCTACAGAGCAGTTTGTGTTTGTAGTTGCCTAGAACAGGTAATTTGAACTAAATTGTGGAAATGTAGGCTCGGATAGAAAATATTTGAATTTTATAATGTCCTATACATACAACCCTAAATCAGAAAAACTTGGGTTGGTATGGAAAATGCAAATAAAAAAACGCAGTGATTCTTAAATTTATTTTGACTTATATTTCATTGTAGACAGTATGAACCCAAGATATTTCATGTTTTGCCTGGTCAGCTTCATTTCATTTGTTAATATACATCCATTTCTGAATTTCAGGCCTGCAACACGTTCCAAAAATAGTTGGGACTGGGACAATTTAGGGCTAGTAATGAGGTAAAAAAAAAAATGATGATGTGATTTCAAACAGGTAATGTCAACAGGTGATTATAATCATGATTTGGTATAAAAGCAGTATCCACAAAAAGCTAAGTTTATGAGGAGCAAAGATGGGCAGAGGATCTCCAGTTTTTTAACAAATGTGGGAAAAATTATTGAAATATTTAAAAACAGTGTTCCTCAAAGAAAGATTCAAAGGGATTTGCATATTTCTCCCTCTACAGTGCATAATATCATTAAACAATTCAAGGAATCTGGATGAATTTCAGTGCGTAAAGGGCAAGGGCGCAAGCCTGAGCTGAATGCCCATGATCTCTGATCCCTCAGACAGCACTGCATCAAGAACCGTCATTCATCAATAGCTGATATAACCACACGGGCAAGAGATTACTTTGGTAGACCTTTGTCAAGCGCTACAATATGGAGTTGCATTCACAAATGCCACTTAAAACTTTACTGTGCAAAAAAAGAAGCCTTATGTTAACCATGTCCAGAAGCGGCGTCGACTTCTCTGGGCTCGGAGGCATCGGTGATGGACCATCACACAATGGAAACTTGTACTGTGGTCAGACAAATCAGTATTCCAGATCTTTCTTGGAAGAAATGGACGCCATGTGCTTCAGGCCAAAGACCAAAAGGACCGTCCAAACTGTTATCAGCAACAAGTCTAAAAGCCAGGGTCTGTCATGGTATGGCGATGTGTCAGTGCCCTTTGCAAAGGTAATTTATACTTCTATGATGGCAGCATTAATGCAGAACAGTACATCGAGATATTAAAGCAATATATATGCTACCTTCGAGACAACATCTTTTCCAGGGACGTCCATGCATTTTTCAACAAGACAATGCAGAACCACATTCTCCACACATTACAAAGGCATGGCTGTGGAAGAAGAGGGTACGGGTACTGGACTGGCCTGCCTGCAGTCCTGACCTGTCCCCAATAGAGAATGTGTGGAGAATTTAGATATTAAAAAATGCGACAACAACGACCCCGTACTGTTGCATACCTTAAGACCTGTTTGCAGGAAGAATGGACAAAATAAAACCTGAAACATTTTACTGCTTGGTATCCTCAGTGCCAAAACATCTTTTAAGTGTTGTGAGAAGGAATGGCAACATTACAAAGTGGTGAATGCTTTACCGTCCCAACTTTATTTGGAATGTGTTGCAGGCCTGAAATGCAGGGATGGATGTGTATTAACAAACGAAATGAGGTTGACCAGACAAAACATGAAATATCTTGGGTTCATACTGTCTGCAATGAAATAAAAGTCAAAGTAAATTTAAGAATCACTGCATTTTTTTTTTTTTAAATTTAGATTTTCCATACTGTCCCAACTTTTTCTGATTTGGGGTTGTACACACAGTAGAAGGACTGAAGCTGTCATCCTACTACTTATTAGGTACTTATTAATACGTTGTGAGGTGATTACATTATTTTGTCGTGTGTATATATAGTCATATATGCACAGAAGATTTACAGTATATACAAACATGCACTCTAATATGTGGTTATATCAGCTTTTACATTAGGCATAATTGTAACAGTGAGAGGAACTCAGTGATTCAGTTATTACTCTATATTGCCACAACATCACCAGAGAGTATCTGCCCATTTGACTGAAGGCACAGATTATGATCATCTCGATCACCATAACACTTTCTGATGTCTAAGAGCAATTTGAGAGTAGCTTCTCAAATCAGAATACTGTTCGCTCGCAGCTGTGAAAATGACTTGCATCGCTTGTGACTTCCGTCATGAGAAGCGTGCTACTGCCATATTAGAGAGGCACAATTTGCCACTGACACAGGTCCAGATGAACCAACGCTTTAGGGTAACAGCACACCGGGCTTCCAGTCGACTCATGCATCCTGACGCAGTTATGGAGTGCAGCCTCACAGCCCCTGATTCTGGCAGTCGACACAAACGGCATGCTGCACGCATTCGAGGCCACTCCTACCATGTCTCCAGAAGTTCAACGGCATTTCTGGAGCCGGCCTTGATCTGTTTCAAATTCCATTTTTGTTGTGTGTGCATTTATGCAACTCGAACTGAACTTCATGTTAGTTTGAGGTTATAAAGTCGTCCTCCGAGAAAGAGGCATGTTTGTTTAGATGTTGCTGACATCACTTTATAAAACACTTAATAGTACACAATTTAAAATATCCCTAGTCATTATTGCTATTTTTCCCATTACAGAAATGAGCTATCTGCTGTTACTCCAATTATCACCACAAATATGCAAATTAGGATTAATGTGATGTAGTGCAATCTAAAATAAACAACTATTCTGACAAATAAGATGTTCATCGTCAGGACTGAGTAAAATACCAAAGAAAAAATTGTTGCTTCCAGATGGAAAATTGAATAAATAAATAGGCAAGATATGAACTCTGTATAAACTAAAAGTTAATTAACAAACTGTTAATTGAATACAAGGTCTATAATTGTTGTATTACCAGCATAAACATCATTTTCCTCAAATATTATTAATACGTTTTTGTTGTACCTATTAGAGATTCTTGTCTCCGAGTTAATTTCATTATGCTAATGAGCTCTCATCCTTACAAAACATACGCTTTGATCCATGTTAATTGTCGTGATCTTCAAAGACAAAGTCGCTACTTACTTTAAATGAATTTTACATTTTTTTAAAGAATCATATGGAAATGAGGGGGAAGTAATTAAATTTTTATTTCTTGTCTCTGTATTTCTACCGGAGGAAGTCAATGGTTCTGGCTTGATTTGGTTTCATATAAGTCAGGAAAAGCGAGGGGGCAAAAAAACAGAGAAACAGAAAGGGGAAGACGTTTAGATGTTAAAGATTAAAGAAATGGAGAATCCCAAACTCACAGTGATTTGTACCGATAAACTCTGCTGTTTAATAAGATCCTGTGTTTTCCCAGCCTGGAAGCGGTAGCATTGGGGGGCTATCTAAAGCTTGCCCCCCCCCCCCCCCGAGGCTGTCCACCATCTGACATGTGGGATGGACTCGATAGCATCCAAGGTGGGTGGGAGCAGCGGGGTCAGACCGCTGTGGGAACACTGAAGACCCCCTGGCTCCGGTAGAACATCCGGATTGTGGGGGTCATAAGAAAAGAACCAATTATGTGTTTTATCACTGGATGACAGCATTACTGCTGCATTACCAGGAAGAAAAAAATCATCTTCAGATGGGACGAATGGCACGTGTCTTCTTCCGAGAAAACAGCGGGTCGACTCCTGAGTCGTGTTCGGCCATTCCCATGGGAAGAGACGCTGAAATATTTTATGATGTGTGTCACATTCACAGGGACGGCTCACATGCTCCATTTAAGTCCTCGCCACTCTCAGGTCTCGAAGTGCCATGCAGATATTCAGCTGCTAACGTTATTAATTAAGAAACTCCTATCTGGGCTGTAAGAACATGGCAGAGCAGTGAATTCCCCAATAAGTAAATGTTTCTAGTGAAATCCTGGAAGGATTTATTGAAATTTGCCCTCCCATTTCATTACAGTACTGCAGTAATAGAGTTTCATGTAGTTAAATGCTACCATCTCAAAGGTTAATTGACCCCAACTGTTTAATCCTTATTTGAAGCAGGACTCATTTCCTTATCGCTGTAATTTTACCATTTGTCCAATTACTCAGAATGGCAATTTTATACTATCTGATATGGAGTTGTGGAAATGAAGAACCTGTTTTTTTTTTTTACCAAAGGAAGTCTGCTGCCTGTTCTCTGTTTGTTTGTGCTACCTGAGCCACCAGTGTCACATCCCATTAACCTCCCATCCAAAGAAGAGCTTTATGCCCTAAAATGACACACATGATGAATAAATCCAAACCGCTGGCCCTTGCCTGGAGTTTCTGAAGCCTTGGCACGGTGACTACAAGCCCAGAGCTCATTATCGCAAGTGTCATTCTTCTCAGCTGAAGCGTACTCTTAAAGGTCCCACGTCGAATCCCACCCCTTGTCTTTTCCAAGCCCCGACTTCATTTTCATCATAGGTGAACATGGCCAGACTGCATTTACTTTGTAAATTTGGTATTACATGAAAAAAGCTCTCTTACATTCTGACACTGAAATCCTTCTGCTCGGTTTGCATACTTAGGCAGCGAGCCAGGGGCACTCAGGTACAATGACACTCAGAAATCACCCTGCCCTCTGAGCTGGAGTATCATTCCCGGCTATTTTATATTATGTGCCATTTAACAGTGCTCGACGGCATGGGTGGGAATTAATTAAAAAGATAAACACAACGAGAGGATTTGAGACTGATGGACTCATTCTGATGGGCTTATATTTTTCCTGAAATGGAGTTTTCAGTCTGTTAATGTAGACGTGAAGGTAGGATAAGCTCTTTTTAAATCCTTCGCTTAGTGAACTGTCCTGACATCGGTCATCACACGCCCTGGAAGTATGAACAATTAAAGTCCAGTCTGCAGGCATCCAACACTAAACACAATTTTTGAACCATCCCATTTTTAATTTCCTGCAAGGGTCACACATTATTAAAAACAACTAACTTTAGTTTCACTGCAGTTAACAAATGATTTGGTAGCCTCAAATGGCTGTGCCTAACAGACAAAGGCTTTATGAGCTTTGCGAAGGTATGTAATGGGGATAAAACTTGGTCATCTGCATTTCATACATACTTTGAGTGCTTCACATGACTTGGTTGTATTTATAGTATCCATTTAACTAAACAGTGTGTAATGGATAAAAACAAAATATGTAACATCCAAAAAATAAAGCTTGTTCAGAGACACAAAATATGAACATAAAAATCATGATTTTTGACCAAAAATCTCAATCAAGTTGATAACGATTATGCCTAAATGTCAGCTCTAGGACCATACACACATGGCAAGGCTAGATTTCTAAATTTCTGGAAAGATTTTCTTGATAAACTTTAGGCCAAGCTTAAAATATCGCTTGAAGATAACTCGCGTATAGCTAATCTTAATGTTGCAGAATTGCCACAGGTAGTTCTACAGCACTAGGTCCACAGCCGTAAACATTCGCTTTCGGTCCTGGATAAGTGCGATTACCTTTTGTGTGAAGGTCAAACATTGTGCGAAGAGCACACCTTTGCGACTTTAGCGGCTTGTGTTGAACTGATGACCATGTTATTGTTAGCAAATAACAGACGCAGTTTACACATCAGCTGATTGTGCCTGGCTCATGTTGCGTCGAGCGGCGGGCCTTGTGAATGTGGCGCTGCTCGGCGTCCTCACTAAAAGCAGCATGACGGCAGCCCAAGAATAGTTTAAGGCCCAAGAGGCCTAGCTGTTACACGCACGACAAAGGCAAGTAAACGCTGGGTCACATGAACGAGGGGTCAGATGAACGACTCAGTAATAGCAAAATAATTATGGCAAAATCGGCCCCTCGATCCCCATCCCAAGACCTGAGCGGGGGCCCTAGCAATCTACACAAAGCAGGGGTCGATCTTTAAAGTGAGCTAGATTAAGTGCACTAAATTACAGGGGATACTGATCTAAGAACCCTAAACTGATTGGATTTCAAAGGGCTTGGCAGAGGCCACAGGAAGTGGCAAACTGCCAAAGAAGGTCTGCCTACCTTCCCGTTTTCCACGTCTTTAAAATAGCAGCCAGGAAGTTCCATTGAATAACAATGCAAAGACGATGCATTTTGTCAAAATATTGTCTTTCTGATAAAAAAAAAAGAAATATAAAATGTATTCCTTGCTCTGAAACATCACAGAGTGTTCCTTAGCTGCCAAGGGAGATGTTTGTTTACTCAAGTCTTTATTATTTTTTTAATGGTAACTGACACTGATTTATACAATTCAGCTGGTTACATGTTTATTGTCTTTCATTACCCAAGTGGAAACTTTAAGTATTACAGAAATCAAAACATTAAAAAAATGGGGAAATTTATGTTTCATGTACATCTGTGTATGAAATGATCAGGCTGATGATCCTGTCTCTTTCACACTTCATACACCATCATGAAAAAGTCCCAACACTCGGAAATAAACCCAGCCAGAAGAAACCACTTCGGTTTCGGGGTGCAACTGGAACAGAGCACCTACCAACATTCGCTCTGTCTCTGGCAAGCATGGTCTCCAATAGCGAATGGCGTAAAACACCTCGGTTTGCCCCCTGCTTCCCGCATCCTTGTCGTGGGACCCCTACAGCATGTCCTGCAGAACTACCACGACGTGGAGGTTATTTCTATAATGCTGGAAGATAGCCAGCATCTATCTCACAGCGGATTAATTATGTAAAGAATATAGCATTGTACAACAGTGGGGTTATAACCCTACAACGAGAAATTGTACAGGACAGTGGTGTGGAGGGGGGTCATAGGGGCAGTGGTAGTGAACACATGCTGTTCAAATTCACGTTTGGCAGTTGTTCCTTGAATTCTCGCAGATTTATGTCACCACACCCATGGTGTAATAAAAGTTCTCCCCATTCCCCGTGGTTTTTTTTTTTTACTTTTTTTCTGCTTTTCCCTGTTCACTTTGGCTACATCCTCAAGGGAGCATTCGATGCAGAAAGACATATACAAAAGTCATCCAGATGTTATCTGTATCGGTGAGGCCTGTTTTCATTTAATTGCCCTCCCTGTGTACTGTGCAATCCACTCAACATTTTTTTTCCCCGTGTTCAGCTGCATTCCTGTGTGAAGAACAGGGGATGAGATGAATGCTGTTGGCTAACAGAGTGACTTGGGTTTTTGGATATAAAAAAGTATTCAATGTTTTTCATGTCCGTGATTATCAAATACCCCACAGTGATAACCAAATGAGTCAGGCTGCAGACAGTATCGAGCAATAGGGAGGTACGTCACTATTTATTTATTTGATTGGAAAAAGACTCATCACCTTAAAGCTATTATAGCTGTGTTGAAAATATTAGCTAAACTGTTTAATCCAGGACAAACACTGAAATGAAAATCTCAAAATATAGTCATTTTGCACAGGGTATAGTTGTTTCATCAGAAAGAAAGAGAAAGCAAAGGTTTTTCAAGGTTTTGAAAAAAATACATCATACATTTGTATGTGTACAAAAAACACAGTATAGACCCCCAAAACACTCACAGTCTGGGAAGGGTATTACATGGATCCATACTGATTTTCTATGGTATGCTGTTCCATTGTGTGTGTGTGCGTGTGTGCATGCATGTGTGTGTGGAGAATTAACAAGCGTTGCGTGTAGGCTTCACCTGACTGAACCTGCTTCATGCAGCTGCTGTATAATGCATTTCCACACAGCACTCCTGTTAACCTAACCCTCAATTTGCTGGGATCTGAACTCTGAATTACAGCTTACTAACAGAGTTTAACAGCTGGTACAAGGGCTCCTGCTGAATTTTTAATCACATGAATTAAAGATGGACCAAGCTGCTTCCCCGGCCTCCTGAAGCACTGATACAATGTACAGAAAGTCAAAAATAGCTGATCAGGGGATCAGGGCTGTGCTTCACTCTCAGACAAGCAGGATTTCAGACTGTAGAACAAACAGCACGGAAAAGGCAGTCTGGGAAAATGGCATATTCTGAGAGACCACTGCTCACCGTGGATCCGGATATGAGGAGACAGAAAATGCCAAGCCCATAACCTGGGAAAACTGGCCACTGTCTACTAGGGATTCAGATGTCAGGAGACAGGGAATGCCGGAGCCCACAGTCTGGGAAAACCGGCTACTGCTCACCATGGATCCGGATGTGAGGAGACAGGGAACGCCGGAACCCATAGTCTGGGAAAACCGGCCACTGCTCACCATGGATCCGGATGTGAGGAGACAGGGAACGCCGGAACCCATAGTCTGGGAAAACCGGCCACTGCTCA
>JAACJT020000078.1:241685-253041 GCA_009936485.2 Gymnarchus niloticus
CCATGGATCCGGATGTGAGGAGACAGGGAATGCCGGAACCCATAGTCTGGGAAAACCGGCCACTGCTCACCATGGGTCCGGATGTGAGGAGACAGAGAACACCAGATCCTGCAGTTTTAGAAACCTGGCCACTGTTCACTGCGGATCCCTAAGTGATGCACTGTAGCCAGAAGTCTTAGAGGTCACTGGGGTGAGTATTATGGTAAATTATACAACTGCACAGACTGAAAGGAGCCTTTGCAAAGCAGTCAAAACAATATAATGGCAGCTTAATGCATGCTGCCCCATGCAACCCACTGACAGGGAAAGGTAACCTCTTAAATTCAGTATTAGGCCGTTCTGCTTGTGCTTCAGAGTCAGCAAAGGAATGTGTGTGTAGGTGTGTTATGGAGAGCCCACCCCTCTCTCCAGCCACCCCAACCCAGGAAGCGGGGCATGACCCCTTGGTTACAGTCCCACTTTTCCACCACCACCCCCCCCCCAACACACACACACACACACACACACACACACACACACACACACACACACCCCTCGCCCCCCTAACACCTCCACTCCTGGAACACAAGCCCCCTCTCTTGTCCTTTTACACACATGAGGAGGAGGCATTAGGGCAGGCGAGCAGCCGCCTTTCCGGTTTACTTCACACCCTTTATGATTGCTGTTGTCTGTGTTGGCCTGCATATTGCCAATTAGGGGAGAGATACTTGTATTTGTGGATTGCTTTTTCACACTATACTGCTCTCTCGATCTCAAAACAAAAGAGAAATTGTACTTTCCCCCTCCCGAGCGTGACTCCCTAATAGACTCGGCACATCCGGTGTCAGGGAGGAATCTGAATAATCTTCGTCGCGAAGTAATGCCTTATGTTTACAGCCCATTATCTGGAAAAAGTCTAGCCCCGGTTTTTCCACTCTAATTACGTTAACCAACATCGGCCTTCTCTGATCGCTTAATGGCACTTAAGGTGTCTTCTAGTGTTGCTCAGAATCGTGAGGGTAAGGACGGGGGGCGCCGCCCAAAGACATGAAAAAGTGTAATTGGCTGGGCCTTGCTTTTGTCAAGGAGATGGGTGTCACGGGCAAAGGAGATATGGTTAATGTGAAGCGGGCCGGTATCTTCTCTTGACTCAAACATGGAGTTCAGGCGGGCGTTGGAGCCGACAGCTGGAGCGGACCCTCCTCTCCGCCGTGTGCCGAATGACCTGTGAGTTATAGTTGGCACAGACGCCTCTGCGGCCCCTCTGTCATTAGTAATAATTATGCTGTTAAAGCTACACATTTTGGCCTAACCGCCAGGGTCAGGCCTGATGTTTTGCTATCTCTCATGTCTTCGTTTGCTGTCTCCAGTCACCCAGACTCCCCCGAATGTTGCAGAGTGTCAGAGACCCTGGGAGCACACAACCACGTGCTCACAAGCACAAACGTACTTTCAGAGGCAGCCCGGCTGCGCTGCTGTTGCTCCTCGCTTGTATATCGATTACTCAGAATCTCCGTGCTTTGCCAGACCTGCTACGGATTGTGTGAAAATGAGAAGAGTCGATGTTTAAAAGAGACTTCCGTCATACACTGAAAAATAGCAGACAAAGCAGTGCCTTGGGACAGAAAAGACAATCTGAGGGACGTCATCTCAACAAACAGTGTTACTTGAAGCCTGTATCTTTAAGTTATTAAGGCTCCACATATTTAGTGAGAGCAGAGGGGCGGAGTCTTCAGGCGTGAGCTGTGCTCTGTGGCATATGGCGTCGACCTCAGCACAGCTCCGCCCCGCTTGGCTTTCCCATGCCCGCCAGGGTTGAGAAAAGGCTCAGCCAGGTCTGGCTCCCCCTGGAGGCTCAGCCAAGGAGAGCGTGCCATCACTCAAACATGGGGACGAATAAATAAAGATTAGAACAAGCTTAGCGGTTACTTGAACGCAAAAAGCCAGTGAGAGAGCGCCAGTAAAAAACAATTTTTCCGGTGGGCAGGCACAGGGGGCTGGCAGGTGTGATTAGAATTGGCCTGATTTATGGGACGGTACCATTCCAGCTCCGTAGCCCACTACAAGATGCAGAGGATGCAGCCCACCACTGCCACCCCCCTTCCTCAAGGTTTTACCAACAAAAATAACAACTGTCACATCATTTATCAGCAGAAGCCCCTTGCATCACCTCTGACTAACAGAAGAGGTTCAGAAGCTACTGGATGCCATCTTTGACACCCGACAGAATGAGATGTGTGCACGCTAAACTGCCATCGCCCACTCGTAGAAATGAGGAGATAGTGGAAAAGCCGTAACGCAGACGCCGCCATTCGGCATTTGCTTGATATGCAGTGCCGTCCCCAGCCGTGGGACCGTTTAAATATTGACCAAAGTACACCAACAGAGGCGACCATGCAAATAATTTAACAAGAGATGTGAGGGAGTCTGACTGCTGCAGATCAATACTGAAACATATGGATCAATGAATTAAGAAAACATACAAAAAAACAATATCAATTTGTTGTCTGGTGCAATCTGTGACATGAGAACATGAACTGCTTGTTTATTACAATCACAATGGGGCTGTTTCAGAAGGGACTCAAACCTGGCTTTGAAAGACAAGGCATGGCTATGAATCCAGACTTGTCTTGCAGAGCTGTATGGTACCAAGCAGTCAGAGGGAGCTTTTTTTTCCACAAAGATTGCTGTGTTGTTGAAGTGTGTTACTATCTCAACTGGGCACACATGCAGTTAAGGGTTTGTGATTATGGAGTTAGACCAATCTATGTGAGCACTGGACCATTAGGAATTACAAAAGGTGTGGAAAGGGAACATTAACCATTACTGAGGCAAATGCTGGGAATGTCCTGGATGGCAGTGAAAGCTGTAACGAGGCATAACAAGGCACTCACACAGCAAACCACGGCGAGGGTAGCGGAAAGTAGTTTGCCGAGGCTGAACCAGCAAAGTACCGGGGGATCGAATGGTCTGAGACATGGGAATCCTACAAGTGTGTAACTGGAAACTTCCGTGTACAGCTAAAGGCTGTCAACATAATGGAGAGGAAGCGTGTAGTGAAACTGTGGGTGTTGCTGTTGTGAATACATTTAATAGTGTTGACACCAATCCCACGATCCTTGCGGTGTTTTCCTGTCTGATTTGGAACTGGAAATTTCAAAGCATCTTACTCAAGGGTACATCAGCAGCAACCCACGTGGGATGTGTCTTTGTCCCTAGGCTCCATACTACCTTCTGCCTATACGTGACACTGATTACACACCAGAGACCATCAAAACCATAATGTAGGTGGTCAGATAAAAAGGTCAGGAGCCTTAATGTGGATTAGGAAAAGGAGAAATATGCCAATTAAAAGAAATGTTGGCATCAACAACTAGCAATCTTGGATAGCTGACTTGGAATTCAGTTGCATTTGAATATCGTACATGATCCTGACAATGACTTCCCCCCACCGGAATTCTGCCACTTTGGGAAAACAGCATCAGGGCGATAATATTCAGCGTTTAGCTAGGCTGTGCTGGCATTAACTAAAGCGAAAAGTCAGGTGGTCCATCAACATGGTTTTGTGTAAACATAAACATAAATAATATACTACAACACAGAAGACAATAATGTTCATATACAATATATTATTGGTGTTCCACCTCTCCATTTGGCTTTTAATCCTATGAATCTGCTGCTTATCTAACCTGCTTATCTCCCAGCATGCAGATTTGGAAAACCTGCCACAGATATGAACAGAGGTCACTTTGTGTGGGCTGAGATTTTCAGGTGGTTCGTCCTCGAGGTGAAAGACAGACACCATCTTCATCCCAGCACGCCTGCAGACCCACCACGGCATTTGAATTCTATGCCATTGCACCCAGCTCATTTCGGTTTTTATGGAGATTAATTACTGTTAAGACTTTGCCTGTGTGATGTGAAGATAGCAGCCATTTTAATAAACATGACCGGAACGTTAATGCTGCAAAACAAAAGTCGAGTCACACTGAGTGATCTCACCACCTTGTATACTCTCGGTTCTGGCTAATAAATGTCTAAAATAAGCACTAAGTTTACATTTTTGGCTCTTTTTTTAAAATATAACAGAATTGCTCATGAATTGGGCAGGAATGCGACAATTATTTGAGTTTGTATGTTTATTTATTCGTTATGGAACAAAATACACGGGCTTCATCTGCTTGTTTTATCCTAAAATCAGATCACCTATCTAGTTTCCAACTGCTTATCCAGTATAGGGTCACTGAGACCCTGGAGCCTGTTCTAAGAAGGCAGGTAATCACCCTGTACTGGTGGGTGGCAGTCATGGTTATTAACCCACAGAGTCAGCTCGGGAATAAGAGTGTACTGGGAACAGATCACATCGCATAGGTCTGCAGTCATTTTGCACAGGCACCTCCAACCCCTCTGGCAAGAGGCTGAAGACCATAAAAGCCCAGACATCAAGATTCAGGGATAGTTTTCATGCAAATGTCAGAAGACTACTCAACAGGCACTGGTTTACGTTGTACTTTAATACTAGTTCTGCTACTCCGTCAGTGCAACATAAACTACTACTGCTGCAGTAACTCGCCAATTTACAAGCAATGTTGCGCTAACTACAGGATTGAACCTACTGCCTACTATCTGCTGTGTCATGGTTATGTGGCTGATGCGTACGTAAGAATTCCGCTCTACTTGGTACGCGAGATAATATAACTGAGAATCCCCTGCCCTGTATTCAGACAGCACAGCCCTGGAAGGTAATGCCCCAGATTACATCAGGCTTTCTGATAAAATAACCAGCCGGCTATTTCAAAATAAATGGCAAGGTTCTGCACAAAGTACAAATACATTTATTCCTGCTACTCAAAGAGAGGAATTCTGGAGCATTGGACACAACATTGACTGAGAGCAATTACTGTGACACTTGCAGTACAATACGTCCAAGTCAATACTGTGTTTGAGAAAGCGGATCCAATCCACCCTGAATTGTATTAAACTGTCGTGTTTAACCTTTTTTCTATAAGCATACAGGAAGTGTGAGGGGAAAAAATACTCTGTGAAAGTAGCAGAGTGCTTTAGTGACACTTAATCAAAATCACATGGGTCCCATTGTGGGAAGATCTAGTTTGTGAACAGCCAGCAATGCATCGTAGCCTTAACACAGGTGTGACTGCTTTGTTACAAGGCCTTCCCAGAAGTCCCCAGTCAATCTTCCAGAGACAGGATCCCCAGGACTGAGGTGTGTGGAGCAACACCAGGCCAAGGATCCTCCGCGTGGGATACATTCCATATTAAATCACCAAAACCAATGCTGCACACTGCTTCAAGGGCTCATGGCGGCATCAGCACCTCCCTCTGGCCAACACAAATAGCTACATTTAATAGCACAATCAGCTGCCGGACTTCACAGGTAAACGGATAAGTCTGACACGTGGCACCGCATGATGTGCAGTTGGAAGGTTGCGTGTTCACTCACCATCCTTCAAATGGCCGCATGATTGCACAGCTCTTTCTTGCATCACGCTCTACTTTTGATAGAAATCTGACCTTTAGAGGGATACGCGTACAAACGGGAAGATGGCGGGCTCCGACGAGCGGCACATGCATATTTATGGACCCAGGCACATCGCTCGCTCCTCTTCAGACCTTATCTCCTGGATCCACGTGCCGCCTTTTATTAATTAAACTCACACAGGTCAAGGTCTGCTTGTAAAGCAGCCCAGATACCGTTCCATATCAGCACACATTTGACCATGAACAAAGGGATTAGGCTCTGCCTGTGTACGCGTTTTACATTACACCTGCTGAATTACAATGGATATTTATGTCTCCTCAGACTCAACGAGATAATGGGACTTGAAAGCCGAGGGACATAAACCAAAGCCAGATTGCTTAGCTCAGAGTATGTAGGAAAAATAAACAGCTTTCTGCAGTTGTTTATTCTTCACCTTATAAAATGAGTACTGCTCAGGAAGTGATACGGAATGTCGTAGAGAATAATATCTTGAGTATCTTCTTCAAAACCCTGAAGACCTGGTTCATGCTTCATTATGAGTCCATCATTTCATCCATATTTTCTTCAACCACAGCCTGTTTTTTTTTCAACCTATTTTGTCTGGAGTGTTGAATCACCCCAGAGTCCTTGTGGAGATGGCCCATCTTGCAAAAAATTGTAGCTGGGTTTAAAACATTACAAAGTTGTTGAAGGAGATGTATGTTTGGTCAGGAGATAAACTGAGGGGTCAGCCAACCAACCAGCATGGTTCTATACTTGACATATTATACCCGAGCATAAACAAATAAATGTACCTCTGCGTTCCTATCAATAAAAGGTTGACAGTCATTCCATACAAAAGCTGCGTGATCATGTGATGGGATGTTTCAGGCTTCAAAACGGATGGTGGGTGGGAGTATCCTGAGCTAACCAATCAATGGTGGTGCTAAATGAGGCTTCAATATCAATGGGGAGTTGAAGTATCCCAAAATAACCAATTGGTACTTGTGCTAAATGAGGCTTCAAAACCCATGGTGGCTGGGAGTTTCTCAACCTACCAATCGATGCTCGTGAACTACCAATCAATGCTGGATACTTCTACCCACCGCAGGTTTTGAAGCCTCATTTTTTTTCCCATCACTAGCATGACCTGTGCCTTTTTTCAGTTCTGGTATGTATTGGATTTGTGTATGCAGGTAAAAACACTGGAAATTGGTCTGATCAGTAAATATTTCACTTCTGAATGAACTGAGTGCTAAAACACAAAAAACGGCAGGTTGCAAAAGCAGTCAACGTCAACCAAGTCTGAGGGTTTTACAAAGCTGTTCAAAGTGTCCAGGTAGAGCAGAAAGCTGCTACACCATCACATCAGCAGAAATGTAAGAAAACCACTCTAAAGGCGAGCAGGAAGAGAGCATTTGATCAATGGCAAAACAAAGATGCACCTGGATCTATACAAGCTCAGATAGATGCATCTCGGATCTCCGCACGGCCATTGATTTCATGACCCATTATCAATACGCAATAGAGATGCTTAAAAGACATATCATTGCAGCATTTGTCTCCACGCAGAGCTGCGCCGCTCTCTTGCGTTCGAAAGACACCGTCTCGTGTGCCAAGCGAGGGAGACGAAATCAAACATTTCAGCTGTATTATGGGGGGGGGGGGGGGAGCTTTGTAAAACACTGACTCACTCCCCTATAAATACACACAGGCTCAGCCCACTTCCCCCAGGACGGAGGAGCAGAAAGGTAGCAATCAATATTGAAACACAGAGATTAAGCATTTAAGGCAGTAATTAGGGAGAAGGCAGATCCTCACACCTGTACAGTGCGAGAGCAGCCAGCCCCATACATCTGTTCACGTCCACCTGCCAAACACCTGGCATCGTCTCAATGCTGCCTGATTGCGCTCGATGGCGGGCCTCCTTCAAGCTTCTTAGTGGCCACGCTCCATGTCATTTTCCATCCATTTGTGTCGGCCCATCCCAATGACAGGAACGTGCAGGTGTCACGCTGGTCTCCTGCGCTGACTTCTCTGCGCCCGATTTCCCAGGGATGGTTTTGTGGAAAGCCGGCAGATTAGAGTTATCGATGTCAGCCCTACTGTCCTCTTTGCAGGTAGCCCTCCTAGGATAAAGTTCAGTTTTCTTAAACCCAGGATAGGATTATTCAGTCAGAATAGACACATTCTTTTTTACTGGCTTGTATTTTTTTCTGGAGGATTGGTGGAATTTAGCTGAAGGCACATGGATACTTAACTGTATAATGAAAATGCATCATATTTATGTGTGCCTATATGTGTTCACATTTCTAAGTTGTTAACCTCAAGCGAGGCTAATTTCTAACTGGCTTCTCCATCAAGTACATATAATAAGTGTTTCTTGTGAAAACAGGCTCATTATTTCCAGGTAGAGAACCTCTTTACGAGTAACAACATCAGGTTTGTTTTATTTCATTTAAGTATTACATGTTTTTGATAAATTTTTCATCATTTTTGATTTTTTGCTTTTTTTTCTAATGCTATTTACTGCCAATTTCAAACTTGGAATTGATAAAGCCCATTTCCGTGCACATATCTGTAAAATGACTTCTGTGCCAGATATAGTGATGTCAGCCCTTTTAAATGAATGAACACTCTAATAATGAGTGTTATGCAGGAAAATGGAAAGGTTTCATCAATATGGCACCTGTCGATTTAAGTCCTCCTGCCCTCGCCAAGTCGCACCATGCTGAAATCAGTTCCATGCCCTCCTTTCGAGGAGCTGATGGAATCATTTTCGGTGTATCACAGTCCTTCAGGGTTTTGTTAACCTGACTCAGATGTGAGTCTTGCTGCTGAAAGGTAAAGCAGCTCATTTAATGACTCTTAATCTTTTCTTCAATTAAACCGTGCAGCCATCCTGAAAAATCTATCTCCAAGCAAATGGGGAGTTTCCTATGGCATCTGCTTCTTGTAATGCACTAATAGGGTTAATTTAATAAAAAGCTGTCACAGTTTTTAGAGATAATGGCAAATTCTCTTCATCTTCTCTACTTTAGAATTTTGCAGATGAAGGAACTAACCGATTGAATATGGAGCAGGACTTAACAACAAAGGAAACTGAGAAGTTTTAGACTCGGTAAACTTCCCTAACACTCGCAGTTCTGGCAGTACTTAAAAACTCTTCTAAACCTTGCCAGTATGTTTTTATTTGCTTTTAAAATCATTTTCACTTTCAAACAGATTAACAATGCTAATATTTGCATCCACAATCCATTTGTTACATACTTGAAGCATTTTATAAAAACCTCCTACTCCAATGGTTATACATTTAAAAGAGGCATGCTAAAGGGTTAAACTACTGAGCCTTCCTGTGATTTGACCATGAGACCTTCTAGTAAGAAGTCTGCATCCTTAAGCACAGTGATACCTGCTTCATCTTTTCTTGAGATTTCAAGTACAAATAACAGGGGGACATTTCAATGCTCTTAGTTGTTGAATTTACCGAAATTGACAGGAGTGCCATAAGGTCAAAAATGCATAAAGGCTAAATATGTACAAGTTTTTGGAGACTGTACCTTCTGATAATCTTTACACAGAAACAAACTGACAGGTTAAAATAGCAGGGTTCTGAATCAAAATCCTGAAAGAAAAGTCTTACATCAGTGAATAGAACAAACCCTTCGCCAAGTGAGGTCATGTTGGCCATGTTTATTCTGTACGATGTATACATTTGTAGATTTATTTCAATGTATATATCACATTAGCCTTTTGTACATATCGATAGGAAAATATGTAATCTCTTGCATAAAGTCACAGTTGTAAGCTTTAGGTCCTCAAGGATTAAAACGATAACTCTCCTGCAACTGAACTGATTTAGTTTCCCTGAAGACAGCTTCTCAAGCTGTTATTGTACAGGAAAAAAAACGATGACTTTCTTGCTCACAAGGGATCAGGATTCCTTTGTATTACCTTTCCTTAAGAGATCACGCCGAAAGAACTTAAGGTTGCTCTGTAAAAAGAGAACACGGCATTTTTCCCATCAGCCCGTCCCAGTGGGATTTTTGGATTCCTCAGTGCTGGATTCCCCTCTGTTGGTTTATTGGCCCAGGGGAAGCATATTTGTCACATAATTTACTTTCTTTGCCTCTCCCTAAATTATCGTAATACTCCCTCTTGTTTCTACTCGACTTTTCCCACTTGGCAGATCTCATCCCACGTGCTTCAAACTAGGGAAGAGCACCCGTTTGTGTAAATCAACAACGCTTAAGTAAGGTGAAGGATCACCTCGGACCGCCCAAGCCGGCACCCTGAGGATTATGGGACATTTCTATCCATATATAACTTTTGCTGTTTTAAGTGATAGTTTTGCTTTAACAAAGTGATTCATTTTGTTGTTTCTTTTTTTTTTAGCTTTGGGTAATGGCTGTCATTTGAGGGACTGTGGTGAGAAAAAAAACACCGTCGTGAAACCCTCCATCCCATTCATCATGAAAAACAAACAATAAGTGTGTAGTGGGTGTCTGGTAAGCACTCGAAGGTCTGTTGTGCTTGTCCTGACCCTGAAACATGATACCAGGTGTATATCAGGTAAATTAATTATGTAATTTGCAATTAAGTCCTGTCCTGGCTGGAATTGCCACTGCTGGCTTAGGGAAACAGGTGGGACCATTGGTGATTTGTCACATGGGGCTGCGGTCAGGTTGCACCACTAGAAACAGCAGTATGTCAGCAAGCTGTATGTTCCGCTTCCACCCTGCAAGGCAGGAACCTCACCCTTTTGTCACTGTGCCTTGTTTTTATAAGTTGGTTGTTTCTTAATGTCGTGACACAAAAAAAAAATATTTTGTAGAAAGTGACCAGTATTTTAATATCTTAGAAAATTAGAATGCTGATTATGCATCAAAAAAGTCGTACATATGACAACAACAGAAAAAAATGAGATGAGTTGTCTGACGGCTATTTATTTTAGTGAGACGGGTGCGTTTGTGGTGATGGAAAATGTACCTGGTGACACCTTGGTATGCAGTAGTCTTGCAAAATGGCCATTAATTAGATTACACTGGCTCTGCAGGTTTACTGAGAATGAATGTCAGGAAACATAGACACTCAGAAGAAACAGATACCTAAGTGTGGCTTTGAGCCTGCTTAGCGCTTTTCGTAGAGAGCGATGTCAAATGGCATTCTGTCTCCACCTGGAACTCAGTGAAGACAGACACAGATCTCCACCTACACCACCTCTTTAAAGCTCTGCTACATTCTCAGCTTTTAAATGCCATTGACAAGAATATTTTTTCCAGTATCGGCTACTAAAACTGGCAAAGAGCAGCCAACAGTGGGAACAGGTGACTTCAGTCAACGCTGTGACCTAGGGTGTCGTGACAGCAACACGCAAAGCGGGCGCCACACTTACCGCCGCCATCCTTCGGCGCGCTAGTCAGGTGGCGGAAGTGGGTGGAGCCACCTAAGGCAGGGTGCAGGTTGCACCCAGGCCTAATGAGTTCTGTAAAGGTGCAAAGATAACACGTCTCCTCTCAAACTGTCGGAGTCGACACTGCAGTCACAGTGACAATCCTTCACGGTTCAGCCTGATGGGGGCGGGACAGGGTGTGAGTAAAAGTGGCGGCATGGCAAATTTTTGGATTAAAAGAAAAAAAGAAAGTAATTATACAGAGATAACGCAGCACCATGCTCCAAGTCTTCATGTTGCTGGAGCATCAGGAAAGTGCTGCCCTTATCGGAAACAATGCGATGCAAACGGTCATGGAAAATTAATTTTTAATATGTTCGGTTTATTTGAAAAAATCATCTCTCCCCCCCCCCCCCCCCCCTTTCTTTTCTACTTCTCTCTCCTCCCTTCTCCCCTCCTTTTCTCTACTCCTCCCCCCTTCGCCCAAACAAATATAAAAAAAAAAA
>JAACJT020000078.1:253918-265002 GCA_009936485.2 Gymnarchus niloticus
GGGTGGGGGGGGGAGGGGGCGGGGGGGGGGGGGGAGGGGGGGGGGTGGGCAGCGAGGGAGGGGGGAGGGGGGGGGGGGGGGGGGGGGGGGGGGGGGGGGGGGGGGGGGGGGGGGGATTCAGGGGTGCACATCTGCACTAGAGTCAAAAGGCTTTAGCTTAAGCCAAACAGAACACAGTACATAAAGAGAGCCTCAGCTTTACTGCCCATCCTATATAGCACAATGGTCTTGCTGTACCTAAATGCTCTTCAGTCTTAGTGATCACAGGAGATAGCGGACAGGCTCTTTCTTTCCTTTTCAGTTTATTTTCAACACATGTGCTGTCTGTAATTCATAAGGCAATCCGTTAATCTCCAGGAGACGCTGGTCAGTTAGCTGCTTGGTCCTCGATGGCAGGCCTACTTTGTGTAGAAGTGCACAGTTTTCCCGAGTCATGGTGGGGTTTAAGTAATCATTCAATAAAGGACTCTCGCTAATGATAGACGCTTCCCCAGGATAACGTCTCTGTGCACTTCCGAAGCTTACAGCCACATGTGCACTCGGTACTCCGTCGGCTTACGCGAGTGACGTTTAAAGAGCTTGGAATATCACACCACAGCAGCCCCGCACCACAAAGCTGGACCCTCCAGCAGCCGTCGAAGCTGTTGAAACTTTTTCCCGACAGCTGCGGGAGCTAAGTCATTGTACCCTAGAAACCTGTACCATGAGCCTTCCTTAGCTGACGACGAATTAAACATTTCAGCCAGGAAACCTTCAAAATATCCATGCTATCACTTATTTCACAGCCTACCACTCTGTTTATATAGCAATAAAATGCTTACGATGTCCACAAAAGTACTAAACGGTTTTTTTCAGAGCTTGAGTGACACTAAACTATACACTAACAAACAGACAAGAGAATAAATGTGGTTATTTACAGGTTTATGTGCTATTCTCCAGCACTGATAAATGGAGGGAATAATGTTGGTCAGTATATAGCACAGCCGTACAGCAACAACACATACTTATAAACTGCCGGTCCAGGGTAGATTCGCAGTACCGATTGGGCCACATGTGCTTGTTGGATGCAGGAGAACATGTCCTTCCTCTCCCTCCTCCAGAGGCCTGGCTTTGAGAACTACCTGCAAAGAACAAGGCTCTCAGCTCCCAGCTCAAAAGGCAGACAGCAGCAATTACAAGGAACGACTGCGGAGTGACGGTTTGGCCTTCATAGAGTCCTTCGAGGGCCCCTTTGAACTGCTGGCTCTTCAAAGGTGCTCGGGGAGCGATTATGAGGTGATTGTCTGCAAAGGGAGGAGAGTTTGAATTATCAAACGGCGACGTTCGGAAGACCTTAAAACAGGTAACCTGACCTGCCAGGATTGGAGGAAGCCATGGAGACTAGGAGCCAGAGGCAAGGACCACAGAGGAAGAGGTCTGTGTTTAACATGACTGGCAGGCCTGCATCCTGGGCAGCTGGGAGGTGAGATGACGTGCGTTAAATGATTGCAGGCCTTCAAGGGAGCAACTGTCCTCACAGGCAGCCTGCACTGGCATCCTTGTTTTTAAATGAGCAGTAGGATAAATATATCAGCAAATGTGAGCAAGGCCAATCTTGGGTCAGAATAGAGGTCAATTGGAGCATTTTGCACACTTTGCGATTGGAAATACTGTATTAATTCACGGTGTTCTTTTTTTTTTTGATCGATTGCCTTGTTCCTGGTACCATGACAGGGAACAAGGAACACCCCGGACACACACAAAAACAAAAACAACCTTGAAATAATCAACAGACATAATTAACCACATACAATCCCAGTCAACAACATTGAATGTATTACTTTTGTTGTCAAGGGCATGGTAAAGAGTTGAACATAGGTGGGGAGGGCACAGTTGCATATCAGTTCAGTTTTAATATCACAGGCCTTACTTACTGGTGGGGGAAGAAGATTACTGATATATTGGGGGGGATGCTTTGTTTCTATTCTCCTGTCTGCTATAGTACAGTGGTGAAGGCCATGCAAGTAAATTAGTCTGGAAAAGCTTCAGATCAAAGTTCTCTTGAGACCACTGTCTCTTGCGTCGTTATTGGTCTGTGGCACTTTCTGAAAAGATAAAACCATGAGACAATCTGGATCTAAGGGCAGGAGGATGATCGCTTTGAATGCATTGGTGTTTGTGGTAGAGAATGAACTTGAGCAAAAGGTGATATTCTTTGTGCCTGAAAAGGTATAAGAGAGATTAACAGTAGACCCGGGGTATGTTAATCGTTTGGATGCATTCAGAGCAGCTGCACAGGAAGTTGTTAATTTAGTAAGACAGCGAGGGAAAGAAGGCACAGGAGGGATTCGCAGCATGCTGGAAGCACGGCCAGTCGATAGCGGCACCGCATGACAATCGATCGCCGTTTGTAGCAAAGGGGAAAGCAAAGGGGGACGATCAGTGCAAATTATCATCACTGCGTGCTGCTGGGCCACGTAGCCGGGGCAGACCGTGTAGTGGTGCGAGATAAATGACGGCAGTTTCACGGGAGCGAGATAGCGGTTAGTCGTACCTGGAAGTAACAGAGACCTCCACGGGAACTCTGAGTCAATAAAGTCGAAAGGAGGCCTGTGTTGACGCCACGGATTAAGAGGGGAACCGGGTCACGTGGCTCGGATGACCAATTCAAGACATCCTCGGCGTCGCTCTACATTTGCCTCGATTTTCACTCTCCCGACTTCATGTGAACAGGAGAGACGTCCACTTTTGCAAGTATATTTTTTCTGGGGCTGCATTTCCCCTCAGGCGGATACTTTTTATTTCACGCCAAGTATGCCTGCAATATAGTGACTCATGGGAAGGCTGCCCCTCTCCCCAGGGCTAGGAAAGGACGGCGCTTCTTGTTGTGACCACGGTGCCAGGAGCCCCACACAACAGGGCTGCATTGATGGGCTTTCTCCCCGCATCTCCGCGCCCACGAACATCTGGGGCGGAGGGAACAAACCGCCACTGTGTGGGACAGCTGTTTAGTAGCAGGGTTCATGAAATCGGGCACCTATTAATAATGGCCTCCTCTGGCCCGCCTTTCAAGGCTTCTGTGAAGAACACTAAGATCTATTATCCTAAAACTCGCACCGTGTATTAATAGGAGAACATCTTCCAGGACTGATTGCTAAACCTCACACAGAAAAGAATAATTATATCTCTGTGCAGAATTTTCAGCGGTGTACATGGACAAAATGCCTTAGCTATTATGGAAGCCATGGTATTTACAACAAGTCTGGAAAAGAAATGGCCTGTTGTAAGAAACACTCTGGACAGGATGGTGGATAGGACAGTGGGATGGAAGAAGGAACAGGTGCTTTATTTAGGGAGGGGCTAAAGCCTGTTCGTGCATGGGAGGGCAAGCTAAAATGAATAAGACCTCTTTGGAGACATAATAAAACAGAAAGTAATGCTGTGTGGGGTAACAGTC
The DNA here is from genome assembly GCA_009936485.2 of Gymnarchus niloticus. Classification (NCBI taxonomy): domain Eukaryota; kingdom Metazoa; phylum Chordata; class Actinopteri; order Osteoglossiformes; family Gymnarchidae; genus Gymnarchus; species Gymnarchus niloticus. The sequence continues at coordinate 257,355 of JAACJT020000078.1, forward strand.
CTGGAAGGTCTAAGCAGGATTACTGTGAGCAAAAGAGGACAGAAAGGCTAATATTAGTAGTGCATGTAAGGGAAAGATGTTGAAATGTGTAGACACCTCCAGTGCACCTAACCCCCAAGGAACAGACAAAATGGCATCTTTGTCCTGTCCGGTGTCAGCCAGAGGAGGATGGGTTTCCCCCTTGAGTCTGGTTCCTCCCAAGGTTTCATCCTTTCAAAGGAGTTTTTCCTTGCCACTGTCGCCTTTGGCTCACTCTCTCGGGACCCTGGGGCTCGAGACTACATAAAGCGCTTTATGACAGTGCTTCTTGTTAAAGGAGCTATATAAATAAAATTGAATTGAATCTTTTGTTTCTCTTTTTTCATGTCGTATTTCAGAAAAAAACAAATTGTTAATCCAGTTTTCAGTGGTTACTGACAGCTGTATTGACCCAAGTAGGAAACAGCTATGCCTTGGTTACATTAAGCAACACCCAAAATGATTAATTTATCCAGAGACCTAGAAAACTCCAGAATATTGCCGAAATCCCTTGATGATAATTCCGAATGTTTTTTGCCATTACTTGAGTTTTGATACCAGAATGCAGATTTATGGTTTGTCAGCAAAAGAATAGGCTACAAAAAAACACACTAGAAGCAGTGATTTTTTGAATTTACGCTCTCAAGTGTTATGTCTAAAAATATCAAGCATCGTTTTCCTCGGTACAATAAGTGAGTAGGATAAACTGTCATTACATGAAAATAATTTTTTATTTGAAATGGTTGTTTGTTACTTATATAAGCTTTATCATTGTGGTCGTGATATTTGGAAAATTATTTTACGTCCTTTTAAGTTGAAATGGAAAAGTATTGTCATGTGTCACATAAAATTTTTCAGTTTAAAATAATTGAAATAGGTTCTCATTTTACGGTGATTTTTAAAATAAATTAGTGACATAATTGGATGGAATGCTGTATGAAAAAACCTTTTCAACATGTGCTGTTTTGGAGGTTTGTAACAAACTGGGATTATTTTTAATTTTGTTTATTTCCAATATTATAATTATAACGACATTTCAACTTACATTGCTAATTAACCAATTAGGGAAAGATATGTGCATTATGTGTAACATCCTAAGTCCATGTCAGCGATTGAGACGTCCTTCTATTAGAATCCTGTGTGATTCCTCACTTATCTTTGTGGCAAAAAAATTCAGAGAGTTTCTGCTAAGTAAAATCTGACATTGTTTTATCCAAAGTGTCCTCCAGCCCATTTTTAAGGAAATGAGAGTGACTCATGTAGAGTAAATTTCAAATTTAAACACTGGATTTTAGAGATCCTTATCGCACCCAGATAAAGCAGAGACCACTTTATTTCCCTGTCTGCCTATAAAAGGATAGTAATGAAACTCAAACCACCACATGATAGCTGTTGTGTTCCACCACGTCAAAATATGGTTAGTCTGAAATTGTGCTACATTTTTTCAGCACCGCCCTCAGTAATACGTGAAGGACTATCAAAATGAACGATTGATCCTCATGCAAGCTGGAATGTTGCCATTGATTTTAAATGTGTAAGGTCTTATTAAACAGCAGAGGCCGTATCCCAAGCCGGTCTCGGCAGCTACTTTGGAAACAGCTCACTTTACAGTAGTATTGATTTCTGTTGTTGCTCTTGCATGTTCTCACAAGATTTACTGGCAAAAATGTGCAGTGAAGACAGTAATGTGTACATACTAGTTTGGAATAAGGAGACGTGCATCTGATTCTCAGACAATGTCATATTTTGTTGGCCGTTTTTTTTTCCTTGCCTCAAAATCTCATGTAAGCTGTTCGAAGGTCCTTGTTCTGCCCTACTTTCCATGTGCGGTTATTTATATATCTATATTTATTTATTTTCTTGCCAGCTGTGTCATTTAAGGTCTGGTGTGGCTGGACTTGGGCTAGAGAAGCCAGAGGAGTCATATCAGAATTCCGGAGGCAGTTTAGGATTAAGGGAGCAGACGCTAGCCAAAGGCCAGCAATGCAGTGGAGAGTAAAATAACTGCTAGAATCCATTCTGCTGTTTCTACTGATCCAATCCTGTCCCGTGCGTCATCCACAGTAGGGTCATCTGCCCATCCCAGACCCTCCACACTTTGGTGGCCTCAGAGATGGAGGATGGGGTGGATGCACCGGCTGATGTGACACAGCACAGGCCAGTCAGCTCATTGGGTGATGAGTTGGCCTTTAACTATCCCCTGTGTGACTTTAAAGAGAGCGTCCCCTGTTAAAGGATTGACACTCCCTCCACGCGAAGAGATCTCGGTCAGGAAACTACACAGTCACTTATTTGGGCTCTTAATGTGGGTATAGTGTGAGTCTTACTGTGCTACATGCAGAACATGCCTCAGATGGTTTATTTAGCTAGATAAATTCCCAGACTCATTGGTAAAACTGCCAATCTATAAACCATTGAGTAAAAGCCTCGCATTAGCATGGTTAAAAGCCTTACATTAGTTGCCAAGCCAATAAATATACATAGAGCATCCATCCAATTCTGCTGTGTCATTTAAAAAAAAGTAACGTTGAACAGAAAGAAAAAACAAGATACTAAATATGGAAAGCTTCTAACTGTCTTGTATCATGTTTATATTACAAACTTTTATTGTAAACATTATTCAGTTATCCTTAGCTGGAAAATCCCACAATAATTAATAACGGTCCTTGATCTCTGTACGCTATACTGTCATGTTCTCAGCTAGCATGCCACCTCACGACACCGCCTCACCAGATTACCACACTTGGACCGAGTATATTTCACCGTTATTTAACAGTTTATTCTCTGTTCTGCTCTTTGACCCCAGTCTTGGATTAGCATTCTGGTTCTGGTTGCTGTGTTGTGGATTCCCTGGTTCTTTGGATTAATTGCCTGTGACCCTGACACGTCTTCTTATCATCCTTTGGATTCTAAAAGCCTCAGTCTGTCCTGGTTTGACCCTGCCTTTTCGACTTCAATTAAAGCCTGGTCTATCCGCACTTGGATCCTCCACGTATTCCTTATTTATACTGTACCAAAATAGAGCTGGGGAACATCTAGGGCAGTATGATGTCCCCGCAAGATGACTGAACACAGACCAGCTAAGGTGAGGGCCATTGTGCCCCCATCCCTGGTCTTGTCACTGAAGACCATAAATGGTGCGATTCAGTATCTTTGCTTATAGAAGTGTGTTAACGTGATGGACGTGGGGTATTCTGAGGGTGTGAAAACCCTGGTGCTAACGGAACCCTTGATAGATGTCAGTGGAATCACCAGAGGAACTTGACATCCAGGCCAACGGCCTCTCAGTACCTCTTTGTGGATCCGTAATGTGGGGATGGCTTACATCTGTTCCAAGATGAATGGTCCCATCATAAATTCACAAGCCATAAATTACTAAATGAAATGTCAACCTGTCACCGTACAACTGGCACATCTTAAGATCAACTCATTAGCTTGTCCCCTACCTGTTAGAAAATGACATAGAGCAGCAGGTTCATAAGAGGTAATTTTTAAAAAGGTCTGATTTATTGAGTGTGTGTGGAAAAAAGTCCATTATATTATTTCAAAGCTGTAACATTTTTTGATGTCAAGTTCTTTAAAAATTGAGCCTTCAGTTGTTAAACCACTATCCCTTGTCTGCTTGATTGATTCACATGGCCATATTTTGTTAAATGGGAATATCAGATATTAAAATGTCAAAGATTATTTACAGAAGGCCACAGTGGCTCCGTGGGTAGCAGTGTTGCTTGACACCTCCAGGGTTGGAGTTTTGAATTTCACCTGCTCTCTGTGTGTGAGTTTTCTCCATGTCTCTCTGCTTTCCACCTCATAATCCAGTTTCTTCTCATAGTCTGATTGGCTCCGCTACATTGCCCGTAGTGTACGACCGTATGTGTGCACTCCCGTGACCCTGACCAGGGTAAGCAGTTGGAAGATAGAAAAAGATGGATTATTTACACGCGCACTCATCAGAATTAGTTTCTTAAGCATGCCAGGAAACTAGAGCGCAGCTATCTATGGGGGACCATATTAAATATGCCTACAGGGCTTAGTATAACAGTTTTGCTGAAAGTTATAAAGATAAATAAAACAGCAACTGGAACACACTTTATCCACTGACACTGCCATGCTTCAGGATGTCCATGCAACATTGATTCTTTTATGAAGATAAATGATTTTATCATGGTCAAGAGTACTGCAGCTGGCCCCAACTAGGTACTTGAGCTTGGGGCCTTTTCAACGCAAGTGAGGATTCTTAACCAGCTTGTGACCTGTTCCCTGTGTGCTACTGCCCAGTTAGTAGCGGTACTACCTCATCGTGCATCCTGTAAGTCATGCAAACCATCAAAAAGAACGGCAACTGCATGCTAACCGTCACCAGATGTGCCAGCGGCTCAGGCAGGGGCTTCAGGCTGCTTCCGGCTGTCTGGAAGGAATTTTAACACTGTTAGCAATTCAGAGCCCAGGGCAGTCTGTGGGGCATGGATCAGCATACAGTCTGTGTCTTTAAAACAGACGAGGACATCGCGTCGTTGCAGATTAGTCCCGGGAAGATGCGTCGGGCCCAGCTGCTGGCTGGCAGTTAAGAAAAGATTCTCTGCAATCGCTTTTGGGTGTTTATTGACCAGAAGACCCAGGAGTTCATGTGCAGAGGCAGGTGAAGGCCAGGGGTGGAAGGAAGGAAGGAAGGATGGAAGGCAGAAGTAGCTCATTAGTCACACCAGTTTCATATACAAAACCAGAATCAGCTGGAGCATAACAGTATTAATAGAAAAATGTAAAACAAGACTTTGTTGTGCCTTTTGCCAGCAATGAAACACCACAATTGTATCTCAAAATGCTCTAAATGGGCAAATATGACTAGAATAATTGTGCATTCCCTGTGTGTAACTAATTTGTTGTCCAACAGTAACAGTTCTAAAAAATAGGACTATAAACACCTCCTGCATTCCTCAAATACAGAAATAACTACTTATACCCAGATACTGTTACCTAAAAGCCATCTCCTCAGCTTAGTGCTACCTGAAGCATTATGCAAGGAGTACATGGCAACCGACTTCTCTGCTTTTGTGACTCTTAAGCAAATAGTATTGGCTAAAGGTGCCCTGAAACTCTATGTTGTCTTGTATGGGAAGAATGCATGCAGCCGTGTGTAACCAAAAAATTAATGTTACATTTCAATCCATAAACCCTATGTGTTTTAAATGCTTAACCTGGTGAATGAAAGGTCCACCTCTTCAGTATCTGTATCCATAGGAAGTCATCACCTACTCATTCAGATGTACGGAGATCACGTCAGTATGTTGGACGCCATCGTCTATGGTTGGAGTGAGGATTTGGAGAGCCTGCCCCCGCTCGAGCACTAAACCCAACATAGTCTTCCCAACACAGTATCTGTACAGAGACTCGGTCCACAGTGCGGCTTTTGGGTTTTGAATGCCCACCGTACCCCAGCTTCTGAGAAGTTCCATACGGAGAGTTGCCAGAGTGGCAGTTCCATACTTGCTAACTGGGCACCAGGAGAACATCCATGTCTACAGCATTCACAGAGACCAAAACAAAGAATAAACCAGTAACAGTAATCTAGATTTTAGTCACGCCATCAAAAGGAGAGGGCGAGCTGAAACGAGAGGCACGTGTTGTTGCTGGTTGCTTTACAGCTGGGAAGGCGACTCATACACAACTGAAAGGTATGCATGTACTTCACAGAAAACGTTCAGAACTTAAATGGTTCATAATGAAAATGGATTCTAACAGGGACAGCTTGTCACATGCTGGTCCACCGATTTGTGACATAATAACCTTAAGTCCAGATCACTTAAGTGGACTAAATTAAGTGTCTGTCAACAGAGTTAAGAAATGCTCAACAGAACTGATTTTCAGGTTTCTCCCATTTAATTCCAAATGTTTGTTGATAGGGATGATTTCCTGCATTCAAATGCTCATCGTAATCACGTGTTGAGCAGCTCCCACATCGCATCAGCTAAACTGGGGTTTAGCGATATTCCGAGGAATGTTACAAGACCACAATTTTCTTTCTATACAATAATTAAATGTCCTCTGGATTACATAGCTAAACATCAGACTGGATAATTCCTTCAGAGTTATTATCTTGCAGTAATATCCAAAATAACCACATCTGATGTCGACGTGCAATTTATTGCGACTTAATCTCATGTGTAAGATCTGGTGGCTCACTGTCAGCCGTGCAGAATGCAATGCATATCAAATTCAAAGGCAAATGCAGTCCGTGGTCTCTGATCTTCTCTTCTAAGCAGACGCTAAATGGATACAAAAACGAAGAGGAATATATTGCAGCATTTATACTTGTTTGTTTGTTTCTTAGCCCTCAACAGGTACAAAATGACTTCTGAACCTTGGGGCTAAATAAGTGGTCTCAGTCGGACCCACTCCGGAGGCCCCATGGTGCACACCACTCCACATGGCTAGTCCTGCTGACTGCTGCCCCCACCCCCGGTGGTGAACACGTTCTGCCGTAAGTTCGCCCTAGAGCAAAACTAAGCTGGAGATTAGGGCTCCGATACGACACGGCCCTCCATAAATCATGGCCGCCTTTAGATTTTCCTTTCACCTATTGCTCCATCTCTGAGGGCAGACAAGGCGTAATTACCCAGGGCCGTGCACAGCGGGGCTGAGGAATGAGTCCCGAATGCATACAATGGGACCTGTCGTCCAACGACAGCACCAGCTAACCAGATCAGCGCCGTGTTTGACAATGCCCTGATGAAACAGCACACAGACACAAACATTTTCCATAAAATGGTTTTAAAGTTTACTCTGACAAATTTAAAGTGCATCAACGGGGGTCGATTAAAAGCAAATCTTATTTGCATATTAATTTACCAGGTTTTTGTGGATTTGTTCTGATCCCTGGATATCCTGGGATTTCAAACATTTCCTCTAAAATGGGTCCTAACTGGTAGCTACCGCATCCTGTCATTAGAGAAAGTAGCTTGTTTTGTTTTTATATTAGAATGTGACAGTGAAGGTATGCTAGGAGGATTATTAATTTATCAAGAATCTGTTTTCTTGAGTCTTCAGTCATGTCTGCAAAATTTAAGGTGCATTTGAGTCTATAAACCTACATTTCGGATTAACATTGTTTCAACAGATTCTTTAAAGATGTATGAAATCTGAAACAGCAGCGATATTTAAATGATCTCTTAGACTAAAACCACATGATAAAGATATTATTCCTCAGTGGGACTAGTTAAAATAGTGTCCAGAGATAAAAAAGATTTTTTAATCCTTGGGAAAAAAAGCACTGCAGTAGCTTAAAAGGTTTCATTGTCAACCGTATTGAACCCAATCTTATCGCACCCACAGAAAAACACACTTTACACATAACAACATCTAAAGACTCTCCATTTACCACTGATCCAGACCTACCATCTGGAATATCTAGTGTTAATTATGATCAGTCCAAATATGGTCCAAATTGCTCTGTCTAATTCATTAAAAGCAAAATTCAGAAATTTCAGTCAATATTTTTTTCTACTTAAGTATTGTTCTGTTTGTAGCTCTGCGTGGACTCTCTAAGCTGGTTCTTGGGGATAGGAACTCCATTATATAATTCTGGGCTAAAGTAGACCTCCACGCAGCCATAAGGAAGATGAGACTGATCCCC
>JAACJT020000078.1:266623-278941 GCA_009936485.2 Gymnarchus niloticus
ATATAGGCACCTTGCTAAGGATCATGTGAATAGACCACTGTTTGCAAGGAAGACTCAATGTCTTCTAATGTGACAACATCAGAAATGTTGTAGTACAACGAAAAGTCAGGCGAACTTCAACAGTGGATCCATCCATCAATTTTTTTCAGCTGATATCTGCTAATGCAGTTCACAGTGATGCAACACATGCAGAATTAAAACAAAAGCTGATAAAGGCTTAGAGTTGAGAAGTAAACCAATTCTGGTTCAAGACGATGGTGTTGAGGCCAAGGCTGATTGTCATATAAGACAGATGACAGCAGGCCAGGAGTGACCTATTTTGCTTCACTAGTTAATTTCAAAAATTTACAGTCTGTGCAATGCTTTGGACTCATTAAATCAGAGAAACACATGAAACGAGACATTAGGATCTAAATCAAGACCAGCAAGTACATGTTACAACTTTTCCTGGTCAAGGAATGAAAAGCCTGGCGTCAGCCAGAGGAAATGTTAACGGCATGAACTGAAGAAAGCGAGGATCTCAAATAGACCACGGCTTCGTGTGTGTAGACCTGCCTCCAAAATTTCCCTCCTAATCGGGTGGCCTTGTTCGTTCCCACAAGCACATCGAGCCCCGTGTGGCACAAACAATACCAGGGCAATCCCCAGTACTTAGTGCACCATGGGAGACAGGGTCTCCGCTGGGCAGAGAGGGTAAAGCTATAATTATTGTATTTACAGCCTTTTCTAAAGCAGAGCCTGGGGTGAATCGATCTGCTTTCAACAGGGCTTTAGATGTGGGCAAATGTGCACCTAATTACAACAAACCCCTGCAAATATTACTACTCCTGCTGCCACTGCTGTTGTTCTACTACATTTGTATTTGTACAGTTAATATTTATTGTTTTATATAAAGGTATTTCCTTATATTGATTTTTGCAGCATCAATTATATGTGAAATCTGTGCATTAAAAATATAGTACCAGATCGTCATGTGACAATAAGTATTTTGAGGACTCATATTGAACATTTCAGGAGAGGTGGCTGCTGAAAGATTAAAGTGACTAAAGCTGGTCCAGAGCCCTTGAATATGGACTTTGTCCGGGGCTGCTCTGACCTTGTGTGAGCCAAGTGCAGCTGGGTGGCAGGCATTTTTGGGGGGCTGACTTTTCGACGACAGGGCTCTGAGTCCACCTTGGCGGCCTCGGTCAGAACGCGGCTCCCCCGCGGGTCGAGAAAAGGAGGAGCATGCCGACTGATCATCTTCCAGCTGGTCGGAGGGATGGGGTAGCCAGTGGGCCCAGGATTAACTGATGGTTTCCCATCAAGCTGATGGTGAGATGGGAGGGGATAGATGGAGATGGGAGGGAAGCAGAGAAAAAAATAACAAAAAGAGGGAGAGAGCTGTGTGGGTATTTAGCACTGCCAGTGGGGCTTGAAATTTATAGACAGTAGGGGAAGTCAGATCTCAACGGGACCTTAGGAGACAGCAGCATGTTGGAACCTGACAGTGGCCCCATATGGACCAGAACTGGGGGAGGGACAGGCGAGCGGCCATGCTAACGTTATTGCTAACGTGTGTCGCAAACTCACAAACCTTAATGGAGTGGAACCGGGAGAGTGCCTGGCCTGTCATGGATCAAAACCGTCTGTTAAAGTGGTAGCACCTCATGCTGTAGGCCGGGCCCTGTCTAAAAAGGGGTTTTGTACGAGGGTCACTGTTTTACAACATTATTAATGAAAATAGCACTTGAAAAATATCACAGAGTACAAACACATGCTTACATCAGCCATCTCTAACTGCGTTTTTACCACATGTAGAGAGGCCCATTCTTTTACCCTGTGCTCGTATTCCAGACTCCTCCGATTGTCTGCGAAGCTACAGAAACACACAGCCATGTCCCTAAATGCTTCTCTAAAAGCTTGAGATGGCTCCAACCATCACAGTGTGTCTCTAGAGAGTTCCTGCTGGCACAAACAGACACCACACAGTCTCATAAATGAGCGGTCAGACGGCTAATCTACTGGGTAACACATCTTTGAAAGTGTGCTCTCTCACCCTCTCCCAGTGCCGGCATCTGCATTCGACACTTGTGTTTTTACAATGCAACATGTCGATTCGGACACATGGCAGGACGGTCCGCTTATTCTGCCCCCAACATAACCGGGTATGTTCTGGTTGTTCATTTTCTCCCGGCTCCTGGAAGCCCGCTCCCTCAGCGAGGTGGGGGGGGGGGTATGAAGATATTTGTTTCCACTCAGGTAGCGCTGGAGCGCTCATCGCTGCCGTGCGCTCAGAGACAATTAGCCCACACCTGCTAGCAGCAGATTGTTCTGGCAGTTTCTCCCCCCCCCGCCATCTGTCCCGGTAAAGGTGTTGCACAGGTCACCACGTGCCGACGAGCTCGGGGGAACTTCTGGGGGTTTGTGGGGTGGGGTGGAGGGAGTCCGTCTGCCTGCTTTTTATATTTAAGCCCCCCATGAAGGGACTGCCTTCAGAGAGAGTGCAGTCTGCTACTAAGAGTCAACATGAGGCTGTCTTAGCACCCATCAGGCCGATTTGCCCCATGGTCCGCATGGTGGTTCCCAAAACTGGTGGGCACATCGTTTCGGTGGGGGGAGGGGGTGTTATGTGTGTTCTAATCATATGCATGTGTTGAGAAGTAGCATAGGGGGATCTTTAAAATACTTCTGTTTGTTGAAGGGGCACCTGACAGAATAGGTTTGGGACTGACTGGTATAAAGGGACTTGTCTTCACAGCTAAACCACAGGCGGTGCCTGGGCCAACAACCGTCGCCATGGTAATGCGTGACCATGCCTCCTGCCTCTCACTTCACTTTTGTTTAAATCCCAGTAATGCTAATGCTAATGCTTTTATGTGTCAGGTAGACTCAGACGAACATAGCCTCCTCCCCAGATCATCTCACTGCTGTTCTGCCCCTTCCGGGGGGATTCCGAAGGGTGCGTGGGCAGCCGGACTGCCAGAGGCTGCAGGGGGCTGGCAGGGGGGCACACGAAGGCACGGACCCACGGATGCGCACACACACGACACCGACGGCTACACACAAATACGAGGGCACACACACGCGCCACCCAGAGCCTCTGATGCTTCCCTTTCATCTGCTCCTAGGCACAGCTGCTCACCTTCCGGCAGCCGTGTTCACTGAGACCCCCGACCTCGCCTCCAAGGAGGTGGGGCCCCACTGCTGGCCAGAGGCCGGGTGGTGGTGGGGGGGCTCCGAGCAAGGGGTCACAGGAAGTAAAAACTCTGTAAGCTGTTGGCTCCTCGTTCTCAGTTACAAGAAGAAGCGGAGCACCAACCAAAACACAAACATCTTTTACATGTTATTTAAGATTTTACAGCCATTATTCTTACATTTTCACTGATTTGTTCTGATACATTGAAACTACTGTATATTTTGAGAAAACTTCAAACAAAAAAACAGTTTAAAATGCACGTGTCTTTGTGTGAAGTAACCCCAAGCAACTGGCCATCTCTCAAGTTTTAACAGGAAACGAAGCACACTCACTCCATTAAAGCACTCAAGGAGGTCTGCGTTAATGGCCAGTTATGAAATAATTTCCCCAAATTTTTCTCTTGTTGTGTTAATTTGCAAGGCGATACTGTCAGGCACAAACTTACTGTGACCTCACTGATGCATTGATGCGTCTGTCTGCAGGACCCTGACCCTGACCCTAATCCCTCTTCCTGTTCATTTTAGTGGTCTGCACAGCTAAGTGGAAGATGCAAGAAAGTCAGAACTGGTCAACTTGTGTGAGAAGCCTTTGCAAAATTATTAATGTTTTTTTTTTTTTTTTAAATGCTACATTTTGGATACCTCTTTGGTCTTTAGTCATCACATTTTCTCTTTCCTAAAGTCCATTTCGACTCTCACTTCTTTTAAGAAGATTTCCATTTATATGTTAATTTAATGCACTTGGTTAATGCATCTCGATTGGGATCAAATTCCAACTTTGACATGCCGGATAATCACAAATTAAGAAAGCTGTTGAAGGCCTCGCAACTTGACAAGGGGGTTACTGGTTCTGAGCCTGCGAGGAAGATGTTTGGGTCAACACTGAGGCTTAATCTGGTCCCTGGTGTTCATACTCAGAATGAGCAACATTGCAATTATTTCTTCTTTGAAATACAGTTGAGAAATTTCGGACTTGTGCTATATGTAATATCTCGCCCCATTTATATATAAATCCGAACCCAGCGCCGACAGTAGATTCTGTAAGAGGGACAAAAGGATCAGCGACAGTGACGAATCAGTTTGCATGTAAGTACGTTGCATATTCAGCCTTGACAGAATGGAATAGATATTCCAGATACAGTGCATGTTAAAAAAAAGTACAGCTGTGGGTAAGTGGATTAACTTGCCTATCACACCAAGTCCCACAGCTGTGTTGCAGGTTTCCTGTTCATTTGGTAACTCTGAACACACACGCAGGGTGTTAAACGTTGCTTCTGGCTGACATCGACCAGGTAGATTTCCAGCACTGCCTTGTCTAAATTGGTTCAGTTATGAGTGATCAATTTATAATTATGATTATCATAATTATGCACCTGTTAATTTTTAAGATATTTAGAATAATAGAATATTTAAAAAATTTTACTCAAATATTGTTGATTTCATAGTTGGTGAAACACAGAATATTAGAAAATTACCTTTTCTGAAAAATTCTTGAAGAGATCATGCATCCAAGAGACTGGGTAAGATGAAAACAGGCACTCTTCCAGAACCACGTCAGGCACTTTGGGATCTAACAACAAATGTCACCTCTCGACAAATAAAGAGCAATCAGCGGTGGAAGCACGGCAGGGGTGCCGGGGGCCACTGCCCAGGTGATGATGACATCCACAGACATGACACGTTTCGGCCGCCGGCCCTCACGTGGCATGGCGTGCCTCTGTGGCATGCCACTGCGGTGCTTGCGTGCGTCTGACTGGGTGTGTAAAGGTGTGAAGAGCAGGCAGGGGACACTGACCTACATAAAGGAAGAGGACAGCCCCTGCCGGCACATCTTAACACCTGCTCGCCCTCGGTGAAGGACAAGTCATAGACACCCGTCGGGAAAACACTTTCCGCACCTACAAATGTGTTCTTTTAGACCGCTGATCCTTTAAGCTTGAAGTACTGCTCAGTGAGGTCAAACTGAATGCGACGCTCTCCCATCTTCCCATCTTATGGGTTTGTAGCTGTGCTTGGAGGCTGCAAAGACTTGAAGTCGCAGGCTACTTCGTAGTTTGTGGACTGCTACCAGGTCCATGACAACAGCTAAAATACTATTTATCTCCATATTGATCCTGCCAAGAATAAAAAGGCTTCTGGACTAGATGCAAGCTACAGCGAAGGGTTCTTATTCTCTCCAAAGGTGGGCTGGTTCCTCCAAAAAGGCACAGTACTTTATTAACCTCTTCTCTTCTCTTAGTCCTTGGATTTTGTGCTGTTGTTACTTAAAAGTCACTCGTGTAGCTTTGAAATCCAGGAATTTCAAGTTTGCGAGGGCTAGTTGGGATGTTAAAGTATTTATTTATCGATTAAATCAGCGGGAAAAAAAAAATCAATGGAGAAACCAGTAACTAGAGAAAAGCCTCCTTCCAGAAACACATTTACCAGTGTGAAAATTCACAAAGACCTTCTACTTTTCAAAAGAAACTTGCAAAGTACAACGTAGAAATGGGTTTCTTGCATTGTCTGGCTCTGTGGGTAAACCAGATATACCTGCTTTTTGTGTAGGATGTTTTTATATTACTGTATGGCATGCATAGCTGCACGGTAAATATGTTAAATGTATTGTTTTAATTAGCACAGGCAAGCTGCCCATTCACAAGTGGGGGTTTTCAGGGTCTTCTCAGGCCTTCCCAGGCCATTTGGCCTAAACATGCAGGACTGTTTCTTACTGTGTGGGCATGTCGTTGGCCCCCTTGGAGGTGCCCTTTTGATTAAGCTCAGCATCTTGCCCCTTGAATATTCTGGGCCAATACCTGACGGGTACCTGCGTGGCTGCCCACTGAAATGTGACATGTACCACATAACTGAGAATTTCATACATGAGAATGCACTGGAGTATATAAGCCCTTGGTAATCTTGCATGTTCCAGATAAAGCGAGTTTGTTATACTTTACATTTTTTGTCTCGATTTAATTCATAAGCATTTGAAGGAATAAAATGGCAAGTGTGAGCCGAACCCTTCTTTTGGCGGGATGCAGACAACAGCACCACATGTGAACCCAGAACCCTGAAAGGACGTAACATTCCTTTTTAATCTCAGCGATAACTGGCTATATTTGACGTTCCGCTCAGAAGCATCCTGGGTATATTTGTGTTGAGGCCAAGAACGAGTTTAGTGGCTCCCTTTGAAAGAGAACAGGGAATGAAAGAGAATCGAGAAACAGGCACGGTGATAAATGGTAAGGCGCTGAAGGAGCCCAGCGTTCAGTCCGGACGGCTGTGCAATTAAGGTTTCAGAACTCATCTTGCGGCGTGTTTAACGAACGCAGCCTTTTAGTTACTCCAGGTTCCTGACTCTGTGCACGCCCCATCCTAATTAGCACGTCTTCGGTTGTTAACGTGGCAGCCCTCAGCCAGCTCACGTGTCGCGGGGGGCCGGGCCCGCGGTAACCGGACGGGGTGGGGGTGCCGTTCCAAGCTGACGCTTCAAAGCCAGAGGAGCAGGCCGGAGGAGTGTGGGCTCGGAAGCGGACACGGCATGGAGCACGTCCGGGAGCTTGAGTGGTGCCCCGAGAATCGCGGCGTCCTTTTAGCTGCTGCAAATTAACTAACAGGTGGCGGCTAGAGGGCTTGGAAGTTAGGATCTGAGAGAGGGTGGCCAAGAGGTAGAGTCCGGACTCCAGAATGCCTCTCAGCCTGTGATCTGTCTCCAAGCTGGCAGGGTTGCTATCGACAACGGAGGCTGCAGATGTTGCCGCTTCCACTCTCCAACATGGCCCTCAGCTCTCCCGGTTATTCTTGTGTGTGCGTGTGTGTGTGCATGCTAATGTGTGTCTTTGTGGTGTTGCACTTCTCCTGTCGGTCTTTCGTTGTGGTGCTTTGTGAAAGTGAGGGATCTCCCTGACTGCGGGTTGCACATCAGCGTGTGTGATCCTGGACGTCCCTGTCCATTATCCCCGGTGTGACCCTTTGCAAACATTCCAATATCACGCTATGTTGCGGCTGTCTTAGCACGAGTGCTTTTAAGCGGTTGTGTCTCTAGATTATCTGTTGCCGTATGGATGCGGGTGCCGAATCTCTCCTCAAAGGTACCCCCTGCTGTTCTTCTGCAGGTGCCTGAGGTGGTCTGCCTACTTCCCTTCTTCCCATGTTAGATCTTGTAACAAACAGAAGCTTGCGGATGGCTGGTTTCACTGATCTGTCTGGTTCTGAGCAAGTTAAGCAGACATTCAGGCATGGCCTTTCCTTCACACATTAGCTAGATATTCATTTATTTTCTTTTATAAATATCAGTATTTAACAATGTCATATACTGTAGTATAAACAATCCAGCCCACAGGCCAAATCATAAAATGTAAAGTGCCTTAACAGACGGTATTAAGTTGAACAGGTGCCAGGCGGACATTTTCTGCCGTCTGAACGATAATGATTAACTCCTGTGTCGAAATGAGCCATTCTATTATGCTCATGCATATTTCAATGTCTCCTCCTGCGTCTGGGATGCAATCGATGAACAAAGTAAATTTCTAT
Source organism: Gymnarchus niloticus (assembly GCA_009936485.2). Taxonomy (NCBI): domain Eukaryota; kingdom Metazoa; phylum Chordata; class Actinopteri; order Osteoglossiformes; family Gymnarchidae; genus Gymnarchus; species Gymnarchus niloticus. Next base: position 274,313 of record JAACJT020000078.1, read on the forward strand.
GGCCGGATGCAGTGCGTTAAAGCGCCCAAGCGAGACCGGTCAGCCGACGGTGAGACCATGCGACTTTGTCGCTCTCGACTCGGCCACGCTCTCAAAAACGCGTCTCAAGGTGTAAGGTGGAGTTCTGCCCCTATGCTCTGGCTCCGAGTGGAATTATTCTTGGCAGCTCGGGGAGGCCTCTCTGCTACGTGCCATTTGAAAGCATTATGAAATCTGCCATCTTGACAGAGGGAACAAATAACAACAGGAAGCATTGTGTGCCACCTGCTACTCACATTTAGGCGATTTTAAATATGCGAGCCTAATGGCACCTATTCCCTCGATTAATGTCGCACAGATCAGAGCACGGAGTAAATCAAGATTCCGACAAAAGAGGCTCACGTCTGCACGACGAGCCTTCTGTTGCCGTTTATTTCATAAAAGAGCCAACATACGACTGACAAAGCGGAGTTTTGCTCCCCCTCATGACAACGGAGAGGGCGTTATTTTTCGTTTGTTTCTGAGTTCTTTCATCACTGAAAAAAAAAAAACAAAAGCCAGGCAGCCAGAAAGAATAAAGGGAGAGTGTGTTTAGATTCTCTAATGAAGGTATGCATCAAAACAAACAAAGGCTCAGAAACAACAAAAAAAAAAAACAGGATGTTCAACAAACGAAAAGCTAGGGCCACATCTAAGGAAGGATGCTTTACGACGGCAATGGACAGAATGCACTATGCGATGCACAAGAAAGGCACCTTTTAATTAATGTCTACCAGTGTACTTTCGCGAAACGATCATTTCCATCCAAGCGTTTGCCCAAAACACAAAACCCTGCTCACCGGGAATGAGTTGAAGCTGAATCCGTATCAGTTTTCTTGAATGGTAATGTGCTAAACGCCGTGTGAATCGTTCTAAGACCCTCTTTCTCGCAGCCATGTAAGGCAAGCGCATTTCCCTAAAACTAAAAAAAAAAGCATTGGGAACGCCACCGTCGGCACCCTCCCACTACCTTCAGTGTTCTACAAGATAAGCGCTCTGCCTCTCAGGCGCCTTTCAGCCTAAGAAAAAATGGGCCAGCTGAACCACATTTTGGCAGGAGCGCAAAGCAACCTCTGGGAGGGCACCTCGATGCCTTGTCTCCATGTGGCCATGGAGAAAGCATCCCAAACAGTACGAGCCCAGCTAAGTTCGTTCCACGAGTTGTGCTTCGTCACCCATGAGCAGGCGCAGGGTGGATTAATGAAGCAGCAAGTCGACTCTGTGATTTCCCACCTCCGGCTAAAGACGGGATGTTTCTGTCGGCTGTTAATTACTGCCATGCAGCTGCAGCATCTGACGGAAAGCGAAAAAGTGAAACTGAGCATGTCAGGTCTGCTTGTCGAGGGCTGCCCAGCCACTCCGGGTGTTGCTAGAGGTAAAACTTTCTCTTCAAGATGCATTTTACTGGCTGGCAACACATCGATTCCGGACTTGATCCATACTTATCCTCCATCACCATAGATCCATCCATTCAACGCTCCTAATGTTTCAGTAGTAAATATAGAATACAGGACCCTGATGTTCTGGTGTGCTCCTTCCCACAGCAGAATAAGCTTTTGTTCCCAAGCAAGCAGTCTTCCATACCGCTGACAGGATCACGCTGAGCTGGAGCCAATCCCTGAAGTGCAGAGTACAAAGCAGGAAGTTCCCAGTTCATTACAGGTCTCCCTAGGCCTTATACTTTATATTAATCGTTGTACTGCATTGACGTGGTACACAGGAAATGAACTTGGTTGTTGACTGGTGTTGGAGTTGAATGCTTGAAAGTCACCTGTATCATTTACCCTTGGTCTTCTGCCTTATCTCCTGAGCTTCCGTCATCCCATGATACACTTCCTCTTGTACCTCAGCTGACGGTATTGGTTGACTGAAGCCTGACATAGCGTGTGTCACAGCATACCGCTTGTGAAAGCAGTATTGACGCTGGCATTAAGTCGATGCCACCTGCCGACCCACTAAGTAAGGGCTTCATTTCTTGGTTGACCAGTTCACCGCCTCCCATGAAGGTACCCCCACTTTCTGCTTTCCTTCACAAAGAGTTGACCTTCTGACGGTGACTGCACAAAGTGACCTTTTTGATCCCCTCCAAATTAAATCAATAACAGTTTAAATGTGGGTCGCCTTAAACAGACCGAATCCAGACATTTGGGCATTAATCTACTGCCCTTCCATCTCTTACTCTGGAACATTCACCTGCTCGCTGACACAAAAAAAACAACAAAAACAAAAGTTCTGCAGTGGAGGAGGCCTTAATAAAACATCTCCATCCTATATCTCGGGGTGGTGCCATCAAAATATTGACATCCGATCACCCAGTAGTTACCAAAATATCACCATGCTTTGTCCCAATGCTCCCTGAAATATTAGTATCTTGTATCCTACTAGTGTTGCCATTAAAATATTCCCGTCTTGTATCGTAATGGGGAAAAGGAAGATGTCCTCAGAAGTGATGAGGGTGATATCCTCAGGAGTGATCAGGGAGTTATTCCCGGAGGTGATCAGGGTTATATCCTCGGGGGGGGGATCAGGAAGCTAACATTATTAGTAATCAGGAGACATATTCATAAGTGATCCGGGAGATTTCTGAGTGTGGGCATGTGAAGGACGACAGTAGGATGCAGGATGCAGGTATCAGCCTTCTGCTGCCAGGAACATAGAGCGGACAGACGCAAGAATATCAGCTGCTTGATGGGGGAGAGTGCCCCCCCACCCCTGAAATAATTAATCATTGTTACTGACGATTTCGTTCTATTCATTCTGTTTATGAGCCTCCCGGCCCAGGTGGCCGCGGTTGGGAAATGATTATTCCGAACAGGTTGCCGTTTTTCAATACATATTACCGTGGGGAATCCTGCCACCTGGGCGAAGGGTAAATGGCTTATTCCGCTCTTATTTGTCATGTTTGGTCCTCACTTGAGTACGGGAGCAGCGTTCATCATGAGACACTGAAAACAGCAGGTTACTCATTTATTCCCAAGTCTCATTGTGGGTAAAATATGTAACCAGCTAGTTGGTAATTTGAACAACAGCCTACATTACTTGAAATAAAAAGATCTCTTTTAAATAAATATTTATTAGAATGATGGCTATGGCAGTATCATTATCATTACAATCAGGTGCTATTTTTAGCCATGATCATGATGAGTATAAAAGGATTGTAAAATATGTAGACATGTTGACTTTGGTGAAAAATGCATATGGATTTATTTATACTAAACAATGAATAATGGATTAGAGCAGCGCCTAAGTGACTGGATGTCATTTTTCAGGGGTTTCTTCTTTGCTTACTCCTGAATCTTGGGCTTGAGGGGTTAGGGGGTCATAACATGCTCACTGCCCTGAAAACTTCAAAAGCAGAGTGAAACCTAGCGGTTTCAGCTTCCGAAAGCCTGAATGCTGGCATTGTGACACTCAGATGCCCTGGCTCCCCCAGCGCAGCAGTATATCACTTTAGCTCTGCCCGGGAACACAGCTGCTAAAAGGAGTATTGTGGTCTGACTATTGTGTAAACATCGGGGCCTGAGGCTGGCATTTAACAGATCAGCAATGAGCATTAAACACCTGTAATCCCAGGAGAGGCAGCTTTCAGGTACTGTGAGGCTCAGATTCCCGTTGGCACGTGCAGTCACTTCCCTGTTAAAGGGGGAGGCCTATCTCAGGTCCGCTTCAGCGAGTGCTCTTTACCTCCCTCATACTGGGTGGCTTTGCCTGCTTTTTGCTTGGGTGTCCATATTGCCTGGAAGGACCTAGGGTGAGGTTACAAGGGTCTCCGACAGAAACGGTGACGGTTACGTGACACCGGCGAGAAAAATGCAACTTTGTGCCCCTGCACTGGATCTTTGCTGCGTGATGTGCAGGTACGAAGCATGTTTCCTGCAGCTGCTCTTCAAATATGCATTTTTAATTCTGTCTGTCATTAAACGGAGCTGTAAAAGAAATAGTGCGGCGATACAGGCCTTGCGCATGTTGCTTTCATAACTTCTGTGGACCACACAAAGAAAGTATCTACAGCGTGGCGATGTGTATTTTTTTTTTTTTATGGAGCCCTGTTAATTGTGCATTTAATTTATGCTCAAGCGATTTTGCAGGGGGAGATGAATGGCATTTGTCTCTATTTGAAGGGAGGGCATTTGTGAAAAAAAGATAAGAAACAGAAAAGACAGCTGCCTTTTTCCCACTCATTTCATCCGGTTATTGGTTAACTCGCTGGAAAAAGTACATTTTCAGGGGATTTGAGGTCTGACTTATCACAGCCAAGGTAGATGGTGCTTTTGACTTGAGGTCTAATTTAACTCCTGTGTATTATCGATCGCACCCTGCCACCAGGGAACCTGGCACTCCCCGACTGGCAAAGGTACACGACAGCAGGAGGAAAAGGTGTTATAAATGCTCCTGTCCACTCCCCTGTTGATGTCAGGCAAGGTTTTTTGTGCCATTTTGAGTGCTCCACTTTTCCACATTTACCACGCCATGATGAACCACCTTGGGGGAGTGGGGGGGGGGGGGGGTTCTTACGGTCTCTGGAGAGACATCAGGAGAATGGTGATGCAGGTGGGTGTGGGTGTGGGGGGGGGGGGTGCGTTTAAGGTGATGGCAGTCCGGGTTAAAGGC
>JAACJT020000078.1:279041-337814 GCA_009936485.2 Gymnarchus niloticus
GGTGCAGATGATTACAGATGATCAGATGATGTTGCAATAAATCACTGTACTTATTGTCCCATTTTCCTAGCAAAATATAAAGAAATGAGGGGTGGCTAAAGACTTTTGCACAGTATTGTGTATATATATATATATATATTCATACAAATTCATTTGTCTAAAGGCATGTCACTAAAAATAATAACACATTCCTGTGTTAAAATAAAGCATTATCATTGGGCAAGATGCAGGTCAGCAGCTCAAGCTAACAGTTTTGATTAGAAGTCTAACTTGCTTCTTCTCAAAAACACAGACCACACGGGGAGAGATGCAGAACAGGAAGTGAGATGAAATAAAACAATTCATGACAAATAAAACTGAGTCATGGTAATTTCAATAATAGCAACAATAATAACAGTAAACATCACTCTACTGCAGATGAAAGAGATCCGTCGATGTTTGAGATCATCTGGATCCTGAAACTGCTTTTCAACGTGTCCCTCGTTTTGCTGTTAGGGTCATGAACAATTTCAAAAATGATCATTTGAAGTGAAAAGATGTCACCATTCGGTAACACGTAACACACCCCCATACTGTCAAGCACGCCCACCAGACAGGTTAAATAACTACGGGAGGAAATGTTTGAATGATGTGAGAATATCTCAGAGCTATATTTCACCCTGAGATGGGCACGTCTCACTGTCAGAAATGGGCCTGGTGCAGACGGCCGTCTGGCATCACTAGAATGATTTGGTTAAGCCGACACAAAAGCCCACAACAATCGAAATTCAAAATAAGGGTTTTTTGGAAACGTGATGTGGCTCCCATCTTTCTCTACTGTATCAGTGTAAAAACAAACCATTTAAAAATAATTTAAGAACAAGAGTGGTACCATTATCGACCCAGGGGTTGCCGAATTGTTTGCACGGGGCAAAGTCAGCGACGCCAATGGCAAGACAGGAATCCTGAGGTCGAGAGTCGTCTCAATACTGTATCAAAACACCTGACACCCCCTGTCTGGGAAAGACGTGCTTTTCTAACAACGGTGTGTGTAAATTCACAGACCGCAGTCCCCCAGAATGGAGTACATTTTTGTATGTTTAGTTAGGTTCATACAGGTTTGGCCACTTGAATGAACCACTTGAAATTCTTTCAGATGCCCTATGTTTCACACAGTGCTGAGAGTTGGACCACCTGCCCAGTTTTGACCATGTTGTCGTGTTATTGTGGTTCCCCTCGCCGCATATACAGGAGGGGGGACCCATGTAGACGCAAATGGGCACAGGATGAATGCAAGAACAAAATACAAAAGGTTCAGAAAATCTTTCTTGGAGGTCCAACAGGTAGACCTTGAGTTCTGAAGGGCCTAGGGCAGCAGTGAGATACAGGGCTGAGAATAAAGTGAAGATGCATAATTACAGAAGGCAACCCTGTCTTTTGGGTGATCTGGGATTTGTCCTGTCCAATTTCCTGTTTGGAGTAGGTCCTCACCTCACTGGTACTGAGGTATGGCGGGCTGCACCACACATTCAAGTACAAGAGAGCCTGAGATTATTAAAGAGAGACACTTCATCCATTTATCCAACTTTCAACCTCACACATCAATTTGCACAAGCAAGCAACAGTGTTGCCGTGATTCTGCGTCGATTAAATAACCAAAATTTCAAAACATAAAAACACTGACGTTTCTCGCTAAGCAGCAGGTAACGGAGCACTCTGGGTTGTACAATTTCACATCCTACACCTTAGGCGAAACATCAACCACTGGGCTGGGAGTCCTCTGTAGGTAGGGGACCACAAGGCACCTGCTCTGAGGAATACCGTCCCAGTCTCCTATGAAAACAAACAAAGCAGTGTGACGGTTGGCTTAGCCACATCCCGGAGTATCGACGAGAGGGTTGAGCTGATTTCTTGTGGCTCACATTTTAGGGTGTTGAGTCTGGACGCCTGAAGGACGCCATCACATGTCCCCACCAGGGACACACCAGTGTCTCAGCGGGCTGTCCATCTCCACTTCGTAAGGCAGCGACCGTCCTTTGTTTCGCTCTTAGCGTCCTGCCAGCGCTAAGGGGGGTCTCGGGCTGTTCGGAGATCAGGCTGTCTGTTTTTCACACCGTTGCTGCCAGGACGCATTCTTCAAGAGCCCCGCATTCAAGATGTCGGCTGGGCAGAACCTCCCATAAATCAAGTACCTAAACGGTTCACAGCAAGCCACATAGATTCCAGGTGAAATGACACAGAATGAGTCATGGGTTCACAATGGGGTTTGTGTATGAAGCTGCCAAAAGGGAGGTCGTTTTACCCAGCATGCATTGGGTCACATCCCAATTACCTGCCCCTGGGTCCCAAGGTACGGGTCACACACAGGGAACTGGACTCAGAGCATTTGGACTCTTAACACAGCGGCTGAGTGGAGCTATGCTGTTTTCACATCTCTGGGAATTGTTTGAAGAAGGAGCAGCTCCCCCCCAAGATAAATACACACACATATACAAATACTCCCTCCCACCACCCCCATCAGTGGTGCTCTGCACAGCCTCACAAAAGAAGGGGTAGGAGGGTACTGGGAACTCTCATTTGCGGTGTTCAGTGCCAAAAGCAGCCATGGATAAATAAACGTGGCTAAAGGTTCACTACCAGGTGAGCTTCGTGTTGGTGATTCTGCTGACTTCTCACTGACTTGACCCAAAAAACACAATTGTTTGTTCATACTGACCTGTCTGAGATGAGACATGTTCTGGTTGCGTGAGTTGATCTGAGCCGCGTTAGCGAGTGTATTTTTGACAGCTCTGACTTGATCAGTTTCGTGTGGCCTCTTCATATTTGTGCAGCCCTTTGACAGATGGTGCCTTCTTATTTTTGGTTCTGAAGAAGTCTTTTTGATTGAAGAGTCACCACCGTTTGTGGCACTGGTTTATCGCAATCATGTGACTTTATCAGACGTGGTTTATGTGTACTTTGGGTCATTCTGCACCTGTTTGTATATGTAAAGCGTGTTTACAGCAAGTTCCTCAAAACAATATATTTTTGCTTGTTCTCCAAAAAAAAGAGGAAATACCTCAGATTCTCGAGTACAGAGGAAACTGGACTGGTGGTTTTACCTCCACAGTGCTTACTCAGGGAAATCTTAAAATAGAAAAAAAGAACTAAAGAATCTGTTTAATTTCAGGCATTTTCTCTGGCGTCTTTTTGTTTTAGAGGTACCCATATGTAGAACAGCAGCTAGGGGGGCTGGGTGAGATCAGTGAGGATGAAGGTCTTGTATGAGTAGCATGTGATTTTAATAAAATTGCATTTCCTTTTGCTGTGTAACATTAAGCAGAGTGTACCTAGATGAATAAACACCTTAGCCACACAAAACAAGCACGACGTGGGCTCAAGCCAGCTGTACGCATGCACCTGCAGCCTCTGGGCTGCGGTCTCTGCTCGACGACAAGCCAGAAGAAATGCGACTGACAGGGCTGGACCGGAATGCATGGAGCTCACCGTGCCGGTACACCGCCTCCCAATTAACGGGCAGACAATGATCCCGGGGTTCCCGTTTCACCACTGGAAAAGTAAAGCCCCCTCCCCCATCTGTACCTTTTGTTTGAGAAGCGTAAGGGGGGGGTGTACCTCGGGCGGGGTTCCTGATTGATGTTGGATATAACGATTCGCAGCACTGCCGCCGCTGCAGATAATGAGGCACAGATGTTGGGAAATTGCAGGTTGAACAGGAAGCCAGGAGGCTTAGTCGCCACTGGCCACCCACAGCCGCCCCTCCGTGGTGTGCACCTCACTTCCTGTGGCAGTCAGCCTGAGGTGGGGTCAACGCCAGTGCCAGCAGCCACGTTAGCCTTTATTAGCATCGCACACGGGGGAAGATGTGCATATTAAAACTGCGAGTCACATTACCATGACATGATTCATGTCCTTAAAATGTAATCTAAATTTTAAGTTATAATTGTCTAGGAACAATCTAGTCGTCGTGATCTGCTAAAATTCAAAAATTCATCCATAACTGAGCTTAAAACTTTATCAGCTTTGTAAGAACACAAAAGAAAAACAGTAAAAAAATACATGCATGCCTGTATCAATGCCAGAACATCACATCACAACATAAATAGAAATCAAATAATCACAAGAATTTTGCAATAACCAGGCTTAAGCTGAACTGTATGTTAGATAAGAAAACTTATTTTACGTCATGTTTGTTAGCAGAGATAAGATGCACGTTTAGTAATGTGTCCTGGTAACATACAGTGGGTTACACACATATATGTTCAACGACCACCTTCCTGCAAGGACTGAACTCCCTCTTACAACACGATTAGCGTACGACATCCTGGTACATGACAGCAAATTCCAGCGGGGATGAGAAGGTGGGCTGCCTGGTTTGACAGCTGCAGGTGGGGGTAGGTCAGGTGCCAGCTGTACAGACAAGCCCCCCTCCCCATGTGATTCGTGACAGGCTCCCGAAAATTACGCCGTAAAGCCGTCACCAGCGACACGTCTCAGCTCTGCTCGAGTCCTCGAGGTGCATGAGCTGTAACAGCAGCTGACAGGAGCAAACAGTGGAGGGAGTTACCGGGAAGGCATCAAAAAGGGATAACTCTCCTAAAGAGAGCTCTGAGGGGGGATGAGTGAAATCCGGAAAGTTCCACAGTTTCCGGAGCCACTCATTTCGAAGCTCGCAACTTAAGTTTCAACTATTTATCTCCAAATGTGCTGTCATTGTTTTCTTCCCTTTTCACAATTCTGCTCTTTTTCACTTCGCCTTTGCCAGGAATTTTGCACTCAGAACTTACAGCAAACAGATTAAGGAATGAAAAACAATTAGTTTGAAGCGCGTGTAATTGCTCAATTAATTACAAGTGCTGTATGAAAAATAAATCCTATTTAAAAATGCGATGTTGAGAATATGGAATTTGCAGATGCAGTTTTAATATGTACATAAAACATTACATTTAAAATTTTATAACACAGTTCTTTTGAATCTCTCAGATGAAACAGCATAGTGTGCCTTTTTCCTCACTCACATACCCAAAATTTCTTTACAGATGGGTCACAATAAAGAAATAAGGCAAAATATTTGTATATTTGTATGTCATACTAGTTATGTGCTCTTTTAACCAAATAACTGGGAATTAAATCCCAGGTATTGCAGCAAATAATAAAAGTATTGTACTTTTTTGAATTACTGGAGGTTTTTCAATGCTGGAATTTTTAAAGCCATTTGTAGACATCTCCATAAGAGAATTCAGTTCCTGCAGTTACAGTTTAGCCTAAAACTCTTATGAAAGACACAATGGGTACAAGGCTTTCTGAAGAGGAATCCAGAATGTTTGCACACTAATCTTCAATGATTTAAGACAAATGGCATTTATAGGGAATGAATGAATGAATCAATGAATGAGCTACAATCATATGTTTATTTCAATATGTATTTAATACCATGTTATCATCCATCCATCCATCCATTTTCTGAAATGAAATGCTGTGCAGGGTCGCGGGGAGCATCGAGTCTACCTCAGGCAGCTTAGGGCACAAGGCTCATGTTATCGTTTAAAAGATATATATATATATATATATATATATATATATATATCTGTATTTAATGTTCTTTTGCACAAATTTATGTATATTCTAAAATGAAATAGTGTTTCTGGATTTCAACATCTGCCTTAATGCTCAACTGATGAGTCAATAAAATTTTAACCATTCCTCCAAGAGTAATGGCCCGAACATTTCATGCCTGAATTAGTTATGGGGTGGGAAGGGTTAATGGCCCTTTAAAAGCTGGATTGGGTGGCCAGCATCACCTTAGACGGTCGTCGGCATCTCCACCTGCGGATGAGGTTGACACTTCAGGGACAGCCGGAAGTCCAAAGTTTCCAAAATGTGCAAGTTTCATCAGAATCAAAAAGGGAAGAGGTGATACTCAAGCTCACATCCCATTAGGATATTTTTAGACTTCCCCACAAGCATGGAAAGTACTGGCCCAGTCGGAAAGACATAAGAGTAAGTCTTTCCCTGCCACATGCCTGCTTAATAGAAGGTGCGCGAGTTTGAGGAACCTGTGCCTATCTGACGTCTCGGTCTTGCACTCACACCTGCCCCCTATAGGCAGAGGATGGCATGACAGGAGCCAGGCACCGTCAAATGCATTTCTCGGGACACGATGGCTCTACGTGCATTCAGCGGTGCAGTGGGGTTACCGATGTGCAGCTCTGTTAACACGCCGGCACAGCTGCTGCTGAACGCATGTGGGTTTTCCACAAGAGAACATGTCCTGAAACCATCACAAACTCTCATCACAAGTGCCAAACTGGAAAGGTCAAGGATAATGTAGATCTGCCAATAACCATAACATAATGCAGCAGTTAATTTAGGCCTCAGCCATTTTAAATTATTGAAATTTAAAAACCAGATACATTACTTAACAATTTAATGTACGAGAAAGTTTAAACACAGTGTGGCCAACAGTTTACATGTTTTAACTCAACTCAGTACATCGAGCTGATATTCATCAGCAGTGATTGTTTGAAAAGAGGGAGGAAGAGCAGAGCGGGGAGTGTCTCTTTGTGTGCCAGTGAGAGCCATGCTCTCCAGAACTTGGCCGCGGCCTTGGTGGCTGGGAACTGGCCTCATTATCCATGCTAGAAATTTGCATGTTGTAGGGGGACTTGTGATTGGATCTGACAGAGGCATGAGCTCTCTGTCATTCCAACCTGTCACTTTTGTCCCACTTCTAAATGACACATGAAACACTGGGGGAGAATGTACTGGAAAGAGAGAGCGTTGCACTTTGACGCAAAGAAACTGAGATTATTTTCTTTTTTTTGGACCCTGCCTGCCTTTATTCACGATAAATCTCTTTCTTTCTGGAAGTAGAACTTAGCATTGGGTTTAAAAATTTAACCAAACTTCCATTCACCTTCAAAATTATACTGTGAGCCTTTTAAATGAAGCTATACTGTGCTTAATACTGGTTATATATTTTAAACAATCACACAGTGGCTAAATTTCTGTGTATGGGTGGGTTTCCCCATTTATACTGGGCACCACTTGTTCCTCCGTGAATTCCAGTGTCCTTCTTGTTACCGTACATCCAGTCGTTTCTCGGTAAAATAGTGTGTACTGATTTATTGCACACAGTTACAGCTTAGTTTAACTTTTCCTTCCCTCAATACCGAACATTTAGAAAACAAAATGCTAAAAAAACCATTTGGTCACAGTCAGAACAGAGGGATAGAGTTCTGGACCCAGACCCGAATCGGTGCTGACGACGCCCCGATTACGGAATTACGGCGGGCAGAAATGCTTTGCAAAATGATCCCGACACCACGGGCTGAAGCTACAATAGAGGGGAAATAAAATAGAGGAAACAAAAGGACTACTGAGAGGCGGACAAAACGTGGAACTTGTTTGGGTCTAATCCCCAGACCCCCGTGAGCGGTTAATCCAGACGCACACAGGCCAGCATGCTGCATGGGTGTTGGATAAGCATGTTGACAGCCACAGCCAGATCCCTCACTCATTAGAGGTCGTGGATTAAACCTGCAACTGCTCTAATACAGCTCATGTCACAGCTTTTTTTTTTAAATATATTCTTAACCAAATTGTTTTGAGTGAACAAAAGGGGAGTCTTTGTAGTGACAGTTAAAAACAGTGGCACTCCACGTAACGGATTCTCCGTAAAGCTGATACGGCGGGAATTTGCCAGTTAAAATGTTTCAGAAAACAAACTTTGAAAAGGTCACTGGCGTGGATGGATTTGGCCGAGACTGAAGCAGACGGAACTCTGAGACGGCCTCCTTTATCGGTTTAACAACGGCGCGGCCCGCAGCGTTCACATAACAATTATTACTGGGACCACGAGCTATCGAATGTCTTCTCTGGAGATATGATGTGGACCATAGTGAAGTGTAAAGTAAAAGGCTGCTGAATTATTAAGCAAACTTCTCCTTCTGTATTTCAGGTGAATAACCTAAATAGAGGGATTTACTCAGTAGACCTAAGCAACAAGTATGTACCATTAAACAAATCAAAATTTACAATAACCATGCATGGATAAAAGAAGAGTATCTGAACCGTCTCTAACTTTTGACGATATTCTCAAAGTTGAAGCAGATGACAATGATGGCACAAGAAAGAAGGTCACAATTACTGAATTCATACGACAGCAACCATGCCCACTTAAACTCCTCTGTGCCCAGTTAACTTGGAGGGCAATCCTATGACTGGCTGGCCAAAGTTGTAATGGTGGCTCACACCTGTCATCCAGTAAAGGAATACATTGCAGGTGAGCTGCATTCGGGGCAACCCCAAATCCACCACCACCCCATCCTCTCTAAACTTCTTTGGCAACCAAACTGTTTAGCGAATCACGTGCGATGCTCAGATAAAGCACCACCCTCATCAAATTACCTTGATTTCCTGTAAGAAATACACCTGCCTTCCTGAAATCCTCAAATTCCTGTCATTTCCTCATTTGCCAGCCTCGTCCGCTGGAGAAAATAGTTGGTTGTCCTAAAATCACTCCCACTCTTCGCCCGACTCTGTTCTTTCCCCCTTTTTTTAAAGACAAATAGCCACAAGAAAAGTATTAATTATCCTTGTACAATTTAATGCGACTGAGCGCTTTAACCTTTCAGGTTTCCATGGAACGCCAACATAACAAGGCATATCCATGGCGGCAAATGTGATTTATGACAAGGATCTTTAATTTCTGTTTTTAAATAGGTTAGACAGCAATCTGCATATATTTAAATGCAGCCACGGAGACTTTTTCTCCCTTGTCTCGAGGCTCTTGTTTAATATTCAAGGATGATGTTTGTCCACATGCATTTTGGTTTGTGTCACCTTAGATTAAATTATTACAGTTTTCCAGTGCTTACCGAGCAAGCCCACAGTCCTTATTTACTAGAATCAATGAAACAGTAATGAAAATCCATTTTTCATACTATCAGCCCCTGCTGGCATTTATTTAGTTAGCTGTGTCTAAGCAAGCAATTCATTTTGCACAAATGCCACCCCAAGAAAATGTATTAGTACAGAAAGGGTTAACGAGAAATTAAGACTGTTAGCAACATTTAGACTTGTTTGGGAGACTCCTGGAGAGTTAATGCAGTCAGTAAGTTAGTATATTGTGTGTGTTAATGTCAAAAACAAAAACACTTCCTAAGTGCTAATGTATAACGTTATAAACCAATATTATGTAAATTTATTAAAATTCAACATTGTAACCCATTAATGCTTGATGATATTCCTCAACATGATTATTTTATCAACCTTCCAGAGGAATTTGTTTTGCAATTACTTCTGATCATCATTATTTTATTTAGTATTATATTTTATGGTTATGATTTCACTGCTCTATACACAATGTACTGAAATTTCATATACAAAAGTGTAATGTACTGTCTCCATTTTAAGACAAAGAATAATACTAAAAAGTATTCCATTGTTACTGAAAATATCTTTTATAAACAAGCTTATAATGTTTAACTTAAGCAACATTTCACAAAGATAATACAGACGCACTGGCAATTAATTTTACATGCTGCAGTAAATTTTTCACAAAATGTACAAAGCAGAACATATGTGAAGGTGACACAGATAATAAGGTACTGAGCAGAGCTGAATGGCCTCTGTGACATACCCACAGCCGGATGAGAAGAAGAAAAGGGCATTTCATAGACATCAAGCAAACCATTGTCAAGTCAGTCGGCCCTGTAAACACTCACAACAATGGGCATTTCTGCTTCCAAGACTGTGACTCCTTAACTGTGACCTTAATATAGCTGTAATATTAATTTCAGTGTTTCAGCTCAGAGCTTTAAATAAATAACCTGTATCCATAGTTTATGCAGTCATTTATTATACCAATTATGAAATTGTATTGCTCCCCCGAGAGCACGAATGTCATTAACACGTACAGAACTTACAATGAACGTGTGCTTCTGGACTAATACACAAAATATAATACATATTTTGTAATATTTCTTTTGTCATAAAGGTTAGTTGAGAGTTTACCTGTTAAATTGTTCTAAAATCCATAGCAAATTCCTGGTGAATGTAGACTTTCATATTATCAATGTACCATAATAATCTTTATTATCAATAAGCAATACTGAAAACTCCTCAAACAGTGCAGATAGTGGATAATTCAAAATACCTACATAAATGACTAATGGCTAATTAAAAACTCTATCGGCATGTTCGATGTTCAGAGGCTGCAGGACTTAATGTTTTATTTTTCTTCAGATCTCAGTTTGAGGTTTGAACTTAATGAACAGGATGGGGTAATGAGGTTTGATGAGTCACATTCAAAGTAAAGAATATATGTTTGCAATTTATTTCTTGGAGTGAGGTTGGATATTTAATTCAACTTGTATGGAATGTATAGTTCTATAACATTACCCATATATTTGCACAATTACTTTGCACAACTACCAATTAAATGTGACAAATACTCTATGTTCAAGTTTTTTTTTTCTTCTTTTTAATTAGACTAAAGGATATGTTCATTAAAAATGACTTGAGTTTAAAGTTCAACATAGGAGAAAGTGAACAAGTGTTAAAACGTAAACAAACAAGTGAAACCATAATTTCTTGCATTAAAATCATACTTCATGACAATCAAAATAGCTGAAAAAATTCCTGGCAGTTAAAAATGAAAAGTGTGTAATGTCTTCCTCACTCTCTGCTTCATTACTGCTGTCTTGCATCCTTGATTAAAGATTGACATCTACATAGTCACTAGTTTGAGACTTGAGTGTCAGATTAACCACCTCAAGTACCAGAATTCACATGCAAGAGTGTGTATATATAGTTGGTTTCTTTTGGGGGGAAGAGAGGTCATGAAATAAAATTTAATAACTGAATAAAAATGTAAATAAAGATTTGCTTAAAATGACTTGTCCATTAAATAAGTCTCCCTCCCCCTGAGCTAATACTCTGCTGTATCCAGCAAGCCTGATTTGGTATGTGACCTTTGGAAATGTTCTCCTGCTTGATTAAAGACGTATTAAATTTGTTTAAATAAACCTCGTCGTAATGGCACATCATTTGTAAGAAGCTATTAGGGGGCTGGAAATAGTGCCACAGTATTTGCATGAAAATGCGCCCGGCTGAAATTGAGGATCGTTCCTGAATGAGCAGGGACAAGAGGGTGACACTTCCATAATTTCCCGGTGACAGAAAAGCCCATGAAATATTCTGCTCAGGCTCAGGAGGGAGGTGGAGATAACGTCGACCGAAACCTGTCTAGCTGAGATGCGCTGGAGCGCAGGCTCTGCCTCAAATGCTCCTTTACACCTTGACCACTGTGTCACCAACAAATCAAGACAAAACCAAAAATAATTGCGGTACCCCATTTTACAACATTTTTTCAGCTATTCCTGGTTGATTAGAAAACGAAAAAATTAATAAACGATATCCTTAAGTTTCAAAACGTAAACACGGCGTTTGACAGAATTTTCCGTATTCTGTCATGCATGCAATGGGGCATTAAGATCACAGGCAACAGTGGAAATTACACGCTTTGTTTCTTTGATGCAAGCAGGGAAACAGGATATGTCAGTCTGAGCTAGGGGAGGGAGGAAAGTTAAATAAAATAAAGACGGAATAAAATACATATTGAAAAATGTATCACAGACTCTGTACGAACAGATTAGGTGCTTAAACACCATATGAGTGTTCATTTATAAGTTAAGTGGCATATCTCACAGAAAACAAGCACCCGACCCCAATGTAAAGACCCACCCGAACACCTGTCACATTCTCTCTGATCCGTCCAAAGATGCCATAGGATTGAAACTTTGATCACTGTCAATTTGTGCAAATACGAGTTTATTTCTGAGAGTGATAGATAATGGTGTGCTTCTCATTATGGAGATGGATCCCAGACCTAGTGATGGATGCATAAGCTTTCCTCTGTCACTGTCCGTTCTCGCTTACCAGAACAGATACCCATTCGCTCAAAGACGGATGTGAGCTCAAACTCACCCATCACATAACTTTTCTTTTTCTGCCCGATTTCCAAACACGATCTGGGGGACACCCCAGTTTGCAGTACAAAACGACGACGATCCGAGCGAAGTCGGGGGAGCGGAAAATTAAAAACACAAAGCCCCGAGACGGCCCGTGATGCGGTCAGAGGTCTCGGCCAGCCGGCGTCAAAACGGCGGGGCGTCATCTCCGTGGCGAGAGGGGGGCGACGTCGCCGACAGATGGAGGAAAGGCACTGCCCATCTTGAGCTTTGAAGCAAAGCAGCGGGCCTAAAAACGACCGTGACGCACAGCGGAGACCAAAAGGAGGAGAAAAAAAAAAAAACCTTAAACTGTAAACTGAGTGACGGCGATGACAACCGAGAAGCATCCAGAGAAAATGCCGTATTGTCAGCCACTGATGGTAACGCTCTCATCTCACTGTACCAGGGGAAAAAAAGTTTTACTGTCAACTGGGTGAGCAAGACAAACACAAAATGTTTTCATTTGAAGGACAGCAGCTATGCATATATATCTATTCACACACATATATAGACTGGTCATATATATAAACCAGTAATCAGTAACACTCGACCTGTCTTTCAAACAGTCTTCGAAACAGTTCCATTAATATTCACATCTCTTTACAGCAAAATGCACAGTACTGTTAAAAACTGGCAGACATTTACATAAAACAGCAATGTAAATAAAAACGGCACCAGCATACATTAGGACCGTGTTAGCTAAACTGTTACGAAGAGTTACGACAGCAAGCCAAGCGCCCTGTGAGCACCGGCAAGCCAAACCTGCGCTGTCGTCCCATAAGGTTAAGTGAGGGAATAAACTGTGAGCTTTTTTTCTGTGTTGATCCTACTCCTGGAATGTAAGCAGGGGGACCTACGGGGGAACGGGGGGTGTTCTCCGAACAAGGTCACTCTCCCCCACCTGTCTGACAGCAGAGGTATCAGTCGGCGTAATTCGAACCGTCTGGTCAGAGCAAAACGGTCGAAGGGGGTGACTTGCAGTCGTGTGCGGCTGATTACCTACTCGGGGTTGGCTGTGGGAGTGCGTGCGCGTGTGTGATTTGGGAGTAGGGGGCTGATGTAACAGCACCTGACACTTTGGCCCCAGCCCGGCGTGCGTCAGCTGGTGATTCACGGTGGGGCCCAGGGGAGGCCGGAGCGACGCCGTTTCTCCCGTGGAGATGGCCATGTGCTCGCCCCGACCGTGCGCCGAAAAGCCCGCGCCCGCTCAACTGACTCACACGGCGGGACACAGCTCAGGACCAAGAAACTCAGCATAGCTGGGCCTGTAGTGAGAAAGAGGGGGGGTATTCAAGAAATAATAAAATAAAAACTCTGGCACCAGCCACGATTCGGGAGTCTGTCTCACAAGCGCTGCAAAGGGCATCACTCTGAAAGGCCATGTTTGTTCGTTTTAAATTTTCCTTCTTTTCTTAGCAAATCCAGACTGTGAGAACAGACAAGTAACGGTCATTCATGGCTTACAGTGTCCAAAAACGCGAGTTGCTATCTGGAATAATGTTGACAAAGTAAAATGTTGAACCAGTAAGTAAAAGGAATGCTTAAAACAGTGTAAATAGGTGTCAGAACACATCACCTAATGGTCAGCACATGTACACAGACCGCTCACATCGCACATAAACTGTGATTATTTTACAGCAGGTATAAACCAAGAATCATCGTCTTTGGATTTATCTTTTATTAAAAACAAAGGTCTTTCTGAGCCCCTGGAAAACAGGCAAAACTAGGAAAGACCGATCATTTGTCTTATCTTTCTTTCCGGTTTTGAGTTTTCCACTTAGCACAGACATAAATCCAGAGACGTGCATTTTGGCACTGAAACGTAGGATATTTGATATGTTTTTTTAATAAAGAAATGCAGGCCAGCCCCTGATGTTGAGCACACACAGCCAGGCCCCTTCTGGTTGCAACATGGGGACACCGTGTACCTGGAAGAGCACGGGCAAGATGCCGTGAGGGACGGCTGCAAGGCCCAGCAGGGGATCCCAAGCGCATCGATCGAGGCTTTTCGTATGGGCCTCACCCCCAGCGCTGGAGTGACAGAGCCACATGCTCTCTGGAGAAGAGGAGAGAAGGCTGCCCGCAACGGCAGCTTGGAGGGTGAGGAACCTGGAGGCTTTTCAAATGTTAGTGGCAGAAAATAAGCCTGGTTTAATAAGGAGCCATCGCTCACTCATACTGCCTACCGGAAGCTGACATTCGCACGTTCCCAGAATAAAGGGGGCTGAATGTGAAATCAATGCGAAAACCAAATGTTTCACTCCCTGCTAAACTGTTTCAGTTCTCGAATTAGCTTGCAGTGGGAAGACCAAACAAACAAAAGAGAAATTTAAAAAACTGTTTCGTAACACGACTGTTTATTTTTAAACCCCGTGAACTGGGAAACAGGGCAGCTAGGATTGGCTAGTCGGTTTAAGAACGTTAGTGTTGCAAACTTAAATCCTAGGAGTAGAATGTTGCCTTACCCATTTGGTAAACACTACAGCTTTCCCCTCTGGTTTGACTAGGTTGAGTATACCAACCTTTACCAATTTAACTAGCTCAAAACATCACCTACACAGATATTGACCAGATCTCTGATGCAACCTCATGACACAAATACAACCACTGCCATAAACTTCAGTTTAATTTAAGGATCAGGTTTTGTAAAAACCAAGAACTTGTACTAATTATTCTTCATCCAGTATTGCATTCATTGAGTCTGACCATTGAAAACGTACACAGCACATAACATTTAGTTGAGCGACAGTCTCCTGTGTGAATTAAGCGCCAAGAAATCTGGGGAGAAAAAAAAAAATGCTCCTGTGATCCTTCGCAAACAGTGACGTTAATCAGTATGCCTAATAATTCCCGGTAACACGAGCAGCAATGATTTTCTTTCAAACGGCATTTCACTGTGGCGCAAATACCGGTCCAAAGTGTGGCGAAAATACACTGCGTTCTGCTTTTCCTGTCAGACGGACCATAGCCCTCAGCAACCTTATTGTTACGCAGTCCTGCTGTTCATTTGTGCACGAAGGCGAACTAATTTTTTGGCAACTGCGAAGTGGGGATATTAATGCGATGTTTCTCCTGCTCGTCTGTAAGGACTCCGCGCTTCTAATGCGAAATGCGCTGTGTAGTCGTACATGAAATAGAAATTTAGCCCAAACGATGTTCTGGAGGCATCGTCAGCGCTGCCCTGTCGGCTGTGCTCTCACGTCACACACTGCACTCCATAAATGGCTGTTTACCGCTGGCGACCCTGCCTTTAATTAACTTGAGACTGTGGTCACTGAGCCGTTTGGGGGAGACACCAGATCAGGAGATTCATATATCCAAGTTACGCCTCCCTATGATGATGACAGTGACTGAAATTATTATTATTATTATTATTATTATTATTATTATTATTATTATTGTTGTTGTTGTTGTTGTTGTTGTGCTGTTTCTTGGAGAGGCATTTAAAAAGTCCAGAACTTTAATTAATTACCCAGTAGTAAAGTTCTAGGCAACTCCTTGGCCGTTTGCATAAATGCTTTTAATATTCTCTCTCTTATCTACAATGATATAAATGGCTGGAGTAGCAAAAAAAAACGGAAACCATTCAGTGTGTCTGATGCGACAAGTCATTTTCCTGTTACTAAACATGGTGTATTTGTAGATGGCAAGTTTTTGGGCGTAAGTGCAAATGCAGTGGAGATCTTTCTCTCTCTGTCACTCAGCTCAGGGGTTTGAAGTCTAGAATGCCTAAAATGTGTCTTTACTCTGAGTCAGAATACAGGAAATGATTCAACAGCCCTGATGTGTACAGAGAGAGGAACTCTGATCTATAGCTGCTTGATGCAGCATCTGGTGGCAGTGAAGAGGGCCGGCCATGTTCTGCTGATAGCGAGGACCTGGACCTGTCTCAACATGTTAGGCGAAGACCTGGGGTTTGAACGTGAGCCAGCAGAGAGCAGTCAGGCAAATAGTGATGTGCGTGTGGCTGGGGTTGATGAAACCGACCTCACAGCTGCGTTCTGGATTAGGTGAAGGAGTCTGGGCCCACATGCGGAGAGAGACCGGTTGGAAGAGACTGGCCATAGTAATATTGTGGTAGAATAAATCCTGGATAAGATGAAACCTCTCCCACACATGCTAGTAACTGAGGTTACATGTCAGGAAAGTAGGTCCAGCTATTAACAGTGATGACCAGGGAGTTTCCCCATGAGCTGGGGATGGCTGTACCTTTCAGCAGTGAAGTAAGCACTAAAATGTCTATGAGTTCAGCCTCCAAAAGCCCAGGCTTCAGATGATGCCACGGCATCCAAACAGAAAGCCGTCTCAGCTGTCAGCAACTCATGGTGAAAGCTGTGTACTACAAGACGGACAGAAAATGGAAAGGTGAGCAGCCACAGCAAAACCACAGGTTTATATTTCCATTTATTCATTTAGCAGATGCTTTTGTTCAAAGTGACATAAAATGATGTCACCAAAGGATGTAATACAGATGAAATCACAAGTGGTCCAAGGAGTAATCCATGGGGGACTTTTTTCAATGCAATGTCTCATGCTTTAACTAGCCACCTTTACAATATGAATCTATCTCCTTAACTACCAACCTACACCATACTTTGTCCTTTGGCACAAAGACCTGCTGGGCACCAAACTCTTTGTTTCCTTTATATCATGAACACTATGTAGTCTGGGAAATTGGCATGATGTAACACAACAATGAAATCATGACTGTTGCACTCGAAATCCCATATTACATCATCACTAGCCCCCCTTGTATGTAATCTTTACTGTGTTCAGGCATACGGCCAGCACTTGCTCTGTGTACACACACCCCATATTCACCACACATGCTCAAGTAGTGCACAGTCCAGTTTTAGAGTGTGAACTCAGAGCAAAGTCTCTGAAGCTAATCATGTCTGTTCGATGTCAGCCACCATGCTGTCATATTAAACACACAAGTGTGAACCAATTAGCTCTGTGCGCCATGCTTTGCAACACATAACTAACTTCTTTGGTCTTTCATCACTCCTCACATGTAACGTAACTAAACGCTAATCTACAGTGGTCAGCTATCAAGGGGCAGCTTTGGTATGGTATCAAAGCGAATGCTTACGTCATGAGGTATGATTCGAAAGTCTGTAAAACAGCTTTGATATGAGCTGATGTGCTTCGGGAAACTGAAAAGATTAAAGATATCGGAAGTGTGGAAATACATACAGCTAATCCTTTGGATAATAGTTGTGAGTTGCTTCAGAGGAAATTAGTCTTTGACAAGCTTAAAAGAGACACCCTTGTTATATAGTGACAAGGTGGAAACTCGAGTGCAACAAAGGAAACTTCAGAACATCTTAACAGAATTGCAAATCAACAAGTTTCTGTAATTAATTGCTAACAGTGTTGCTGGTAGTTTTGTATTTGGCCATAATATTAGGTGCAAGACGTTATTTTGCAAACATCAAACAAATGTTGCATAAAAGGAAAGAAGAGGCACAAAAGGACAAAATATTAATCATTCTTACTGAGACAGACTCTTTTGGACTGGAAACTAAGAAGGAAGAACTTCTGAACTAGAAACCCCGGCAAAGGTGGAAAAAATTAGTTAATCCTCAAGAATTTCCAAAATTTGCAATTAAACACATTATAATTGCTTTAAATGGTGGGCCATGCAATTTATATGGCTTGCTTGCCCTGCCTGTGCCTCATGCTCAACTTTGGTCAAACGCAGAGAGACACACCTAAAATGTTAAGCATCCCATGTGGCGTGGCTCCACCATTGTGGTGCTTGGCCAGTGACCAAGGATTAGGTGTTCCTAAGAAGAAAGTTTTCTTGGCTCTAGTAAGCTTGAAGACGTCATGGGAAGAGCCAGTGCTCTCATTCCCTCTCTTTCTCTCTTTCCATCAAACTGCCCCCCTCCCCCACTGTCCCCAGCCCAACCTCTTGCCCCAACAGCATCCCTCTTGCCCCTCCCCCACCCCAACATCTTCTCCAAGTCCCATGATATATATCAACAGGGCATGTCACCAGAGACTGGAGTCACACTGAGGTGTACATTAACATAAATAGCACATGCAGGCGGACTTTGAAGATTGGGGGCGGTCAGAATACAATGGGCTCATTGTGTAGGTGGTGGGGAATGAAGCACAGAGTGTAGCCCCCTTTACAGACCAGCCCTCTGAGGCAAAAGATGGCTTTTTACAGTCATCCGCCTGGCACTCAGAGCAGCTGCAACAGAAATGTCTACTGAAGTCTTCTCTTAAGCATGCGATTCTCGGCGGCCCAAAGGCGTGATGCAATACTGCTGGGGCAGTTTCATTTCTTGCCTCAGTTTTAAGTTCTTGACCATCCTGTACCAGATAGTTACGCCTGTTATGAATCAGTTTAACCTCTAACAAAATCACCCTCTTATACAATATGTCGCTCTACACAGAGTTTTCTTCCTGACTTTCAGTGAATGTCTGCCAACTCTGAATTATCAACTAAAATGTTACATTGGAATACATGTGATGGTTCAGTAATGGTTACAGATCTTGAATTTCTGCAGAAGAAGGAATTCAAAACATCAAGCAGAGGATTCCCTGCCTTATATCACGCTATGTTTTTCTGCCTGAAAAAAAAAATCTGCCAACACTGGCCATTTCCTGTGTGTGATGCTACATCCAGGTGAACATATGTTTGCAATGGGACAAAAGCCCTCCCATATTCCAGGGGGGCAGGGGGTGGGAGCTTTGCTGCTTGGGGAATTCCATCTTAACTGTGTTAAGCTGGATCTGTCATCACCTCACTGAGGGTTCTGCAGCCTTGTGCCTCACAGTGGACCCCACAGTCATCTCCAATTCAAAAAGCTGGATTGCTGCCTTTTCCCAAACGTGAATTGCTCTGTCGGGAAATTCACAGCAGTGCCTTATTTGAAATCCCACTGGGAACATGGACCTTCCCACCTTTTTCCTTTCCACCTCCCGAATCTCTTCCTTGCCTCCCATGAGAGCACGACTTGTATTGTTCAAGTATGTTCTCTTCATATATTCTACAAACACTCTACAAACATTCTCCGAGCAAACATTTAACAAACAGAGAGATAACTCCTTGCTGCCGGGTGTCACAGACTGTTGGCAGGTTTGGTGAACTTAACAAGTATATTTTTATTGCGCTGGTTTTTCTCAATCTACCTCTGTTACCCAGTTGTTGTAGCAGAAACTGACTGCAAACATAACTCACAGCTGCTGGTTTAAGGAAGAGCATTGTGAAAAAATGGAAAAAAGTGCGTTTGCATATCCAAGCATATTCTATCCGCTTTTCTCACAAATATCGGTCAGTTGCTGAGGTATAATTGTGGGGGAGGCGCTGGATGTATCCCAAGCATAGGTTCATGCTAAAACCAAACTTGACACCGCAGAACCGAAAAGTAATTAAGGTTGAGGTAGTGTTCTCTTACGCCTGACATGAAATCAATGCAGCTTTTCCACATTATCAATTAATGACTTGTAATTACAACCATGCATAATTGCCTCTCAAAAACAGTCTTGCTGAAAAAGAGAGAACACCCCCCCCCCGACAAAGCTCCGACTTTAAGAAAACAGGGTGTCGGAGGCTGTCCTGTGTGACGGCCACTTCTTCTCTGACGTTTATTTTATGCTGTGTCATGGCCATGCCGACAGGGTTGTTTTTTCACTGGAAATGCTTCCCATACATCCTGACATCTGAGGAGGTTCATCTCGATTAGCAGAGTGAGCAGAAATGCTCCGCCAAGGAACGGTCCGAGGTAAATGGATACGAAGGCTCAAATAGTCCCTAGATTCCAGTCCGCACCTGCATTCAAATACATGCAAATTAATGCAAATGAGGGCACCTCCCCCCGGAGCAGATGGAGGCTCCCAGAGCTATTAGCGCGGCAGTACCTGTTAGTCTGTTTACAAACATGAACAATGTGCGCGGTGTTGCTAACCCGCAATTAAACATGACAATTAATAACACTCTGCTCGTTTAGCCCTAATTTGCATTCCAGTGAAAAAAAAATCACACCGCCAGAGGAATGCCTTGTTAAATTATCTCCTAAATTATCTCAGTACCTCCTGAAAGATCTTACCTTAATGTCCCATGCACACGTGAGATAATGGCTTGGGTGGATTCCTTATCCCCTTCATGTCAGCATGCCTGTCAGGCCTCTGGTTCAGCCTGCTCCTCCTGGGCCCATGTGTTGGCTTTTCATAGCGCTCCTGCCAAGGCCCAACTGTAACAACAGAGGTTCGTAAACAATGGCAGATTCCAGACACCTTAGCTCAGCAACACAAGATAACCACTGAGATACAAATATTTACCTTGTGCATCTGGCAGGGAGCACCGCTCTTTCACCGCCGCCCTTCCATTTGTATACCTTGCTGACTGGGTTATGACTCACCCCCCCGGCCAATCCCATCCCTGCTGCTCTGGTGGCATGCCATTAGACTCCCTTTGGCATCCCAAAACCCTGGCGACAGCCTGTGACCACAGAGGGTAAAAAAAAAAAAAAAAACAGAGTGTCTGTTTTGAAATTAGTCACAAATGGTCTAAAGCTTGTCCACTCCCAGAAACCCGCTTTATAATTACATAAGGATTATAAAGTCAATATTTCATAAGCATATGAAGGCCAGGACTTGCCATAAAAATGTCAAGCATCTGCATCACTGAAAATCCACTATACATCATCTCTTGGCCTACAGAATATTTTAAATGGAATGAGCTGCTTAATTCGGTGGTCTAATTATGGGTGTGAAGTTTTCACATACTTAAGAGGCTTTAAAAAGCGAGGAGAGTGATGCTGCATTTCTTTAAGGTGGCCGAGAGCCACGCATCCTCTAATTTGTGCCTCAGTTGCTAGCCAAAATGAGAGCGAGCATCCCACCTCCATGCCAGAGCAGGCGTCGGGGCCACGGACGGGAGCTGGAGGCTGAATCGATGAATATATACGAGTGCGTGAGCTCAGATGTACATATGCATTTGATGCAGTGCCCCAGCGCGCTTGGATCTCTGCTCTATAAAGGGGTTGGTCCTCTGAGACCCGTGCTCAGTTCGGGATCAGCGGCTCTGACTGCAGAGAGAGCCGTTATACATGGCCCCGACTCCGTGGTGCGTTGAGAATAACAATTTCGAGAAAACATGGCAGGCACGCACAGGCACACACTCGCGCACACACAAACAAAAGCTTCTATCAAGAGGTCATGTCTATCGGTAAATTGTGCAGACTTCCGCCCGATGAGATAGGAAACGTATTATGGCCACAGAGAGATGATCTTGACGGCTCACACGAGTTTGCAGGCGCCGTAGCTGCAGTCATTCTGGGTCGGAGGTCAGCCCTGGTTAAACAGAGAGGAAGAAGCCATTGAGAGACTCGGTGACCCAAGAGCATCTCCAGCATTTCATTACACAGATGACCTGACACTCGTTTAGATGGCAAGAAGAGGTGTGGCCAACAACAAATTTAAAGTTACAGATGCATTGGGTTGGTGCCAACAGCATTCTTCACTGTTCTTGGACACCAACTCTAACTGAGCAATGGTCCGTAACAGTTTTATATGCTAGAACACAAGCCGTGCTTCACTGGGAAATGATTCGCTGTAAAAAAAAAAAAAAAAGAAAAAAAACTGAGACAAACTGCCGCAATTGCAAAGGTCATGCTTCAGAGGGTGGATTATTTCTGTATGTTAGATCCAAACCAAAACACAGGTCCAGCCCACAAACCCACCTGAGAGTCCCCAGAACACCTGCCTTTGTGACTGGGTTATCGAGAACTGTGTCAGCAAGCCAATATCAAGTTAATACAGACAAGCAAGCAAGCAAAATTAAATAAATAAGCCAATGCAGGACTTTGCATCAGTGACTCCCAAACACAACTAGTAAAACAGTAGGATAAAAATGATTTAATCTGATAAAAGAGGCAGATTATGGGGCAAATTGAAACACTACCATAATAAATTTCAGATGGCAGTGTGGATTAGCACATTGTGTTTTTATCGGTGGGCATTTGGTGAGCTGTTAGGCCCAGATCAAAGCCGTGCAGCAGAACATGTGTAGAATGAAAGACACACCCATGTGTTAGACATGTAGAACCAGCATTTAATCCGGCCCTAGTGGAAGGGAATGGTAGCACGACACCACTCGGGTACTTCAGCATCTTCTGGACCAACTGATGTTTGCCAGCTTCACCACAGACACGGCAGGCATTTAGGACAACAGAGGCCCCAGCATACCGGTTTTGTGGGGGGTGAGGTGAGAAGGATCTAGGCTAACCACCTTACGGCAGAGACACTGGACAGCGAGTTGCGACTCGTCAGACCCCTCCGTGGCACGCGCCACGTCAGATTCATCCGGGCGCTCTGTAAACACTTCAGTCTTAATTAGCTCCACATGCAGCCACATCTAAGCCGTCAGCATCTTTACAGGCGGCCGTGTGGAAAGGAGAAGCTGTCAGCTGGGTGAAAACACTTGGATCCGGAACACGGAGGTGGCCTGGATTTGAGGATCAAATATTTGAATTTGAATCATATTGATTATAAAATATCAGCGTGGAAGTGCAACATGGAGGCCTTTTAGCTTCTTGTTATGAAGACTAAATTTAGCTGTAGATTTACTTGACCCATGCCTCGCCCGAGCCACCTGAATACAGTGTGTGGTGCCGGCTGAACCCCCCGTGAGGTACCATGTGACCCTTCCACAAAGGCCTTCAGGGTAGGCCCATGTGACTCTGTATGCTGGCACTACTGACTTTGTGTGGTACACTGACACAGCACTGTTTTTTCACTGATACTGCTAACGGTGTCTGGGTCTTCCTTCCTACACACGTAATTTTACCCTGTTCACATTTTTTTTTTTTTGAGGGAGTATAAGCACCGAATGTTTGGCTGAAAATCTCTGCATGATTGACTTCATCTGAATTCCATGGTGAGACCTTGCACCTCCACACATGTCCCATGACCTCTTCTGTTATGTACAGCAACACTGGCTGTGAGCTCTGAAAACATGCGATGCAGGCTTTTAATTCTGAGTTGGTACTGGAATGGTGCTTTCATCCAAAGCATCGTGTGGTTTTATTCATTAACACAGCTGACAATTTCACCTGATCAGTTCAGGAAAAGCCAGCAACCTTCACTTCAGTGCTACTAACCACTGTAGTATCCAAAACTTGACTGCAGCAGGCTGTCAGTGGTATGTAACATCTCCAGACATCTGTATTAAATCAAATAAATCAAGAAGTGTGCCAAAACAGAATGTCAACATCCAACTTAGTTCGTACACCTAAAGTACACCATCCAACTGGTTTCAAAACAACCTTCTGTGATAGATAGATAAAAATACATCACTTAGGGCAGTGATGGGACAAATGAGGCTTCAAAACCTATGGTGGGTGGGAGTGTCCTGAACTACCAATCAATGCTGGCTATTGCTTTTGCCAGCATCAATTAGTAAGTAGGTATACTCCCACCCACCAGCATCAATTAGTAAGTAGGTATACTCCCACCCACCACAAGTTTTGAAGCCTCATTTGGTGCCAACGTTTATTGGATAGTTCATTATACTTCCACCCACCATGGGTTTTGAAGCCTCATTTGTCCCATCACTAGCTCAGGGTCAGTAAATATCAAATGGGTATCTTGCTTGGCTGTATTAAGATACAACAGTCCAATTACGCGGGCTTGGCTGGGACTGAAGTGGCCATTTTGTCACAGTATCAGCGAATCAGTGTGACCAGACAGTGGCCTCATCCAAAAGGCCTCAGGCATTCATGGGATGACGCTCTGTTTCCTGGATAAATGGTGCTTTTGTTCTCATCCTAAACAAGAAACCAGCAGACAAAAACACCCAGCAGATGCACCAGCTCATATGGAGAAATTAGAAGTCGGTGCATATTAAAAATCCAGAAAGAGCATTTAAATAAAAAAAAGAAAAAAAAAAAACAAATCTATGCGTGTAGTTACAATTAAACATTAGAGTACGATATTAACATTTAAACTGAGGTGCCAAGGTGCGTTGCAAGCCATTCCAGACTTGACTTCCTACCCTGACTTTCACCTCTTTCACATGACTGTAGGTGGAAACTTTCAGCCATTTCACAGGAGGGGAATGTAAGGCAGATCAGAAGGAAGACACCTCTTTTATAACCATGCATTTTGCGAAACCAGTCCAGTTAACATTATGTGCAAGTTGCACTCTGAAATGTACAGTAGGTTGTAATAATCACACAATGAAGTCAAATGTTCAGATGGAAATAGGAGGAGCTTCTACTCAGTGCCTTTGACAGTCAGTTTGAAGATGCGTAGCTCATGGCAAGAGTTTCATCTTCTTTTAATAAGTATATTTAAAATTCCTTTAAACCTGCTTTCCCCAAGAACATTGACGAGGGCCTCTCTTGGAGACGCCAGTGTTCCTCAGGAGTGCTGGCAGCAACTGGAGTAATTCCAGTCCCTCGGACCTGTGACAGCTTTGTGGCTCCACCTCCTTGAACCGGGTCCTCTCACATGTAACACTTAGCATAGCCACGTTTGCCCACCACAACAGAGAGACATCACCGGCGAATTACAGCCTGAATTTATGCACCAGCTTGAATTGAATGTCACTCAGCTGGGCTCTGACAGCTACACCATAACTGCATTGCTCTTCAGCTAATAAAGCACTAAAATCTTCGCTCAACTCTCTGATAAAATCCATATTTTGAACATTTATGCCAATTTAGAAACCGTATTCTGCAATGCTGAAGCTCGGCCCTCTTCAAAAAACATCATTTTGTTCATTTCTAAAACACTCTTAATAAGTATTTTTATCATGTTGACTTTAGAAGCTTTTAAAAGCTCTATTACAGAGTTAACCGCTATTATGTGAATCTTGCTAAGGATTTCAGGCTGCCCTTGGAAGCCTCTGTACCTCCTTATGGTCCCAGTACCCTCCCAGGGGACCAGAAGCACTTTCAAAAAAGGATACTGTGCCTGTCCCCGGACTGCTAAGGGATTGGTTTGAGGTCCACATTTTGGTTTACCTGCAATTGCATTTTATTCTGTACATATCAAGTGCATAAAAATGCACCGTGTGTAGCATGGATTACTATCTCCTCAAACGTGTTATATGGAAACAGCAGCACGGATCAAACCAACTGCCCTGAAGCAACATCCTGAAAAGAGCAGCTGTGTGTGTGTGTGTGTGTGTGTGTGTGTGTGTGTGCGCGCGCATTACATCTACCATTTTGTTTTTAACCAGAATTTAATATTTTTAGTGCTGTATTTATTTATTGTGCACACAGGGCATCGTTGTAAAGATTTAGACAGTCTCTCAAGCCCCCAGCAAATGGTACACTGGAAACGCTGTTTCCAGTCGTTCTCAGATCCAATGGAGAATGCCAATAAACATGTCCACCGTGGTGTGGTTTACACGTACACTGATAGACTGCGGGCTGTTATCAGCAAACGGCTGTGCTGACCTGCGGCCACTCGTGGTAAAATGGCCTTTCTGTGTCTTCGTCTTAGCCGGGGGGAGTGTGTTCTCTACGGACGTCGCCTGCTCATCTCCGTGTGGCGAGCGCACGGCTCATACATTAGTCAGGACGGCGGTGGTCTCCAGTTAGCATTAAAGACGCCTCCGGTGCATGGCGCCGCTAGGAGGAAGCGAAGGCTCTGCGATGTGGAGCGGTTATAAAGAGGCAGCACTTTGTGTCAAAGAGCCTCACATTCTACAAAGGTCATGCCAGCTGAAGCTAACACACCAGATGTTCTGCACTGGAGCACCTGGAATGTGGGTCACGCAGAAACTGTTACACTTTCAGGCAATACAACTGGAAAAGTATGCTCTATTTTTAAAATGTAATATTAATGATCTGGATTTATTAGTTAAGAAAGACAGGGGCCTCGCTTTTTTGGCAGACACTTCCAAGCTAGTGTACTGTTCCTTTCTTTGCTGGTGTAGACGTCATACATGTAAAACACACCACAATGTCTGCAGAGAGCTGCCTCTGCTCGCTTCCCCCCAGAGCATAACGAACACTAAACAACTTCAGGTTGTGTCTGAGAGGCAACTGCTCAGAAAACAGACCTCAGTCATCCATGAACAGTGACCATATCTAAGCCCCGCCCATTTCTGCTCTCTCAGTGCATCGATCGTACCGCTTGCAGTACAGGCCTGCCAAACATGAATGGTCCGATTCACCAGAAAAAAGGAACAGTATTTCACTGTCTGGACGTCATTCCCTGTGCCTAAAATAATCTGATAATCCCAAACCACAAGGTGACCAATGTGGGTCACCTGATCTGCACATGCTATTAGGTAAATGGATTCAGTAATCATGTGATACATATTATGATAAATGTTTGAATTATTTGTCTATAAAAATGCCACCTCACATCCATTTGGGTCAGCGAGCAGTATATAGGGTTACAGGTAGCATCAAAATGACTGCTTCCAACTCAAGTGACATGTTTATACTCACTAAGCGATAGTACTCCAGATTTGCTAAAACTGAGATTTGCTTCATCTGTGTTTTGAACTTGATATTTCTCTTAAGAAAATTTGTATTTAGAATTCATTGGCTGGCTCTCAACCTGTTTATATATGCATGGCTGATTTTAAATTTCAGTTCAGGCCCAAAAGTGATATTTGCCTTTCTTTAACATATGTGACCATTCGTCACATTCTTACCATCAACGGCCTATACTGAGAAGTCCTTGTACATTACCAATGTGTTCTTTACCTGTATCTCCCTCTGTTGGTTTGTTTGGGGAATGTCCTTTCCAGGTGATTGGTGCGGGTTCCTTTAGTGATCCTTTAGTGAACCTCTGGACGTGCTCTCTTTTCAGGGTCTCACTCTCTTCCATGCTTCTAATGTCATACGGCAGAACATGACTGAGCAGTCTGAGATTTATAAAATATCACTGACCACCCCACCTGTTCTCTCTTCTGACTGACCACAACACGGCAGTTTGAGTAGTTCTAGAAGTGTCGCACACAGAACCACACACAGAATTGGGCTGAAATGCCACAGCACTGTATTTCTTTGTTCCAGTCTGCCAGATACTCCTGTGCAAAGCAATCTCCAATACAGAAAAGGCATTATGAATATAAAGAGAAGTGTGTACTGTAAGGTCTCAGACTGTTACTTTCAGCTAGCATGTTGATCTGGTTAACCTACCAGTAAGATGCCTGGTTGAGGAAATGTGCAGTGGCTTTGCAGTTAGGACCAGAGATGAAGGTGACTGAGGCCAAATGACCCAGAGGCAAAGGGTGAGGAAGAAGGAACGGGCCTTCAGAAGATCTTTCTTCCCAAATCTACGTGATGATGTTGACCAAGCAGGAACGCAGCTTCAGCAGTGCTAATACTGCATAAACATTATAGTGTATTGGCATCGGTGTGCCTCAAGGAACAGAGGAAGGACCCCTCTGTCATCCGATTCTCGAACCAGCGATGCTGAGAGTTTGGTAGTCATTCCCAGTTGGCATTGGCAGTTGGAGGAGCAAGGCTCATCATCCATTGAGGAATTCGGAAGCTCCAGTTTAGGGTGAAATGGGCGGATCTGACTGACAGCATCCTTTGGGGAAACACGTGGCCAATTGATGTCAAATTGTTTCCAAGCCCACCTCGCGATTACCCAAAAAACCTGCTCTGAGGCTGATGTATTCGGCCTCACACCCCTGCCCGCATCCGCCCACGCCTGTCTCTGCGGCGCTACATCACGCCGCTAATTGATTTGTTTTCTTTATGGGGGAAACTTTCCGAAGAAGAAAGAAATCACGTCAGATGGTGCAGTGTTTTATTCCTTTTGGTAAATATGGGACCGTTATTGCCCCCTCACCCTCCCCCCACGCCCAGGGTAAGGCTTGACAGCCCCGGTTTTGATTAAATGCAGCAGTAGGTACATAGGTAGGCCTGACCAGCAGGCTGACATCGCTCGGTCACTCGGGAATGCCCGTTCTTTCATCTTGTTAATGGACATCCCTTTACAAACCTCGGCAGTCTACCTGACTGCAATCCTTTAAAGTTTAATTCACTCTACATTTAGCTGGGTCATAAATACCATATTAGGTAGCAGCCACATGTTTTATACGGTCCCTGCGGTGCCGCTTTTGTTTTAATGAAGCCATTTGCAACTTATGAGGAAAAAAAGAGTCGCATATTTGATGGGATAGATCCGTCAGACCTATTCCCACGTTGTATTTTATACATGGAATGGAATAAATTGACTGGGGGGGGGGGGGGGGGGCCATCTGCAGAGCAGGAAGCGACGATGGTACCACGTGATTTCAGGCTTGTTGATCCACGATCGAGTGCTCCCGCGTAAATGACCACCAGTAACAGATAGGTGGGACTTTGCCAATTCGGTGCTGCGTCACCCCTGTCTGAGTCATGCTTTTTTACGGACTACTCGATGCAACTGTGACTTAGACACATGACATCTTCCTTTAAGTGTGAACTTCCATTAATATGGTGTTGTTGGTAGGATTCTTACACCCTCTTGACCACTGGAGGCAGGGGTGCCACTCTTAATGCCACACCATCACTCCAGGGATGCAAAAGCCAGCTTTGGTTCGACCAAACAACTGGAAGTCTGCATATCTAGATATCGGGGCCATGTGTAAAGTGGTGGTGCAGTGGATGGGTTTGGTGTGAAAGGTCCGGGGAAAGCCAACTAGTGATTACCCAGACTACAAGGCCAGGGTTTCACACAACCTGAGAGTTCCCCTGGAAATTCTCTGGGAACAAAACAGACATCATCAACCCCACTGAATAACTTCATCCACCACAGATATGTAGTTGTGGAAGTGGTGGTGGTCATACAGCTCCATTAGTCACATTTTACTGATTAAATTACATGCTGCTTTCAGCAGAATTCTTAATTTCACGCTGTTGTTGGAAAACAAAGCCCGAAATTCCCCTTTTTCGTGTGGATACTTTTATAACCGCTGCCGCCGGACCGGATCCTTTCTGACGGGCTTCCGCAGCATTTAGAGGAATATAAAGCATTCACTTTCACCTGGGCCCTCTGATATTAGCATACATTTTTCACGATGCGAAAACAGAGCCATTTCACAAACTCCCCTTTTCTAACAGTATTAATCCATCCAGGACACACACAATATATCCAGCATGAATGAGGCAGGAGCAAACGACAGCAGCTAATGAACGCCTTTACGTTGAGACCTAAATCTTTCTGTGGCAAGTTGAAAACTGCAGATGAAATAAATCACGGACACTACGGGAAAAGCACTTTCAAAGCGGGGATAAGGAAAAATGAGATGAAAATATTACTTACCCATTTCCCCCCCCCATTATTAATATGTGGGTTTGTTTTGAGGTATTTTCGCAGACCTTTTGGTAATGTTGTGTGTGGTGTACAGGAACGCCAACTTGGTGGGTGGTAAAGGTGCCAACACAGTGCTGCGAAGTGTATGGCCTGTTTTATAGCTTGAGAAAACCCTGTTAGAAAATGCAAATAAAAGTACTAGTCTTTTGATTCATCTAGCCTAGCTTTGTGTGTAGGGGCTGACGTCACGTCAAAGATTGCATGGATTATTAAACCTAAAAAGGCATACACTGACTGCACAGTAACCCCAAACAAGGGGCCAGTAGCAGAGTACAAGTTTGTGTAGGAACACATGAGAGGTATTGGACGGATGGAAGTGTGCTCTGGATGGCCTCTGCATCGTCACCATTCCTACCTTGGCCATATGGCTGGCAGTGAGATGGAGCCACAAGCTGACTGGCTCACAGGACGGTGTTGGCATGGGGAGAAGTGGCCTGCAGTCACATGATGAACATGGAGACACTGTAAGCAAGAAGTGTGTCACAGAAAAAATGTTTTAAAAGCAACCATTTGGATATCTTACCTACCATATTGAGGCCAAATAAGTCACAGTATATGTGCAATGAAGACTCTAGGATCCAAGTGCAGCAGGATCCGTTTGTTTCTCAGCAGCTCGGGAAGTCATCGGGCAAAAAGGTAAATCCAAAAAGCAGTGTTAAGGGTCAGGAACAATAGTCAGAAACCAGGTAATCAGATCAGTCAGCGTACAAATCCAAGACAAAAGGGCAAAGATGGGGCAAAACATGATAATCAATCCAGGGTCATACTAAGTTATCCAGAATCCATCAATAACGCTCAGTAAGTGGCCAGTGATACACACAATATCTCACACTGAGGTGTGGGAGTTGCAGAAAACTTAAAGGAAACCAAAATGATTGAATAATTGATCACAGCTGCTAGTATTCTGCAGATGAGGAATGATGGTATGTTGGGCGTGGCTGGTCTGGTGGGGGTGTGACAATATGGTAAACTTTGGGTTTCTAACTCTTGCCTTAACCTCAGCCAACACCAAAGCAATTCTATTCACTTGACGTACAGCTCTGTTTGCACCTGATTTCTCCAACCATGTGATGTCTTTGTGTGTATGTACCAAGCGGGCAACCTGCACTCTGTGGATCAAATGGACATCCCTGAGTCTGAGGCGTGCGAACACCAACGTGAAGGAGAATGGCAACTGGACACACGCAGGACTCCGTACATGGCACAGAGGTCACCCGGTGCTAAACCCCCACACTCCCAGAATTCCCTGCACACTGTGAGAACTGATTTCCCCTGAAAGCTTCTCAGAAGGCAAGTGAAGAGGTGCCCCGTACCGCGGTGGTTGACGGAGATACCCTTTGCTGGGCATCGTCTGCTCAAAACCTAATGTGGTGTGACGTCTATAACGGTTGTCACAGATTTTTAATGAATAATTTAAAAATCCCACCACAAGACTAGAAACCTGTGCTGTTCCAGGGCCCTTTTTCTTCCAGCTGGGACTTTCTCCACCCCATCCTCTGGGAACAGGAAATGGATGCCATTCCCCAGCACTTATTAGTATCCTTTGGAAACAAACTGTGACAGCTGAAGCCCGAAACATGCTGGCATGTACTATCATGCTGCCATGTTCTAAAGTTCATTCGAACGGACTGATATGAATGACGATGGAAGGCTTCTTTCTTCATGTATTTGTGTGTCTTTTCCTCAGACTGAGGTGAGCTCTCTGAGATCCATCACACAGACCTCTAGGCTACTGGTAGACATTAAGCTACCTAGGCTTCCACCTCTTAAGCACAATTTTGGCTTTTTCACTCATTTGTGTCAGAAAAACTGGAAGGAAAAGATAGGAAAGAATAAAAATGGTCACTGAAACACTGTGGAGCTGTGACCTCCCCCACAGCAACTGAAAGCACTGCAGGCCAAAGATGCATTGCCTCCTTTTCCCAGAGGGAGGGGCTGCTGAACTCATACCATGAAGCGTCAACCGCAGTCAGGGTCTGGGAGGTGAGCCCCCCGCTGCCGCCGCCACAAACAGGCAGCTCCGGCCAAAACAATAAAGTTGATCTGCTTGGGAAGAAAAAAATTTAAATAGCTTAAATGACCCCACTGGTCCCAGGCCACTCAGACCTCCCACGATTTCCATGATGCTTTGCACTGATAAATCTTGACAGGGTGGTGCTGACAGTCACTTGACCCATCCAAAACGTCTGGGATATTGACATTGCAGAACGTCACAGCTATGATGAGTGTTCATACAGTGACAGAGGAAGAAAGGAACATTTGTATATACACAGGCTGAATTGGAGGTGGATGGATGACTGTCATCAGTACTGGGCCGGGTCTCCTTGGGAGAAACTGTTCACTTTGCTGACAGTTTGTGTCTTTTAACTACATATCCTTTAAGAGGCCATTTGTGCACAGAGAGTCACTTACAAGATTTCAAACGGTCTACGTCGTGTCATACCTTCAATG
The DNA here is from genome assembly GCA_009936485.2 of Gymnarchus niloticus. NCBI lineage: Eukaryota > Metazoa > Chordata > Actinopteri > Osteoglossiformes > Gymnarchidae > Gymnarchus > Gymnarchus niloticus. Next base: position 310,781 of record JAACJT020000078.1, read on the forward strand.
CATCACCATTTTTCAATTTATGTTTACAGGTAAATTAAGCCATAATTAATAATAAACCTGGAAGACCACCCTCTGAGCATTAAATAGTGTTGTTGGTAAATCCAAAGTAACTCTCAATTTTTCTTCCAGGGTTTTGCAATGTGGAACAAAAGCACCACTCATCAAAATGAGACAATGATAGAGTTAAACACACCTGCTACGTGTTGCATGTTGCACAGGGAATACAACTTAATTGTCTGCAAAAGGCTCTTAAGTCAAATGACAAACCATAATATTTGTATTGAAATCCCAAACCATTGCCAGTTGACTTCACGCGTAACAACCAGTAAGTACATATTTTGTTATCTTATGGCTCCCGGGGTCTGCTCAGTTATAATGATATATTTCAGTTCAAGAAGCTTCCAAGACTGGACAAACACTTATTTATTGCCAACAAAACTCTTCTCACACTAATACAAGGGTCTGTACTGATGCCCTCTTTTTTTCTGAGATTTAATTAATGCTTAAACAAATTACAATTTAGCCAATTAAAGAACATCTCTGGGTTAAAAGCATAATTCATCCGTCTCGGTATGTCTGCGTCTGTGTGCGCTTTCGGGCTGATTTACCGAGTTCCATCCCTCCATCTGCGAAGAAAAAAGCGAAGGAGGCCCCTTAGATCAAGTGTAGTATTTCATTTTGGTCTCAGGGTAAACATGAGCGGAGATCCTAATTAAGAATTACAGAGCACTCAAGCAAGGCCCATAACACTCCAGCAATCGAGGATACGGCCATTTCTTTTTGTAATGCGTGTTTCGCTTGTAATGTGTTGTGCGGCTTAAATTGGAGCTTCAATGATACATACTAAATGCAATAATGACGTTATTGTGACAAACAATATATTTGTAAAGCTGTAATTTACCCGGGGGTCATTAAGTGTCCAATACACTGACTAATTTGAATTGGTTGTCTGTTTCAATGCGCAGGAAGTCAATGTTGCGTTTCTTTTTGATCAGGGAAAAAAGGAGGGGAATTTAAATGTAACAAGGAAAAAAGAAAGAAAATAAGGAAAACAAATAGGGAAGGGGAAAGAATCGGTGCTTTCAATAAACGCACGGTTCTGTTCTGAGGTCAAAGCATGTGTCGGTGGACTTTACCAGCTGCTCCAAGTCGACGCCAACCTGCCGTGCATTCAGACGCACGTCTGGCAGTGTTCTGTAAAAGGCCGCTGTCCTGTGTTTCACAGGGTGCCATCCAAAACGCACGCCCACGACGCCCGGAAGGTCATGCCACGGTCTCCTGCTGTCACCCCTTTCAGTGGGCAAGAAACGGGCCTTGTTCTCAGTCATGAGGTTCCAGTTTATTTCTCAATCACCCCCCCCAGGCTGTCTCCATGCCACCGGTCACCTAGCTCCACAATGCGGACAGCCCTTCCACGGGGCCCCCCCACTGGGCCTTGCCTGCCGACACACTCCATTCACCCCGCCCTCTTTGTCCCAGCACCCCGGCTGGGACGAGCACGGCCCCTTTTTAGCGGGAGTGCCGTTTGGCTGCCCCGCAGCATGCCACAGACACGCTAATGGCCTCGCAGCAGCCGAGCCTACAATGGCCATTTTGGGTCTAATTCAGTCATTAAGGTTTCGCTAATGCGCCAGCCTACTGGTGGCTGACGTGATGAATGCCTCAGTGCCACAAACAGCTACCTTAGGTGGGGTCTTTACGAGGATTTATGTTAGGACAGCCGACGATGAGTTTTGCTGGTGTGTAAATAGGGCCTGTTCCTCTATAGTGAGCCACGCTATTTCGTATTTAACCATTTAACACCTCTGGTGCTAGATACGACCAAAACAGGACGAAAAGTATACATAAAAGGGAGTCAGCAGTGAAGAGTTAAGAAGTGCTGTTAAGAAAGCTTCATGACTCATCAAGGGAGGAGTCTTCTACTACCATGATGGAATGGCCAATAGAAATGTAAAACTGACACCACTGTTCCCGATATTATTATTTCAGACTCATGTCTTGGTGCGTTTTAAAGTATGCATTTAAGTTTCAGATAAGGACTCCAGATGAATGCCTAGTCAATATTATCACTAATACATTTTCGTCCTTTTTTAAACTGCATCTGTTTCTGATGATCTCCGTCCGCACTGCCACCCCTCTGTTTCATCTCGACCTCTCTCTTCACTGCCTGTGTCGCCCAAACGGGGGTCCAGATGGTCAGTTGCGGCCATAAATGTTGTCGTCCTGGAACACATCCACCCCAGCAGGGAAGGAATGCTGCATCATGGGATACGGACAGAAAAATAGCACACTGTTACTTTGAAGTGCTTGAGTCGACCGAGTGAGCCACGGGTATGGTAGAAGAAGGTGTCCCCATCATTACCGGAATCAATAGCACTTATTTTTTTTTACTAGTACTTTTGCAATATACCCAGTTTCGGTTGCAGAAATGATGTACGCAGTAGATGCATGTTGCAACATGCATACATATTCTCCATGTTTCTCACTGAGGAACAGCCATCCTATTGTCAATGTCAATGCTAAATGCTTCTTTGAGTGCACCCCCCCACACCTTTTGGCGAGAATAACTCTGACATCTTCTTCTGAGAATGAGGCCACCTTTGAGGCTGAGACACTTTGTGAGCACATGCTCTACCCATCATTCTGAGCTTCAGAGGTCTCCTGCTACGAAAGTCCATAACACCACACTTGAAGCTAAGCCAGCTGCTGTATGTGTGATGGAACAATGACATCTTGGCCTATTATGAAAATTGACTGCATTAGTTGCTGACATATTGACTCGAGATTTCCATATTTTCTTCTGCCTATTAAAAATGCGTAAGTGCATATCCGTTTAACATGTGCAGCCTTAATATCACATCCATGTGTTTTTAAACCATGAGAATGACTATTCAAACAAAATTATATCCTGTACCATACTTGAGATCTCTTCCCATTTGACAGCTTCGAGAGGAATAGCGTTGACATAAAACAGGCCGATAATGAAATCCATGCGGGGAGACTGAACAAATGGGCAAAGAACGTTTTACAAAGGAGGAGCGTATTTCCTAAAAGTCAAGGACAAAGCCTAAATTATTAGCAATCAGGTTTAATCCATGCAGGCTGGTTTAATTAGGCCCCTAAGGCTCCCTTCAAACACACAGGTAGGAAAATAACATGACCGCTCTTAACTGTCTGATGTGGTGAATGATGAATGCTTTTGCTTATCAACGTTGTGGGTGATATATGAGACATATTAATAATCGCGGTTTAGTTACGCCATATGCTTGGGTAGTCCTGCCAAAGACTTAGGTAGAAGCACTTCTAGTTATAGAGGTAAGCTTCCAAATGGTATTCTGTGCTGAAAAATGGTCAGAGCTCATAAGAGCAGCCAAATTCAAGCAAATGAGCTGGGGTGAATTTTAATGCCATTTGTCATTGTTGAAATACATGTAGATTTTGGACATCTTTGCAAGACTGTTTGGTAAAACAGATGCTAGTATAAATTATTCCTTACAAAACCATCATGCACAAGGCATCTCTGATTGGCAATTAATGCTTTGCTGGTCAGTTATGCCCATTTGCTATGGGTGTCTGATAAAGGGATTAAAAGGAAGCTTGTTTAAATACTACCAACTGCAAAAGCACAGAAGTCTCAAGGTGATGAGTGGTTTCAGGAAGCCAGCCATGTAGCATTGTCTGTTGTTCAGACACCTGTGAGACATTGGAAGGTCACACTGTCAGGTCTATGTCAAGCCTTAGACCCTTAGTTCCGAGCCTCAGACCCTGAGCCCAATTCTACCTGCCTGAACTGTTACATTACTCTCAGTTGGACTAGTATCTATGATTTTATTACAGCCTGAATATTTCATTAGTTCATTTAATTGTTCTTGCAGTTTGTCAAAAGGCTTTTCAGTTAGCTAAAAAGAAAGCTAAATGCCTACATGAAACAAAAATCTTGGTGGGTGTTGTAAGGTTATTGTGTAAACTATTCATATCCAACCATTGCTATTGAGAGTCCTGTAATCCTTCAACATTTGCAGATACTGTAAATATTAGTCTAGTTTTCATTGTTAACATAACAAACGTCGGCGTAAGAAACAGATCAAAATAAAAACAAAAGTATTACCCCCTGCACTGACAGACAATGTTTACAACGAAGAAAATCTGTATAATCTGGGCTTAAACATCCAAGGAAATTGCAGCTCCATTTAACGGTCACACGAAGTGCAGTGGTGATCGAGATTATGGTTGGCTCAGTGGCCATCTTTTTGTCTTTTCGCTAATGGGTCAGGCCTGTGCCTCAAGTCCCTTTGGTGGAGCCCAACACTGCAATAATCTCATCAGTGCCATTGGAAAACCATAAGCTTTCAGTACTGTTACAGTCAAACAGAACTTGTAACCTTCAAATGTCCTGCATGTCTCCAGTCATTTAGATACGGTCCCAGCTGTAAAGCTTGTGCCAAACGCGCTGCAACGGTAGCGTCGGAAGAGTGCTTCTGTAAATCGCTGACAAAATGTCTCCTGGACATTCACACTGAAGGTAAACAGAACAGCATTCGGTCCGTGCCAAGACAATACCGCTGAGTAACCATCCTGGTCCCAATGTTCGTCAGTTTAGAAATACTCATCCTTTTCAAAAAAGCAGATTGGCTGCAATCAAAGGCACAAATCGAGTCAAGGAATGTTTTTAGCAATGCACAGTTTCGCATTGGCCTGAATGTCTTAACGAGCCACTGTTGCCTGATGGTCGGTTTGGTTAATAGCATGGTTAATATCGTATGAGATAACATTTTAGTCTTTTCCCAACATCCAAGCTCAAAGTACCATATAACACAGATGTTAACATAAGCTTGTAGGTTAGCTGATAATTTGTTACAATTAAGGCCTTCCTTCACAAATATTTGGGTTTCTACTTTTTATACACCACGTTTCCTGTTTCCATGCCCCCTCTATACTGTATTATTGTATTTGCATAGTTATAGGAAAATGTACATGACATATGATTTAAGACACGGCTGCTTATAGCCCATTTGCATATCCAGGATCTCACTGAAGTAAATCCACATCCAAAATGACAATAACAGCATCATTTCTAATCCTTGGCCTTATGACATCTTCAATGGCCATGCATGAGGGAAGGCCTCTGGACATGTTCTAGATATCTGTCTGCCAGTCCACAGTGTGTCCTGGAAAAGGGCAGGGATCTTCCCACGTGATGGTGGCAGGGCTGCACTGGCACCTCAGCCAATCAGCACTGACATCTCAGGGCACATGTGGTTGTTTCCTTTCGAATTAAAGCATTCCCTGACGCTCATCACGAACCTACGTGCACTCGACAAAGAATAAACACCTCCTGCACTTGCCTCTTTGATCTCCTCTGGAGGGTCTAATTATCAATAATGAATATCAAATGGACAGGAAGCAGGGCTGTTATATAATATCGGACTTGTAATATTGGGAAGGGTCTGTTTCAGTACATCAACCTGTGCAAGCAAAGGATTGGCAGCCAGGGTTAGTGAGGAAGGAGTGTTAGTCATTTGGTAAGGTGAACATATGTGACATGGAAAACAGGAAGTAATGGCGAACACATGTCCAATTTTCAACATTATTTACCTTTCATTAAGAATTGTTCCCAGACAAAGAGGAATAAAAGCCTTCCAAATGAGGAAGCCCAAGAATTCTGTTCCTTTGATAGAGGTAGCCAGATTTTTTAATATGATTATTAAATGGCCTGGGCACTCACTTTCAAAGTGCTCGCATGGACAATCTGTGTAAGAGTGGAAAACATTTGGAGAAAGGTCATAAATCAAAACCCCGACCTGTTTGCCAGTCACGGGGTCTAAGGAACGCACCTGCAATTCAAAGGCCGGGTGTAACATGTTGAGAGCAGGTTTCCTGGAAGCTCAAGCTGCTCTGAGCAGGCGTGCGTCACCGGTGCTGTTTCACAGTGACTCCTGGAGCCAGAACCCTGACCCAGGCCAGAATCCAGTTGAAGCTGAACCCAGCCGCACCGTTCACATTTCCCATTGTATGAAAATGCAGTTCCAGGAAGCGTCGTAGAGCAACAACGCCTCTGCCTTTTCGAGGTGATACTGATTTGTTTTGGAATTGACTTTTGATAGCACAATTTGGCCTGATAAAGATCTTAATGAGGAATGAAAGTATCCTTTGTAGGCCCTTTTTAAAGCGATGTCTTTTATTTGCATTAAAAAGTTAAGTTTGCGACGGAAATGTGTCTCGTAAAGATAAGTGCAACTTATTTCATTTGTGGGGCTGTCACATGCTGTAGCTTTGAAGCGGCAAATTAATGACGGGCGAAAACAGTAACCGTTTTACGGAGAGAGAATGACCCCTTTCTAATGGCACACTGAGAATGTCATCCGTCTGCTACATCTAATTATGTGAATCGTGCAGTTTGAAAAGTGTCTTAAGGCTGTTTAGAAATAAAAGAGACATTTAAATGCAGAACGCTTTGAAAATTATAGATCCCTCAAAATACCTACCATAGACACTTTTTTCCTTCCTGGTTTGTGTCATCCTGCTGATACAACTCGTTATGTTAATTTCATGCAATGAAGGAAAGTCGAGTTCATTTCAAACAAAAAAATAATTCTAGAAGCCTGGTTTTGGTAATAAACAGGCCTCTTTTACACAAGACACAAGAAGCAATACTGAGAAGTGAAACAGAACCACTCTTGTACTAAATTTACAACCAGGGTCCGGAATTATGGTCATTTTTCACTAGGCTAGGTCATTCAGCTTGCAAAAAAAAAACGTTAAAGTATGAAGGGCAGTCATTGAGAGAAAATCATTAGCATAAAGCTGGTGTCAACACTGAGGAGATGGCTTTATTCCTCTATTGTCGAGCATAATATGGGAACAGAAAGTTAAGACATGTTATTGCCGGTCGCTTCCTTAACCTGCTGTGCTGATCGATAGGGAGCAAAATCCATCCCATGAGCCTCAGCGAGTCCCATTGTAGAAGGTGGCCAACGCCAGTTAATGTGATGTGCATGTGTGCAGTGTAAGGCAGTTCCAACGCGCCAAGCTATCCTTCAATGAGACAAATGAAAAGAAAAGGCCTTTTTCACCAGTTCTGAGGCGCATGGAAAAAACCTTACAAATGGAAAGGTTACTTCAGAGGTTAGCCTTGACTGAGTCCTAACGAGACAGACATCTGGATTAGATACAATGATGGTCCTTTTCATGTTTTGTTTTCACTAAGAGTTTCACCTGTTAATTTGTCCCAACCTCACCGTATTCAGAAACACCTGAGTTCAATCATTGCTCATTAAGCTTTGCGCCTCACTGTTACCGTTATATAAATATGGAGGTTTTGCATCTCATCATAGAAAACTTTTTGATTTCCTGATTTTGAAATGCCAGCCACATCTTTGCAATTAAAAGGTTACCAGATTATTGCGGAATGAGAGGCTCGTTCAGTTGTTGGATCGGTACACTCAGAACTCAGAAAAGCAAACCTCACAAACAAAATTTATTCAGTATGTACAATAAACATTCAAGCCTGTTTAATTGTTTCTAAGCATGACAATTATTAATTTTCCAGAGTGTTTGTTGTTTATTTTTATAAGAAAAACAGAAAGCTATGTTGCGTGCGTGCGCTTCACGAAACAAAGTCTGCGACACGGAAACATGACAGGTTTGGAAACCTCACGAAAGCAATTGCAACAGCTTTATAGTAAACGTCTCATAAAAGGGTGCCTACAATAACTGATATATAGAGCTTTCAATGATTTTTTTTCACGGGAAAATAAAAATAATGAAAATACTAAGTTGTTAACAGTTGATATGTCATCACGTTAAAAATCATTTATATGCTGAACCAACTCGTTAATGTGTCCCTTAAATCAATGGGTGATGTCTGCAAATTTGAATTCCTAACCAGCTGATCCAAAGGGCTGAAATAAAATCATAAACCAAAGACCGAAATATATTAATGCTGTCATTGCTGAAGATATTATATATTCCTGTGGCTGTGCCAAGAATTAAAAAAAAAACAGTTTGTTTTCATGAGCAGATCCTTCCCACCCACCCTGGCATCTCTAACCCCTTCTCTTGGTTACAAGCCCTCCTTCCTGTCTCTTACGAGTTATGATGTGTGGATGAAGGCTTTCCCATGCAGTAATGGCTGTATGCTGAGATTCCGAGAGCCGGTTCATGACATTCCCATTTTCGGTGTAATTTCATGGTTGTCTTCTTGAATGAAGATATTGGCTGCTGTGAAGCAGGAGGTCAGACTTCCCTGCTCTCTTTCAGTATTGTTACGAAGTACGTTTCCTTTCACTTGATGAAAAGTAATTCATCATTTACACCCCTGAATTCTGCCAGTGCACCACCCCCCCCCCAAACCTTTTTTTAAACAACTTTTTTCGTCCCCCTGGTACCTTGGGCTGGTGAAAGAGATAAATAGGTCCAATATGACACAAGGCCTCAGATCTTGGGAGCAGGTCTGGCCTGGCAGGCCTATTGTTGCCTGGGCGATGTGATGGAGTTTGTCACCTCTCTACCTCTGGAAGTCAGACCCTGTCAACTCAGACATCCTTCAGGATCCTTGAAGTGGCTTTGGCATCCAGTAGGGCATGTGAGCTTAAAATTGATTTTTTTTCCCTTACCCCCCCAACTACCAAGCCCCCACCGTCCCCCACTTTAAGATCTGTCAAGTTCCCTTAAGGGACGCAGTTGACAGCCAGCAGGCTTCAGCCAATCACAGAGTAGCGGACGTGTAAAAAGACACCTAGGGGAACTTCCTCTGCTTTCAGAGGCCGGAGGTGCATGGGGGTTCTGACATGTCGAGTAGGGTGCTGTTGCTAAGAGACGGGCATTCGCCGCTGGAACCCTTTCCTGCAGCTCACTCTCTTGTCTGAACTGGCAGAATTAAATTAATTGACTCAAGGGCCCCCAAACTCACTTTTAATTGTGTTTCATTTAATCATGGTTTCCTGTTTGAAAGTCCAAACGCCAGGGGGATGCCTTTTCTCGAGGTTTTCAGAAACATTTCTTCTGTGCGAGACTCTATCTGATGGAATGTCAGTCATGGCGGGTGTTTGGTTCGCCTTTAATCACTGGGTATTTAGCGAGTCAGGAAAAGGCTGTAACACAAACAATGTGATTTGTGTCTGAACATGATATAACGCTGTTGGCTCAGACCTGAACTTCATGCTATTTAATTCTCCAGCAGTAAACCTCAGTTGGAGTCCAGAGCCCAACTGTGGGTCTGGAGTGCAAGAGGAAGACAAATCGAGAGGGAATTGGGTTGAAACTGGAAGACTGATCGTCTTCAACATCCTCATCCTCTCTCGTCAGCAAAGAAGTCCTCTGTAACCACACTAATGTGACTCCCTTTAGCAAGGACCGTCACGATATCCCCATGTCCCTGGAAACAGAATGGAGTTAACCATGTGTCCAGAAATATTGCCATGGGCCATACACACAGATGGACATGAAGAAGTTTACGGTCTCATGCACAAAAATGGGCAGCAAATTTGGTCCCCTTATTTTTAAATATACATACTATACTCTTTCTTTTCACAGCAATTTCAGCCATGCAGATAACTAGGTTTATCCCATCGTTATGTCAATTTGTACAATGATGGACAATGTAGGTTTAGGGTTAACCATTTTTACACAAAGAAGAACACATATCACACGTATGGCTCAGACATTACCTTCACACAGTCAGGCCCTGAGTCACGCCCTGGTAAAAATGCAGCGAAATGTCATCTTTCCACATCTTTATCCATGAGCCAGCGTGTGCCCAGGTGGCACTCGGATGGCAGAGGACCAGAAAGTTCAACAGCTCGAAACGCCGTCATGCATCACTGCATAAAGTGGGATTATGAATCATAATAATCATACCAAACGTCAGGCTGTGCAGATCACATCGAGACGACATTCGCACTCAGCAAAGAACTGCTAAAATATCCTAAAGCAGCATGTTTAAGAATAATAACTTAAGTCAGTATAAGAACTGCAGTGCTAAAAGGGACTGCTTGTACAATTACCCTATAAAAGTCCCCATTTTCATATTTCTGTCACAGATTGTTCCTTGAAATATCAACTTTGCTTATAGTACATATGTTCATAAAATGCACTCACCGGCCACTTCATTAAGTACATCTTGCTAGTACTGGTCTGGACCCCCTTTGGCGTACAAGAACTGCCTTAATTCTTCATGGCATCGATTCAACAAGGTGCTTGAAACATTCCTCAAGGATTTTGGTCCATATTTCAGTCTATCACATCCCAAAGGTACTCTTTAGAATTGAGATCTCGTGAGTGTGAGGGCAATTTGAGTGCAGTGAACTGACTGTCATGTTCAAGAAATGATATGAACTTTGTGACATGGCACGTTATCCTGCTGGAAGTAGCCATTAGAAGATGGGCACACTGTCGTAATAAAGGGATGGACATGGTCAGCAACAACACTCAGATAGGCTGTGGTGATTAAACAATGCTCAGTTGACACTAAGGGGACCAAAGTGTGTCCCTTAGTGTAGAAAATATCCCAACACACAATTACACCACTGCAACCACCAGCCTGAATTGCTGATACAAGGCAGGATGGATCCACGTTTTTATGTTGTTTACGTCAAATTTTGACCTACCATCTAAATGTCACAGCAGAAATCGAGACTCATCAGACCAGCCGAAGTCCCCCTGCCCTGTGTCCTAACCTTTCTGGGATACACTCCGCCCAACGTAACCTTGTATGGTATAATATGTTTGGAAAATGGATGAAAATGATGGCAAATCTGAAGTGTGCATAAACATGTCTGTTGACCGATGAAAAAACGTTTACCTGTGTCTAAAGTGGAGATTTGACGGAACACTTCGCTACTTGTGCTGCTCCTTGAGGGACTGAATGGTAGCATATAAATGATAAACGATTTTCCACTGGATTGATGAAGGCGGTGAGTAAGCACATAGGTCTGCCTGCTCCGGAGGACTCTCTGAAACAGCCTCGGCTGCATTACTGACCCATTTCATACATTAGCCTAAGTGCTTTACCTCCTGGACCACACTGTGAGGGTTTTCTGGCCTCCCCTCTCTCACCCGCAGTCTGTCCGAAGTCCAGCAGTGAAGTAATGCAGAACAAAAAAGAAAACAGAAATGGTATCTGTCCTCAGCTCATCAGTTCATTTTAAGTTTTGGTCATCTGTAAGTGACTTTAATTTGCGTTAAGCACTTTGCTAGATGAAGGCAAAGCCAGTTTAACCTTACCTCTTAACGCCTCCTTAATCTAATGTGGAAATGTTATTGCAATGCATGTTAGAGAATCATGTGCAACGCATGCCGAGGTTCATGGGAACAAATTAAATCTGCTTTCTGACCCTCATTGCTGAAAGTAGCGTTGTTCTCTATGGGAATGTAGCTATGAGCACGGAAGGGCCATTAAGGGAGAACTTATTTGAAAACATCACGTCACGATGACACTCACAATCTCACAACCTCACACAAACACGTCATACATGTTCCATTTTTTTTTAAACAGAAAACGTGATTTTACTTTCAATTCAATTGAATTCATTTTTATTTTTATAGTGCCTTTCACAACACAGTTGTACATAGCAAGAGAGTGTGGTAATTATAATGTGCACTTCCTAATGACACATCCACGTGATTTAGTTTTTGGCTTGGGTTGTCATCTAACAATGATGTTCGTCCCAGCCAGGGGATCATCTGAACGGCATTGATAACAATTTAAAAAGTGCATGCTCGGCACATTATTATTATGACGTAGTTGCAGTCAGTGAATAGCCTGATATTGTTAACTGGGGTGACCCCTACTCTCCATCCTCTTTGGATCATCTAAAAGACCACATCCTCATCACCACCCTAAAAAAAGATACATTAATGTATTACTTGCCAATTTTCAACACTTCCTTTCATCATTTTTCAAAAATTAGTTTTTAATGCAAAGAGTAGCTCTAATCATGTTAGGGTCTGCATGATTCAGATACTATCATAATTACAATTAGATTATACTACCACAATCAGAGAAAGGGGATCGTTAAGAGAAAGACTATAAATTGCTTTAGTTTTACAAGTACTGAGCAAGCAGAAATTTGAATTAATCTCCATTTGAAAAAAGCCATCTCTCTTGTAGAACCACAAAGCGTGGTCTTTTTTTCAAAGCAATCAATAAAAACTGGGAAAAGAAGTATGACCGCTCTGACGTTGGACCTTTTCACAGATGGAGCTTCTCGTGGTCCCTACCTTCTGAAGAGCCTGCTATCATACTGCTCTAAATGTCACCTTTGGACTGAGAACTGCAGGTGTCTCCACCTTCAGTGACTCCATCATCTCATTCATGTCATAGTTTCCTCCTCCCTCCTCCAGGGGGAGCCTTGGCTGGTCTCCACCACGCCTATTTATACCCCTGGCCAATCATTCCACCCCTGCTCTGTCATTGAGCTACTCTTCCCCTGTCCAGGTTTTGCCCTCTGCCTCTCCTCGCTTGGGCCCTACTCCTGACAATTCATCAACTGAGAGGGAAAAACAGTTGAATGCACAACAGGGGTTTGTGATACTAAACCCTGTTTTGTTGTGGTCAATGACAGAATATAATCTGTCAGGCTGCATAAGGCTGTTATAGCAGTTCCCTGGATTATCTTAGTTTAGTAAGGCCTTGGGGGCACTTGGTTTCCTTTCTGTTTCACTAAAGTCATTGTTTGGTTTGAAGCAGCATCACCTGGCTTGTGCAACTGGAATGTTCCCCAGGGATTAAACAGTTCTCACTTGTAAGACAGTCATGATCGTTTTGATTTTGGCAAAGAAAATGCAATACATCCAGTTACTTCAGGCTTTGTATCAGCAAATTTGGTTGGTGTCACACAATCTTGACCATTACGGCTGATGAGGTCTTTTGATGTAAACTAAGATTTCACTGCCTTAGTTTTGTTAGATTTTGTTACTTACTGTACAAGCAATGCGCTCTTCAATAAGCAAATACACTGATCTGTCTGAGCAAATTTTGAATCCGTCTGACACTCTCACACATAGACGATCAATAAGACCCCGATCAGATCGAATTTAAAACTAGGAATGTGCCAGTCCGATATTCAGCTCGATACGGACCAAAAACACTAGACTGGACATTGGAAAAAAATAATCCGATACGATACATGGGCAAGCCTCACTTCACGTTGCCAAACCGGCATTTTGTTTTCTAATTATTCCTTTAAGGGATTAGAGTATTTGTTTAGATGTCTATATTACTCATGGTATACAAATGGCTTAAATGTTAAGTGTCAGAGGTACTATGAATACACTACAGAAGAAGCGAATATCATACAGTATAATATAGGTTCACTTCATAAACAAAGTTACTCTCCATATTCTCAACTTGGTCTACTCCAGACAATTTTATAATAGGGCACTGCCATGCAGCCATGATACAAAAAAATGGTAGCAGAAATGGCTGTAGAAATACAGCAGCCAGAACAGAACAGACAAGACATTTCAATACAACTCAATACCCAGCAGAATCAAAACAGAAAGACAAAGGGATCAGTATAGGTCGTTATTTCATGATGTGTTATCAGTATTTATGATGGAGAAGAGGTACTGAGTCATCGCTATTTAAACCCATTCCACATCATATCGGGTATTCCAGACATGGACAGACGAAGGCTCAGAGGCAGGGATGCAGATGCAGGACAAAAGAAACCAGGGAACTACTGGGCTCAGCCCTGAACACAGGACAAACAATCTGAATGCAGGGAACAAGAGAAGGTTTCTCAAAAAAAAAAAAATGCTTGCCAGGGAACAAGTGGAAGACACTGACTTATATAGGGGGAGAACACAGGTGAACCGCATGAGGGTAATTAGGGCATGACAACTGGCAATTAGGAAAGACAATAGAGAAACACGCCAGCAAAACACAAAATCCCGGGTCAGTACTCCAGGGACTCAGAGCACTGGACTCCAGATGCTGATGTTACAGGTATAAACAAAGTCAATTCTATATCGTGTAAAAACAACGTAAAAAAAAATTATTGAATTTCTCAAGTAAATTTCTTTCAATAAATATCTTACAGTATTTTTTTAGCAGTTGTTCATAAGCAATGAGCAATTAAGTAGCAAGCAGAGAAGTAAAATTTTGAATTTTATACCTACACAAAATTGTATGTATTTACAAGGATTTTTTTGAAAGGTCATTTCCCGGTTAATGCCTTGTCCTAAATGAACAGCCATTCTCATTCCACACATTTGCTTCAGAATTTTTTCCTAAGGAATCATCTTTCCAATTAATGAAAGAATATTCGTGAAATTTTAAAGCGACTAGAGCTTTAACCTGGAATACAAAACATTCCTAAATCATGTAAATAATTCCAGGATGCATACAGAATTTTGTACAGCAGATGTAGTCTTCCTGCTCAGCTGTTCAAGCTAAAACTTTCATTATGAACAATTTAAACACAGGCTCTTACAAATATGACAGCTGTTATGCTGCAATATTCCCTGTGATCGTTGTCTACACACAGTGTAATGTTAAGCACCACAATGGCAATATTGCCCATAGGAATATACAACACAGATTAAAAATGAACTTGAAGCTAACCGTCAACAAAAACACACTATCAAATGCAAACAAGTGATCTTCATGGTTAGCTATGGAACAGCCTTAGCTAGGTGATGTAGATTTCTGTAGTTTAATTACATTTAGCAATCAGCTGATAACTGCAACTAACAAGCTCACAAGAGATAATCTGCATATTTAATCAGCAATAAGATTATTGAATTAACCACTCCGTTCAAATTCTGATCCCCTTAAGATGTTGACAGTAATATGCCCTAAGTTCTGTCTGGAAGACTTTACGGCTACTACACCTGCAAAGCCTTAAAGATGGAAGGTGAAATAAATTGCTCATGTTTACCATCGACCTGTCACATTGAATTTTTCCCGAGTATTCATTTGGAATTCATTCATTTGTAATTTTCGTTCAGAACAGAGTCATCAGTCCACATAAACCAGCTCCTGCTAACTAATAGTGTCACCAGCGATGTCGTTGGGTTGTCAGTGTCAATAAATGCCATCATCCTAAAATATTTACAAACGCGGTGGGCAGATTTTATCGCGCATGCCTTCAGATTTCATTTCATTTCATCTGTAAGCACTGATGTGTTAAGTCCGCGGTGTTCCGATTTAACTTGGACGCTCGATAAAGATGGATGTGCTGAAAGTTTACTCCGTCCGCAAAATGAGTTTGTGTATCCGTCTGGCAAGGGACAAATCCCAGGTCGCAGCAGGGACCTGTGCACCGTGTTCAATAGCCTTATTAATCAGCCATTAGGACGGAGTCCGGGTGATATGAAAATGCACTGCGGCCTTTGTTTTGCGCCTGTCATGACATTGACTTTCCTGACACTATTCTACAATGCATGACGGATCAAAGTAATTAAAGTTCCAATCATTTACCTTCCTGTGTTCTGTGTCAAGTCGGCCAGACCCCGAGCTTTCTCCCGGCTATTGATTTCCTCGCAGCCATCAGAGCATGATCCTTAAAAAGAAAGAGAGAAAACATTTTAATAACTCTGTAGACTGAGTCAATGCTGAAGTTGCCAGTTCTCAGCCCTTATCAAGCCATGCACACACACACATCTCACGTATTTCTCTCTGTCTTCCAGTGGCTTGGACAGTTTTAATTCAGTTCTACTACAGGTGAATATCAGGTATACAAGAGGAGGCAGTGTCTCTCCCTTGCCACGGTCCGCTTCATCCTGCTCGGTATCACATTGAGAATCACGCATTTTTAATAATGGACTAATCAACATATATCAATCGCTATAATGGAATGAAGTATGGCACCGCAACAATGCTTTTAAAAAAAAGTACCATGCTGATTATAATATAATGATATGAACTGTTATTATTTATTGTTGCTGTTGATTTATGTTATTATGTGCTGGTATTGTTCTTGTCACCTTGGCATGGAATGAGACACACAGCATTAGCCATTAAAGCTCTGTTTGTGTTATTGTTTCAGCCAGGAGTGCAGATGTGTCAATAAAGCAGGTTCATTTTCTGCTCCACATCTCTAAGTCTCTCCCACTGTATTAGGGTGTGCTCACAGCCGTCCCTCACGCATGACAATGTGCCGTCGGCATCAACAATTCAGCAGGTTTCACTCTTCTGGGTGTGAAGTCCTCTCCTTCCCTCCGACAGAAGCTGAGTGGTAAACCATTGCCGTTCTTCCTCATGATCGGCGTGTCACACATTAAACGTGCCGTCTTAAGTAATCCCATCCTTCAGGCTTTGCATCCTCCACAGGTATTAACTTGAGGAGTAATCCTAAGCTTTTTGGAACTGGAGGAAGAGGAAAAAAGAAAAACACATTGTATGACGATGTGGAGCTTGATGTTTAGTAAGCGATCTGCTCAGTTTGTACGCTATCTGACCGGTGAGTTATACTGGCAACAGCACGACCCTGGTCTTAATGCTTTAGCCAAGACCATCGCGGTCAGTCTCAGACTTCTGCCAGTAAACTCAAAACGCTATACACTGAACCATCGCTGTTAAAATTCAAACGTTATGTTCCGTCACCCGCTTGTCGTGCAGTGATATGTGGTGACAACACTATTCGGGGAAAAAAAAAAAAAAAAAAAGATAAAACTAACCACATTAATTTCAACTCACAAGCAGAAATGTACTGTGATTGAACAGTACAAATGTTTTCAGTTTTTGCAACATTTAATGAATTGCTTTTTTAAATGAAAGTTTTGTCTCGTACACAAGTAATGACAATTGGGCTAGACAAAGATTGTATTTATTCATTTTCATTTGGAGGATGCTCTGTAGGTAGTAGTGGACTAAATGTCAGTATCTGGTCAAAATACTGGTCCTGGGTTTGTAACCCTTATGGTTAAGACAGATGCACGCTGGGGTCATTGGGCCTCCATTCTTTAAGAATGCCTTTTTATGTATCTCTGAGGCCCTCCGCTGAATCTGTAGCAATAAAATGCAAGTCAAATGTAACCCGATCTTTTGCTTCGGTGGTCATTAGTGTCACATTTTCAGAAGAAAACGTCACTTGTTTTTAGAAGCTCTCTGCTGTTTCTTTAGACATACAGAGGCCCTGACTCAACAATATGTGTCTGTTCTCTTAACTTCAGAATTAAGATTGTCCTCTTTCTTCTGTGGTTGTTTTTTAGGGCTGCTGAATTTATCACCATAAAATCACTGGAGAGACCTTCCATTTTTATAACTTAAGGAAGTTATTGCTGGTCAATGGGAATTTGTTGTAAAATTCATACGATACCAAAACTGTGGCCATTTATTTGCGGATTTAGCCACAGTCATAATCTTAGCTATCTTAAATTGTCCACAATAAACTGAATTTAACAAACAAAAAGAAACTTTAGTGAACATTTTTCTGAAGTTTCTACCGACGTACGGCGAGAGTGAGAGAGCATTTAAAAGCTCCACACCCATCCAGCAAATTAACACTCACTGCACTCTGAAAAATGACTCTGTGAGGAAAGTAATCTTTGCCAAATTGTTTTGAACTCCGCTGTGGTGTCACTGTGCCCTAGCGATGCTCCATTAACATGTTACACTATGGCCCTAGACAGGAAGAGGAACACATCACAGCAGCATAATGGCGAGCGCAAAAGTGCCTTTTAACACGCTTAGCTGGGAGAATACATAATTAAGAACAATCGGGCAAGTTTCAGCGGCGCTATCAGGGAGATCAGCGAGATGTATGAAAATCAGCGGTCGATATCACGACCACAGAGGTACAGCGCACAGTTTGATGTTGGAAAGAACATGGGCATACCCCACACCAGGGCTGTCATGACACAAACGTATCATATTTCCTCCTGTTAGCACCGACTCAGTGACTTTCATGAAATATGAAAAAAAAACAATTTCAGGGCGCACAATAGGCATTGAAAGTGTGATCCTCCGCACATAATCCATCCATCTTCCAAGTGCTTATCCAGTACAGGGCTGTTACTGTGTGTGTAATCTGCCTGACAATTTAGCCATGCAAGTGTCTTCCAGGTGTCTCTTTGTTAGAGCAGCATAGCATTGCCTTTTAACCTTGTGTTAAAATCCAGCATGGCTGCCGTCAGAATAATGACCAATAGTATGTTACTTGTATTATTTATGTTTTCTCTGAGAAGTATTTAACTATAGCGGCTTCTGCAGCCAAAAACAAGCTGCATACAGCCTTGCACAATTCAGTTAAGCTATTTGCTAAAATGTACAGCAGCCGGCCTCTTTTGGGTACCACAAGTCCCTGGTCCATAAATGGAAAGGATTTCTTACCATCTGCACAAAGGAGGCATGCATTTTTGCTGTATCATTTTATGATTTAATCCCATTGCGTTAGGTTTGCGTATATGCATTTCGATGTGGAGTTTTCTCTCATGCGATGGAGACAGAGGCCTTAATGACTGATTCAGGTTCACTGGGTAATAGAGTAGGAGCCAGAAAGCATTGCAGCCTGCCTTCTGTGGCCTTTCCAAGTGTCATCTTCTAAGTTTTTTATGTAGCCAGGTACACCTGTGGAGCCTCGTTTAATCCATCCTGGGTCATGTTTATGCGGTTTTAGCTGCAGGTGTAGCTCAGTGCAGGATGTATTGCATTGTATTGGTTATTAAAAGGCGCCAGATTGAAATTCCAAAAGAGAATGTTGTTGATGTATGCTATTTTAGTATGATAATCAAAACTAATTGAAAAAAATACATTAAATTTTCTCAGAAGTATTTTTTTTCAAATCTAAAATAAAGATATGCATCTTACATTTTTTATCTATTAAAGACACAGCCTTTCACCACTATTAGTGTGTCATGTATAAAATGTAATCCACAGAGATTTGCATTTCTTGAAATTAAAACATGGATATATATCTTAGAACCTAAGTAAAACGGCAGGGCAGTTTCCCACACAAGATTATACAATCCTGCAGTACTCTGTTTTAACGAGTCAAGCCCCAGTCCGAAGTGTGCCTCTCCTCTGTGCATGGTGCTGTTACCTGGTATGGCACAGTGTACCTCTCGTAGGAACCAAGCTGAGTCTTCCGTAACATTAAAGTGAAAGATGAAGGCAGGAGGCACCCTCACTATCAAAGACAAACCGTGTTATTTGAATTATCCCGTGACAAAGAAAATAACAACATGGCTCTCTCAAAGAAACACCCTAAGCTTTATTAAATTTACATGCGTCTCCCAAAGCTTAAGTCAAATTTTATTATGAGCACTTTAACTCCAGTGGGTCATTTAAAGGGCTATCAAGGCATATACAAGTCGGGAATTACCCTGAAAGCAGAATCAATGGTTAAAACAGTCGGACAGCCATCGTGATAAAGGCCGCTGAAGCTGCCACCATTTCTGCGGCTTAGCTCCCACTGCAGGGCTCCATGCTCACACCTGCGTGTAGGTTAGTCTTGGCACACGGGCTAAAGCTGGCGTCCTCCCGGTGCGGGGCACCCACCCGCGTCCCCATGCAATTAAAAAATCGGACGCAAGGTCAAAGAGATCAGCTGGCGCGGCCCAATCCCATTGGGAGACTCAAGCACTACGTCAACCGAGCAGCCCCCCTCACACACACACACTCCCCGCACGCCATCCCTCCACCCATTATTAAAACAGCTCCCCCCGCCCCTTGGTGGGTGTCACTGACGAGCACGCGCTGTCGCAGACAGTAAGCGGATGTTAACTTCCCGCTGTGAGAATTTCTCCAGGTCGAACAGGGAGCGTCCCACTAATCACCGGCGCCGCGGAAGTGCCAGCTGCGGCCCGTGGTAGGATTATCATTCTCATAGACCTCTTAGCGAGCTTTTAGCCAAATGAAAAATCTGCCATAGCCCAGGGAGAAGGCAGCGGGCAGATAAGAGGGACGGCTGTTTACTAAGAAGCAAATCGAACAGGTTTTCTCCCCCTAACCCCCCCGAGATGTACGAATCACTGGGAAGCCATTACATCCAAAAGAAGGTGGAGCCATTAAAAAGAAAAAATAAAAATGAAAGGCAAGCATCTGTATTTACATATTTCATTTGAGGATATTTTTTGGTTATATGTTCATTAATTTGACACTTCTCTCCACCTAATGCCCAGGAGGGATTCGTTTGATTTCTTGTCCTGTTCTGCTGAATGTACCCACAATGCACTGTTTTCTGGTTGTCACACAGCACTCATTGAAATACTGCAAAGTCGAGTGTTCAGCAGGGACCGAACTCCATTGTCGCCAGTACAACATGACGACGCAGCATCCGTTTCAGCTAATTTGGTGAAATTATTATGTTTCCAGCAAAGTCCACAGTCCTTTTCTGAGAATCGAACAGCAGAGGGCGTCACGCCCCGAGAGACCCAGTAACCGCGTCGGCTTGCTAACCTGAGAGTAATGGATCTCTGTTAAGCCCGTCTTACTGACATCTGTAAAAACTGAACGTCGAGCCAAACGTAGCTAACAAGGGCAATGAATTTGGAAGTCACCACTCAGTCTCGCTGGACCACGAGCCTCATTACCAAGCCATCAACTTGTTCTGTTTGTCCGGACACAGGGGGTGGGGGGGGGACATACTGAAATTCCAATTAAGGAGATGTGCAGTCGTCCTATGACAGAGTGGCTTGGGGTATTGTGAGTACCCCCAGTAGGGTCTTTGCGGACCAGTTGTCATTGCCCTCGGTTTTTCGGAGCCAACCAAAACAATAATGCTATATGGGGCAGAGGCATTAGAGTTGGCTAATTATGTTCCTAGCCATCCTGATCGTAACTAGGGGATGAGGTTTGAGGGGGTCATCAGACTGGTTTAAAAACAGTGTTTGTTTTGATTTTGGTTTTAAAAATGAAAATACCTCAGGTGCTCACTTGCAATTTATAATGTTCTAATTTGAAAATTATTACATTTTAGCTATTGTGCTAATAATGTAGCCGACCAAAAGTGTCGGTGAAGGTGTGAGCATTTAAATGAAGCAGATAGGTCATAGTGAGATGTAGCTAAGAGTAATTACTCCGATCACCAGAGCATGCTGGAGCATTAGAAGGCAAGTCGTCACTTGTTCTGCATCATTTGGGTCGACCCGATGGCCCCTGTCCTTTCTCCTTCCACTGGGGAGGCCTTTGTAGCTCGTGCCAGCTGGACGGTCCAGGAAACTCCAGATAATGAGCAGGCACATCTCTGGGCACCAGTGACACATGGAAAGTGCACGGCAGGACCATTAATGTGACGCCAAAGAACGTTTCAGAGGAGCTAGTCACTGTCAGAACATAGTGACATTGGTCTTGAGGCATGGGTGAAAAATTCTTGCAGTAGCCTACGTAGTAAATACAGCCTTGATTAAAACCACCACAGTATGTCTGACCATGAAACTTAATTGATAAAATGGCTGAAAAGGAAACCTCAAATAAGTTTGCTGCACATATTGATGCTGACCACACATGTCCCGTTGAATTTCATGGCACAGCCCTGCAGCATAGGCATCAGATCCAAATGGTAACGAAGCCAAACTCATAAATGAATCGAAGTGTGAGCCCAGCTGGCACAACGAGCCCAGTTACCCAGGAATGTCATTTCTGTGTGTTGTTTCCGCACACGGTACACACGCCAGCCCTTCAGAAAGCAGGTTTAGGTCCGCCTTTACTCCACAAACCAATCATTGTCTACCTTTCTCAGAGACCTGTTAAGGTTTAAGGTCAGCTGTGAGAGAATCTTCGCAACTGGTGTTTTACATGCTTCTGAAAATCCATAAGGCAAGAAGCTTGTGCATTCTTAGCAGAAGTCTTTGCAACAATGAAAATTCTATTGTGTAATATCAGAATAGCCAAGAGCAGGTCCTTTTGGCCCCTTTCCAGTAGAGGAATGGAAATACCCATGCAGATTTGACAATACAAAGTATTACTTTTGAACTTGACAGACACAAATCCGACCCAATCACATCACATGCATATTTCTCAGCTAAAATTGGCAGGTTGAACTAGTTCCATTATATGCTTAAAAATCAGAAAAGAAGAAAATCTTTAAACCAAAAGCTAGACAAAGAAATGCTGAACCATGGAGTACTGAGTCTAAGAATCTTCTACAAAGGTCATCCCTCTGGACATCAAGTCGTCTTCAGGGTGTAAGACAGTGAACCAATGAAGGAGAGATTGTTCATGTCCTTTTAATGCTCAAATGTATAATTCTTTTTAGCCCAAGGCATTGCAGGTCAAACTTTGGCCAAGAGCATTGTAGTCTTGGTTCTTCAATGGGATCACGGAATGTTAGATCTTACCCACAGACAAAACTAATGCCTTTGTTTACCAAAAAAATAATTGATTTGTTTGTGTGTTGTTGTTGGTTTCATAGAAATGATTTTATGGAGAAAACTGGGGAAAAGAAAAATATTGTGTATATAAAAATGAACAATAAAAGAACAGTATCTAAAACATAACATCAAAGAATAAGAGTGGCACCATAATGGCTGACATCTTGGGAACTGTGGACTCAGTTTCCTGTTCTCAGTATGATCAGCCTGTGGCAGAGTGGACCTCAGAAAGGATAAACAGAGTTAGCAGTGCTAGAATTTAAACTGAAAAATCCACTGGGAGACTATGATACTGTGGAGCTCTATTAGTACTGGAAGATGCAGTGTTTAGCTACTTCAGTATCTGGTATAGATGGCGAATGTGAATATGTAGGCAAAAACATCAATGGCTTGTTTTTTGGGTATGGGATTATTAGGTATCTTCACCTGGACTATTAAACAGAGTGCAGTGGAACAGCAATAACGGTCACTGGCATTCCTTCAGGAATCGATACTTGGAGGGGACTGGCTGTTTTTTTAGAGCAGGCTTTTCCTTCTAAAGTTTGCATCTTGCCAACATCACCAGAGCATTCAGACCAGAAGACGGGCTGTTAGCTCCTTGCTCCCGGCCTTTCCTTTGTTATTACAGCCGTTTCAGTGCACATACCCTTTTTATCCCTCTGCTTTCATTTTCGTTTCTACCCAGAGCTGTGTGTCTGTGTGTGTGTGGGGGAAGGGGGTTACTATCCCCATGTTGCTGGTTTGATCACTTATTGGAAAAATCGAATGCAGCTCACTGGGCATGCCCAGCGTAGAAGACTAAGGTGACACCAGAGTGTGACACTTTAAATGACCCTTTTAGAAAGGTGGAGGGAGGTTGGGGTGGACGGGTGGCAGGAAGCCAAAGCCAAAGTGAACCTAGTCAAGATAAAACTGAGCCGAACCTAGTCTAGATTCATCAGCAAGAACAATGTGTCAGGGTCTGAGTCTTTCAAATGATCACATTTCTGTGGAGAACAAAGTGTTAGTGGAATTTACAAGTGTGGGTGAGGCTCTGAACTCACCCTGGCTCCACAACTCCCTGTCATCTTCTCATCCATCTTCACAAAGGATGAAGCTGATTACTAAGGTTATTTATTAAGGTGGTCTTTTGGGATGGTATATACATACTACACATCTACTTTGATTAGGAAAGTACCTGTACTGCTGCATGTTATCATCTCATGTAAACAATGAGAATCGCTGTTTAGCCCAAAAGTATATTAATAGGTCATGATGTGCACTAAAATCACTCAGGGTTCACTACTATTCAATTTATTCAAATAAATATGACAGCTTCTCAGCTTCCAAGAATTATTGTTTTTTTGTTTCAATCATCAACTTTTAATAATAAAAACTTTTAATGATAAAAAATGTAATAAGACTTTAAACATGAAATACAATTTATAAAAAAGAAACATTATGAGGTACTCTGCTTTTCGGTATCACACAACAAAACTGCCAGTGATAATATCTTAGAAACAGACTTTTTTTTTTGCACCACTGAATAGGGATAGAGACTGTGCGTTCAGACACATAAGAAGGATCACTGTTTCCTTCTGGCTCGTTCCTCAGAAAGGAATCGGTTATGATTCTTAAGACCTCATTTAGGTCATTCTGTTTATGTAAAGGATGAAGGAGCATGCGAATTACCACATTCATTTCACTTCTAAATGCAAGGCTCAAGATTTACATTAGCAGTAAAATATCCTGTAACTAATATTTAGGACTTGCGTAGGAGTTTATATTCAGGCAACTAATTTAATATCATCCCCCACTGTATTTAATTAATATATGAAAATATACTGTGGAATTACTTTCTGCATTTGAAAAGATTATTTAAAAATAATATTTGAAATCAATTGATTCTTACATCTCTTGAACACAGGGTGTTATTTTTACTGGAATAATATTCAGCTGAAATCACTCAGTATACACCTATTAATTCCCGATAGCAACAATAAAAACCGATAACTGGTCCTCAATCAGAAGGAAGGATGATGAAGGTTTTCTACTTTGATCTTGTTTTCTTGCTCATATATTATTTGTCCAGCCACCTTCCACATATACATGAGGAAAAGGTAGAGAATTAATACTCATAGAACAAATTAATGTGTTACTGTACATCTTCTGCAATTCTGTGTCAGCGGGTAGCATAGTGATGACAGACAATTTGGAGACTGCTAGTTCAAATCTCGAAAAGGCCCTGCTGCCGACACTCTTGCGGAAGGCAATTAACCTGTGGTGCTCCGGTAAAATACCAGCTGTATACAGATGGGTAGAAGTAAACTGCTTTGGTTAAAAAAAAAATGAAACCGTTTATATACAGTGCACGTCAAATGTTCTGCCCGCAACTAGCATCTCTGAATTGCCCACATTGTGTGTCTCGTCAGAGGTGTCCCCTGCCTTGGGTCCTGTGCTGCCTGGGATAGGCTTCAGGCTCACCGTGACGCTGTATTGGGTATGTGGTTAGGGAGGGTGGGCATTATTACCTCAGTCAAAACTATGCATTCTGAAACTAGCACCTGCATGGTAGCCAAGAATATGGCTTTGCAAACACAAAAAAAGGAATTACAATGTGCAGCTCGTTGCAAGATGTGGCTATTAGTTGATCCTCTGATTGTCCCCAGTCATAGTGACAAATTCTAACTGCCATCTGTCCAGATCCTGTTTGGAGAAGACAGTGCTGCAAAATGGTCCACACATTCCCTGCACAATGTAGACACACAGGCGCTGGAAAATGTCACACATTGGAGATCCTTGGCCATGACCACATGACCTGTCATTGGTCCAGTTCGCTGAAGGGCGGAGCACTTGGGAAAATGTGACAGATAGGCTTGTTTATATACTGCATGTATGCACGGCAGCAGTTTATTACCGATAATGTCGATGCGTCGATTTGGGGCGCAGTGCTAGCATCGCTAAGGTGGACCTGCAGGGGCCATTAAAATACATTTTAACCGCCACATTTTTTTTGCTGCCACCACCCATAGCTGCAGAAACCGAATGCCGTCAAGCTTCAGACTAATTAAACGTGTGACTGTCCGCGTGCTAATTAACATATTTGTGAGACAGGCAGACAGGTCTTTAAGGATGCGCTGCATGTTCACAGCTTGAGTCGTGCCTCTCAGATGCAACTTATAAATGATCACCGACCCATCCAATCACAGGTCAGCCCCACCTCCCAAAGACAAGGCTGCCCTGCAATTGGCCGGCTTTCTAGATTGAGACCCACAAAAAAACAATCTCCTCAGTTCAGGTTTTATCATATCTTAATGCAGGGTCATGTAATCTAATATACTCAAATTAATAAATACATTTTGCAGCAAGTGAGAGGGATAGAATCTACATTTATGAAAACATTTTTAAACGATCAAAACTACCAGCACTTTGCATTCTTATATCCTTCTAAAGTCTGTTCCACCCACAGGACTCTAAATTGTTTAGTTAAAGAGTTTTGAAAAATATGATTCATCTGCACAGGTAAACCACTGCCAACATGGGATTTCAACAAGACGGTCATTGTTATGAGGTGTGATTCAGTGCTGTTTTCCCCTAGGCAGCATTGTTTTCTGGACAAGGCAAAGGCCCAGTGCAATAACTGAATGCAGAGTCTGCGAGTGTTGGACATATTTCACCGGACAAAAATGAAAGCTACAAGAGATGTTCATGTTTTGTTGACATGATGTTGAACTGGCGTGTTATGGCGTGAGGGGGCCCTGAAAAATTTCAGGTTGACTGGAGAGGCAATAAATGCAGCAGGGGGAATGTTATATTGTTCCTTTCTGACAGGCATTAGCACAGACGGCTGCACGGAGGGCCTGTGGGCAGCGGGCCACACTTCTGAGCAGTGACGCTCAACTGATCATTTCTAAATGCGGCTCCCACTTTACAGACAGGACACACCCCTGTTCCTCCAAAACTCAGAGTGCTTTCACAGCAATATCCAGGGTTGAGAGCATGTGCTGTGGTACAGATACCAAATAAAAACAATTATTACACCTTATTCATTGTGTGCGCAACGGTATTTTTACTACTATGACTTTAGGTTGCATGCCTAAATCATGTGTGCATCTCTTTAATAAAAAGGTCATAACTGATGGCCGATCAGCTGTGATTATTTTTCTTTAAGACCTTATATTATCAATAGATTTCCACTAAAAGAAATTGATAGAAAGCCTAAAATAAGTGATGTTTAGTCACAGAAGCTATTTTTTTGTAAGAAACAGAATAAAGAGGTGACAGATTTCTCCAGTGTGAATGCTGGTTCTAAAAATGTTCTAAACACCTTCAAAATATTGTCAAAAGTAAGACCATTAAAACAATCCCATAACCCTATTTATACAGTCAGTCGCTTTAAAAAATGTGCATATATTTGAAAATGCGTTTCTCAGTACAAAAGGACATTTTAACATCCATTGTCAAAGGTGCTTTGTGTTCCTTTGAATTGCTGAGCTCGTCTCCTTAAATTGCATTTGTTCCGACTGTCATATTAGTGTAGGGAGTTTAAGATGTCACAAGTCATCTGACAGCAAGGTTTTAGTTAAAACAAACATGTCATCATTTAATTCTCTTAGCAGGTCACCACAGTGTTATTAGTGACACTTCAGTCACCTTTATTTAAAGTTTAACTCTTTGACAGTTTAATATGGCAGGCGGGGGGGGGGGGGGGGGGGGTTAGGGGTGCATGGCACTTAAAATTCACCCCCCCCCCCCCCCCAATGAGCAAAAAATAAAGCGTATTTTTTTTTTTTAACAG
>JAACJT020000078.1:346160-394565 GCA_009936485.2 Gymnarchus niloticus
CTACACGGCTTAGCTCATAGTTTCACTGAACTACGCAAGCCCCTTCACCACGACAAGGCAGTGATCCATTGAAGGGGTATGCTTTTATACAACTGCTTATTTCCTGTTCACGTCAAAGTCAGTTCTTTTTTCAGGTACAGCAACTATACAATGGAATTTCTATTAAAATTAAGATAGCATGATTATTATAATAACTAAATTATTTTACCAAACATATTGATTGAAATCTTCTATATTGCTGTGAGTTATGATAAACACCATATTAGTGTGGTACATGTCATCAGTCCACGTAGATTGTGAGGTACTGTGTGCATTGCATCATATTTGTGCTCCAGAGACACACTGAAGTCCTACAGATGCGAATGCTATTCCAAGACACCAAGAAGCTTCAAATAGAAGAGGAAAAATAAAATAACTTGCACACTTCCCAAAAAGAATGTTGAGATTTCCCTCTTGACCAGCCACTTCATCCCAGTGATGACTGCCCTGAAGATGAATATTCAACCTCTCAGGTGATTAATTTCTCAGGAAAAGTATTCATAATTCATTTGAAATGAAAGGGTTTGGAGCATTGATACAAGAAATAGACCCGAAATTTCCCAAAGACACTTGCAGGAATATTTATCAAAACACATCACAATAGGTATTATAACAATTGTCTGTATTCTTGTACTTAACATGATATGAAAGGCAAAGTACATTTTTCCAGTTAAAATTCCAGGAAATATGTAGTACGAAACCACACGCGAAAACATGGAAAATGCCCAACATAAACGTGGATTCATCAGTATCAGGGAGTTTCGCGTCATTAAGCCCGCAGCCGGCCAAGTTTAACGTGTCCAGTTTTGTTTATTTTCAAGTTTCAGGAGCAATTTTCATAATTAATGCTAAATGCAAGAAAATCACGGTTCCTGGCAAATGACGGTCGTTCTGTACAGTGTTATATAAATAAAACAATTATGGAAGTAACCTAAATACATTCACAGGCCAGGCAATTAATTGCAGCAATAGTCTTGGAAAAATGACAGCTTTGGTAGCAGACTCGCCTTGGGCAGGTCGATGAACAATACCACATGACACAAGAAAGGATGGAAGGAAGGAATGGGGACTTTATCTGGGTACAGGAGTGGAGATGGACATGAACATAAACAGAAGACAAGCTAGAAGCAGTAACATACACAAAAGACAAAAGGTACTGATTCTTACTACAGTGTGGTGAGCTTGAGTAACTGGAGCAGAGTGAAACGGCCTCTTTACTACAGTGTGGTGAGCTTGAGTAACTGGGGCAGAGTGAGACGGCCTCTTTACTACAGTGTGGTGAACTTGAGTAACAGGGGTGGAGTGAGACCATCTCTTACTACAGTGTGGTGAGCTTGAGTAACTGGGGCAGAGTGAGACGGCCTCTTTACTACAATGTGGTGAACTTGAGTAATGGGGGTGGAGGGAGACCATCTCTTACTACAGTGTGGTGAGCTTGAGTAACTAGGACGGAGAGAGACCACCTCTTTCTACAGTGCGTTGAGCTTGAGTAAATGGGGCGGATTGGGACCACCTCTTACTACAGTGTGGTGAGCTAGAGTAACTGGGGCGGAGTGAGACCACCTCTCACTATAGTGTGGTGAGCTTGTCCACACCCATCTCCCTCACGTACACCCGTTTTTTTAAAAATAATCAGCCAAATAACTAATGGATCTGAAGCTAATTAATCCAGGGAAAGGTGCTTCCAGGTCTCATAGTGGTCTTGGTGCGGTGCCACCTTCATGTGCTGAAAGTCGAGCGCCGAGGAGAGGATCCTTGGGTAAAGGAGCAGGCGGGAGCTGCAGTGATAAAGAGCTGTGGCTGAGAGAGGAGATAATCAAATGTGGAGGTGCTTTGTGAAGACACTGAATCAACTCTTCTGGGCAGTATTAGCCGCAGACTTCTCCGAAAAAAAGCTCCTTGTTTGTCTGCAGTCTAATCAGAGGGAAATGATTATTGAGTTTTAATTAATGTTTAGAAAACCTCTGTGTGTATAGCCTTGCATGCAGAGAACTCATTGTCCCAATAATACTGCCAGCAAATTATTGTGAGTGTAAAATAGGCATATAGGTCTTGAAGCAAGTCATCTTGATTAAATATTTGCACAGATATATGCTGGGTGTCCTATATATACTGGATGTGTTAATACAGATATAGCCTAAGCTATACACTAATAGACTGATGTAATTCCATAAGTCTGCAAACAGACCATGCTAATGTAATACTTAGATGTATTGATGTAACCTTATTTATGCTACAATGAAATGTTTTCACCATCATGACATCATGCAGAGGTTCAGTGTAACGCTGCACACAACGAAGTTTTTGTCTGTAGCTAAGAAAGTCCCGTAGATGCAACGCCCTAAAGAAGCGAAGTCCTGCCGTATTTCCACTGATTCAAATCGAGCAGAACTAAAAGGTGCGGCAGCAGCTCTGCTGATCAGCTCTCAAAACGTGGTGTGTTTTTCTCTGTGTGTTCCTTAGACGGTGACACCCTCTCACAGCATGACCAGAACCGCTGCATTGTGGGGCTGAGGTCATTGTTCAGGAGGGTGATGCTGCCTTCTAATGGAGCGGGTGGACCTGGTCCGAAAGCTAAAATCACCCACCGTCACAGCCATGGCAGAGCCAGTTTCCGTAAACTTGGTCAGACTGCAGCATTTACGTCTTCACCGCATGCCGGGGTGTCCGACATGTTTCATTGGCTTGTACATGTTAAGCTTTCTGCTTAAGGGCAGGACCACTCTGTAGATGTGAACTCAGAAGCACCGCTTGTTAAACTTCACCACATTCTGCCGTCTGTACATCCATTTGTACAGAATGCAGCAAAGGGTGACCCTCATACACCAGGTCAAGTTATTTCACTGCTCAGGAGTCTACTGTTTATAGCGTGCCATTTTCTCTATGGTATATACAAAATGATGCTGCATCAAGGCACTAGGAACAGTACACAGGCTTTGAGAGTGCCCTGATGACCTTTGCCCAACAATAAAAACCACCAACGCCAGCCCTGCAGCACCACCCTCCACGCAGCCTGTTATAATGCTCATTCATCATGTGTTTTGGACATACTCTTTCGCAAACTGTTCTGCTGTAAATAGAACTCTTCTCATTTCTAACCCATATTGCAATGAAACCGATCTGCTGCTGACTTTATTTTTTACATTTTGTTTATGTTTCCATCTGTACGTTTCCGTGAGAACAAAACAATACATTGAGCTCCACAGTTTTTGAAGGCACCGAGGTCTTCACCAGAAGGCATGATAGTTCCTCATTCTGAACTTGACCCACATATACATATAGACCCAACTTGAAGGGTGTAATGTTTTACAACCATTTATACACTTTATCTCAGCACAGAAACAAAACCAAGGATTTTATTGATCTAATATCGGTTTGGTTCATAAAACATACATAATAAAAAGTAACATGATTCCCAAAATCACAACCAATGAAGGATTACTTTCACCACTCACACACATCAACTGGCTTTTGGACTCCACTCAGTTTAACTAGAGCTAGCTGGGCGTTATGAGTGAAGAGCAGTCGCCATAGTGACAAATAAGCAACAAACTCTGGACAGGTGCCGTTGATCTGTTTACAAGCTCATGTGCAGAATTTATAACGTACCATCTTTCTATCCTATTTAGCGAAAAGAAGGCTTTGTTTAGTATATGAAATACATGTGTCTCTATATCATTTATGTAATAATGCAAAAAATTATACAGAATAAACCAATTATCTTCTATTTCTGTAGGCAACCATTCAGTGAATGAAATAACCTGTAAAAACATCTTGGTTGGAGCTTGTGAGAATGAAAAAGTCATGTTGATGTTAGATATGCCACAGAAAAACACATTTTGTAACTTTAGGAAAGTGGAAGAAAGAAACATGTTTAAATATTTCAATTTTTTGGAAGCTTTTGTAGAATCCACAACGCCAGAGAAAAGTTCTGTTCGGCTAGTTAAGGGCTACAATTCAGTCAAGAAAACATGCTGTTTAAACACAAAAATATAGCCTTAGCTAGGTAAGTCGTTCCACTCATAGTTAACATGCGTGTTTGACTTTCTAACATAAAGAAATCAAATTCCTATACAGAAAGTTGATTTTTGAGATATATGCCCAACAAACGGGGCACTTTAATATGGGGATCATTGCTTAATATCTAGTGCTTAGAATGTAGCATTTAACAAACAAATCATGTTTTTACTTGGAAATAAGTTAAGTACATCACCAGAGGAAAAAATAAATATGAAGCGAAGGCAAACTAGAGTTGAGCCTTCGTTACCTCGCAACAGTTCTGGTACCTGGTGAGTGGTCAGGGATACATGGGACAGCATTCCTCACTCCATCCAAGCACCGCGAGTACCAAGTTATGCCCTTTGGTTTGACTAACAGTACAGCAGTTTTCAAGCCTTCATGAACGTGATCTCCAAGACCTCCATAACAAGCATGTAGTCTGTGACATAGATGATATCCTGATTTTTTTTTAAATGCTTACCAATCATGATGTTTGCTTTGTGTTTTAATGTCCCCTTTCCCATGATCATTCCCACAGAGCAGCACTATGGAGTGGAAGACTGGGAACTATTCACCATCCACTGGGCCCTGTAGGGAATGGTGACAGTGGCAGTGTGGGCAAACCAGAGAGTGAGCAATTCCTGCAGTGCCTTGTCTCCTGCAACCCACACAGAGCGGATACCACCATTGAGTAGAACCTGGCTACAACATCCATCGGTGTTCCACTAGTATGTGTCTGTTTTAGTATGTGTATGGTTACTTACCCATGCTGTTCACCTTCAAGTAACCCTTCATGGAAGTATAGTCCACCCAGCTGACCGACGGTACCACCAAGCATGGAAACACGTCCAAATCGCCATCCTCTGGCAATCATCACTATGCTCGGCACCACTGCCACCCAGCATGCATGAATCAACTCAGGAACAAGGCTAGGTATCTATCCCTGACCTGTCAGCAGGATAGAGCCCAGCAAAGGTATTCTTCTGCTTTCAATGACCAATCCAGATCACGTGCTCTGGACATTTAGCCCTTTCACCTACTGGCTTGTTCTTCCATCTGTTCTCTGGATCAACCCCATCTTCCATGTATTCCACCTCTGTCCAGTAATCTGCAGGCCCCTAAATCCAGCACACACTAAACGGCTCCTGCTCGGTTGATTGACCAAAATTTAACATATGGGATGAATGAAATAGTGGACAGTCATCACCGAGGGCATGGGTTCCAATACCATGTTGACTGGGGAGGGCTATGACTAGGAGGACTGGCCCAGGATACCAGCATGCGGCATCCTTAACCCTATGTTGATTGCTGACTACCACTGGGAGAGCACAGGAGACTGGCCTGGGGGGGAGAGCTTGCGTCACATTGTTCCCCCTGGGCTACACACAGGGGAAATTCTGCTAGGCTGACTGTGCTCTCTTCGCCTGTTGTCCATGCTGTACACCTGCATATATTTACTTGACTTCCAGCATTACTTAAGCACTGCAGTCCCCACTCTGTCATTGAAGCAAGCCTCCCAGTCTGCCTTGTTTGTTCCATGCTCCCCAGGTGTACTCACCTCCTCTGGTTTGAGTATTCGCTGTGATTCCCTGTGATCCTATCTAGTTTACCCCTGCATCTTGCCTTCTGGGCTGTTGTATCTCTGCATTCAGTATCTGTCCTCAGGTTTCCTGATACATCCAGCCAAATCTGCCCATCATTTTGGTTTGTCGAATAAGTTTTTACCACATTAACTAATTACACATTTTACCATAAAATTCCTGCAGCATCTACTTAAAATACCAGATGAAGCACAAGCATTTATTTATGTCCGTAACTCTTTTTTTTTTAAACATGCACGGGAATGTGCCACAAATTCTCGGGCATATTTTTTAAAGCTTGCCTCACATGTAGTTCACAGTTTACTTCTAGCAAAAAAAATATTTATAGCTAATGGCAACATACAGCGATTACTAAGATTACGAGAATAATTTACTGAATCAATCAGGAAATGCCTTCATGACAACATATCTTGGAATTCATATGTGTGCATATATGTACGAAAAACTTGTAAAACGTGCATATTAAATTTCGAAAAACAGCATGTTAGCTATTAGAGCTGAATAAATCAGGAATCATACTGCATAGCTCTGAGAAAAGGTACATGAGATGCTGTCCATAACTAGAGAGTTATGTCTTCTGTGATTTTATTCAGTATATCACCTTATTCCATATGACACCCCTGCACATATTGCACACTTCCATTTTGCTTCAAGTACCAAGTATGTGCAACAAATGCCAGCATTTTAGATTAAGACATTCCTTAAACATATTTTTTCTTGAGTGTGTTTTGTATGTTAGCCCCTTTTAATGCACTTACTAAACCTCAGCCCTTAAAAGGTGCCCTGAAAGTGAATTTCCTTTTTCCCATTACAGATTCTGACAGCACCACCCCCCCCCAAGTATATCTGTCTTCACATAGTTTGTCTACATTCTTGTTTCCTCACTGTTCAGCACCGAAGGCTTTGAGTAAATTTCCCTTTCAGGTTAGATTTTAATCTTTTGAGGCTTCGCATGTGAGGTCAGTGTTAAAGTGGGGGCTCTGGGGGTCATTGTTCCGCTGGAGGCTCGTCAGCCATGCTTTACATAAATTGCACACTTTACACGGCATATAGTTGTTCATTTGGATTTCCCTCGGTTGGTCAGGGCTAAGTCCTGGTCCTTCCCAGAATCAGAAGCCCTGAACCAACCAGCCAACCCAGATTTCTCATGGATCTTACAGGGGGGACCTGCTTCTCTCCAGAGTTCCATCGGCCTCATCGCCACCCCATTTACTCGGCTCCCATTGTCCCTAAAAGTTGGCCTTATTCCCCATTAGGTGCCATTGTTTAACGCCATTTTAATTACACTTCAAAGCAGACCTTCGTCCAGCCTCAGTTTGGACAAAGTTAATTAAGTTCCAAGAAAAGCGAATCAGAAGATGGGTGACACGGACTTCACATCCATTTCAAAGAGCAGCATGAAAACAAACTGGGACAGTGATCCTAAAAAAGAGCCAGACACAGACTGGTATGAAAATCCCTTCCAAAAATTTCATAGATCTGAACGAGGGAAAGCCAGCTTTCCACCTATGCACTCTGCAGAGCACTGCTGAACAGGTGAATAAAGCAACTTGGGAACGTTTGTATTTACATGGCAGAAAAAAGATACATCGCAACCATATATATGAGGGATACATTTTTGGAATGCCATAATATTGATGCTCAGTTTAGCTCACCATTTATTTGTTGTCTTTGTTCAAGCAGGTTGGATGTACGTGCATGTATGTGTGTGTGTGTGTGCGTGTCTGCGTGCTGCGTGTGTGTATCGGGGTGGGGGGGGTTACACTGTCACCATGTAGTGGAGTAGGTGTGAATTATGCAAATGCTTTGACATATACTTGGACGGGATTGGAGAAAGCCGGGTTCCAATCTCACAGCGGGCCCAACAAAACTGAGGCCTACCTTGAGGCAGAAGCTTGGCTTATTTGCTGCTGTCTTAAAGTGGGGATTAACATAAGCACCTCTGCTTTTGTGCCTCCTCTCAGAATAATTCTATCTGCGGCGCTCTCAGCGACAGACAGCTCTTATCAGTTATCCAAATATCCTCTGCTCAGATAAAACCCCGCAGGATGGTGTTTTTCACCTTGGATATTTCTACAGCAAGACACACCTGTGCTTGTTGTGGGAGGGATCAGCTGGTTCGGCAGGGCATCCGCAAAACTCCACTGGTAACGGCCAGACTCAGTTTAAAAGTTTAAAGGCACCACAGAAGTCCGTTAGCGTGATGTTGGACTTCAAGGGACTGATATCAGCCTTAACCCCCACCTGTGCTGTCTGTACTGGGGAGGTGCTGTCTGATGTTCACAGACATGTTCAAAATGCACGGATCTGCTCTGCTGGGAAATGCACGTTTTTCAGCAGTCCATGAAATCTAATGTTACTCCTGCCCCCTTTAGTCCGATTTCCCTAACTGCATTTCTTTCGGCCCCGGCGGAAAACACCGTTTAACAGTACCCACCCCCCGCCCCCCCCCGACCACCCCCGCCGCCTCTTGGTTTTTTCATTGCCCTGTGGAAATTGCCCATTAAAAGGTTTTTTTGGCCGCCACTGCTGACAGGAAATGATGTAAGGGTTCCAGAAATGAGCATTTCTCCCATGCCCGGCTGCTCCAAGTGTGACCCCCACGTTCGATCAGGAGCTGTGAGGTGGCTTGTTTGGCTGCAGTTGGGCTGGGTGAGGGGGTCACTCCTGTGCTAGGACAGAGAGAAAGGGCTCTTCCAAAAATAGATGGCCAGGAAGTCCCTTTCACAGGATTTGAAGGAAATTAGAAGGTCCGGAATTAGGCCAGCAGTTGCACAGATTCTCAGGTTTTAAATGCTTTATTATATTAATATTAACAAATCATATTATAGTTAGCATTTTTATTCCGATATATTGATATAAGTAGTAAAATTCAAATTGTATAACTGTGTAAAATAAATCATTTTAGGTCAACACTGGTTTCACTCTTACTAGGGGTTATGTTATATGACCAAATCTATACTCTACAATAGAGTTATATACTACATAAATGGCCCAACGGGTATAGGTATTAATTGTTAATGAATAATGTGTATATGGAATATGCACAACAATTGAGTGACTAGAGGTATATGATGAGTTTTGATTACTAATATTTAAGATGATTGAAATATTTTTACCCTGAAAATATCACTATTTAAAGGGAATATATGAAAGAAGGATAATTTATTATGAGCAGATCTCAACGTATTTTTTTATCCCCTGCTGTAAGATTTACTACACATTTTTATAATGCAACTATAACATTCATGTAACTTTGCTTTTCTCAGTTAAGCATCGTATTGAAATGCTTTGCAATGCAAATGTCATTATGTCATTTGTTTAGCATAAAAAATTCAAACCGTTTTTTTTTTCTTTTCTGTCCCCGATAAAATTTATGGATGTTAAGATCCATGAGAGTCTTAAACCAACATCTGACGTGGAGAAGGGCAAACATATCATACCAGCACAAAAACTGGTGATAACTGGTGAAAATCCACATAAAATATGTAACTGATAAGGTTTTCTCCATGTAGGAAGTCCGGTCCTCTCTGAAGCATTAACGTGCGTGTAGTACAATATCATATTCAACCAAAAAACACACAATATTATTATTATTATTATTATTGTTACTAATGCTGATAATAATAATCATTATCATTATCAAATGCCATTTTTTAAACATCTGTTAAACATCATATTTTATGTACCAAATGAATATGTATCGCTAAAATGACAGACAACAGGAGGGAACCTTTCATGAAATAATGTACCCATCCTTTACTGGTACTGTGGCATAGAAAGACTGGTGAATTCTAGCTGCAGTGCTTTGGGCGATGTCCACGGAGAGGATGTATGCCTCCCTAAAATCCACCACCGCAACTGAGCGGCAGCAGAGGAACGGCGCCGTCTTTAACGTTCTGCGTGCAAAAGCAGATTAAGTGAACGAGAGCCCCGGCGATGTGTTGACGCTTACTGCTTATCCCGACCGAAAAAAAAAGCGGTAAAAACTGATGATAAAACAGTACAAAGGGAAGTATTATGAATTTTATTAATGGCTGTGAGACAGTATGCAAAAACATCAAAGGTCCGCAGAAAAAGATTAATGACCCCTTGTGAGACTGTTTAATTACCTCCAGCTAATTAGATTCTTGACCAAATTTTTAATATCTGCATTTCTTCTAAAGCTTAATTGAGATTCCGCTGTATTTATCAATCTTTCCCGAGAAGGCCTTAGTTCGCTGCTTTTTGTTCTATTTTAGTTTCTATACACTTTGCCTGCTTTTATGGACTGTTATTAAAAACGGAGTGTGCAGGCGATGCTTACCAAGTAGTAGAAGAGGAAGCTCGTTCTGTCTGGACTGGCCTATCTCCATGTTCTGCTGTCTCTAATGACGTCTTGGACTGATACACACACTGGCATATCTGCCCCCTTGTCATCATAAGTATCTCGTTGAGGTTCAGGTCAGAGACCACCCCGTCTGCTTCCTCATAAATTATACCCCCCAATTTTCGTCTGTTTTCTTTGGTGTTGTCATATTATCTGTGGTGGTGTTTACCTTGCTGAAGAAGCCCGAAAAATGTTTATTTACTGGAGTCTAAGTGGAGCCCCCACACCACTATACTCACGTTTTATTTCTGTGTTTTATATCTTCTTTCTGCCTTTTTACTTCAGAGGTGACTGAACTGGAAAAGGATACTTGGAGACAAGGCAGAACACTGCTCCAACTTTAAATCTCATGATTAACGGTATCATGGTGCTTAATACACTGCTGCCCTTCTCCCACAAATCCTCCAAGGGGTTTTGACGTAGAAGTTACAGAGAGCAACTGCCCCTCGACTGCTGCCCACTGGCTACCGATGGACATAAGCGGCGCCATCTGGTGTTTCTTTCCTCTTATTGCAAGATTCAAACATCTCCACCTGTGTCCACACAGGGCCTGTATGTTTTGACAGATGCAAAACGGGGGAAAAAAAATCATGTGGACAACTCGTTACCAGTTTTCTCAGCTGCGTGTTATTTTTTTCCACTTATTGTAAGTATGCCTTTTAAATTCAGTTATAAATACCCTTAATCTACAGTTCGTTAACCTGCGCCTTTGGAACTGAAAATGCTAGCTTTGATCACGTCAGATCGTATATCCCATAATAGGGAGCGATACTGTAATGAATAACATGCATTTTTCTTGCAGACTGAATCTGACAAAGATAAAGAACTTGTCTGCTTACATTCAGCTGTGTAAATTGTGTTGCATTTATCAATAAATAACAGCTTCACTGCCTAAGCGAAAATCAGAAGCACTCTCTTCAGCCCCTCAACAATTACAACAATTTAAACTGTCAAAATAAACCAATAAAACACCAAAAGAGAAGATTGTAATTAAATTAATCAAATGGCTGTCTTTATAAAATTTGTTTCCTCAAATTGCTGCTAACTGTCAGTATATCAGAAGGCCCCAGGTTCAGAAATAGCAAATATCTGTTGTTAAATTTCAGCCAGCCACAAATTTCTACCTTAAGACGGGGTTCACTTCTCTTCCAGTCGACGTGAACATTCCTACTCTAATTTTAATATGGAAAACACAGATATTTAGAGCAGCTACTGTAGGCCTCGATGTCAATTCAGAAAAAAAGAAAGCAAAATGTGTGTTTGGGATCTTTTTGAGTTACACAGGGCCAGAACACACCAGAATCAGAATCAGAATATCTTTATTGTCATTGTAACGAGTACAACGA
Organism: Gymnarchus niloticus; assembly: GCA_009936485.2. Lineage (NCBI taxonomy): Eukaryota > Metazoa > Chordata > Actinopteri > Osteoglossiformes > Gymnarchidae > Gymnarchus > Gymnarchus niloticus. The sequence goes on from JAACJT020000078.1 coordinate 357,515, forward strand.
AATTAAGTGCAGTCCCTGTGTCAGAGAGATTTATACAGATTTATACAGATTTATACCAAAAGGTGAACGAGTAACTTAACGTGTTAACGTATGCTCTATGCGCTGTGTGTGGTCATGTGATTCTCTATCATTAGGCCGTGGAATGTGGGTCTTGGCTATGATGCATGCAATGTGTCTTTGATCTTAAAATAGGCAAGTCAGTTCCGATCCACAGTGATGGCACCGCAGCACACGGCATGGACTGAGCCATGCCGAATAAACCCCCCTGGGTGGTAGGCTCTATGCGTTTTATTTAAAATAGGAACTCATACACAGGGAATACAGTTTGATCTGTGTCACACAGGGGTTACTACAGTTACACAACCAGGAAATTCTCTCTTTGTCATCCATTGATGACTGGTTCACCATTAAATAAGCTAATAAATATAATTGCCTGGCCACTTGTACAAACTGTGAGTTTACACACCAGGGTCAGAATTTGTTGTAGCAATGGACACTATATTTTATAGGAAGACGTGTGAACTCCTGCACAAAGCCTGAAGCTTGGGAAAGTAGATGACACCAGAAACAAAACCCAGCTGTGCCAACGCGAGGATTTCAGAGGAAGAGATCAGGGCCTCCTGCTCACTGTCATGCCTTAGTTCAGTCAGCAAAGCAACTCCTTTGGTATCCTGGCTGCTACCCGAAGCCACAGCCAGGCCATGTCTCCGTATGTAGCCTGAGACATTAGAGTAACATCACCGGTGCAGACCACAGACCCAGCTTCCACCAAATTCAGTCACAAATACAGGATAGCCAGGAGCCGTAGCATTATTTGGTAAGGAACTTCACTTCAAGCAGTTTGTGTTTCATGTTTCCCGTCTAAAACCAAAAACCAGGGAGGGAATCTCCAGGGAAAGACAGGATGAAAGGCGGTTTAGCACAGAAGAAATGCAAAGGCCATTATTGCTGAAAGGTGAGTGTGTGTGTGTGTGTGGCTTACCTTCCAATCACAAATTAACTCCTTAAGCTGGGTTAAAATTTATATATACTACATACACTCAGCGTCTAATTTATTAGCTCTTGTTACCTGTCTAGTAGCAAATAGGCCCCCATTACGCATCCAAGACCACTCCACGGTTAGCTATGGTGTGTGATCAAAGAAGCCTTTCTGCACACCACTGATGTATTGAGATTTTATTGTTGCACTTTTAGCCTTCCTGTTAGCTTTAATGAGTCTGGCCGTTATCCTCTGACCTCTCTCATTAACCTGGTGTTTCCTCACTCACAGAAATGCTGCTGACTGGCTGTTTTCTGTTTTTTGCACTGTTCTTTGTTAACTCTGGACAACGTACTGTGGTACTGTGTGAAAATCTCAGGAAAGTGGTTGTTTCTGAGATGCTGGGACCACTAAGCAAGGTGCTGACACTCACACTGCATTCAGAATCGCTTAGTAAGTGATCCTCCTGACCTTGTCTGTAAGCAGGGGTACCGAATAAATTGCATGAGCTTATCTATATATAGTGACCTCATGTATAAGATCTTTGTTTTTTATCTTTAACAGGAACATTTATAAAATATTTCTTCATATTTAATTAAATATTTATTAAAATATGAATCCTTCAGTATCCGCATATATGACTATTTTCTTTTTCTTTTCTTTTTTCTTTTTATTTTCTTTCTAATCTTTTTTAATAGTATGAGTGATACTGGGCTTGTATGAACTTTTTTGTGATTCAAAGCCAACAGAAATATTTGCTGCAAGTACAAAAAATCGACAGGTAGATCCGCCAGGGCATTTTACAGCCCCCTTTAATGCCAACTCCTTTAGAAGTTGACCTTTTCTCATAGATGGCAGGTCTGATATACAGGAAATGATGGGTGAATGTTAATCTCAAACCACAGAGATTTACAATCATTCAAAGCATTTGACATATTAAGTGAATAAAACTGAGTTGAACTACTAAATAATTTAATATAACTTCTTCCTTTGTGGTTTCACTGAAGGAAAGCTCCGTGAATTGAGCAGTCCTAGATTAGGATGGTCACTCCTCACTGAAGAAGTCAATAAGTGTTTATCATTCGCCTTGAGTGCTGCTTATTGCATTTCTGTAGGAAAAAACATCCTTTTTTATTTTGAAAATATAGATAGTGGAAATAAGCTGATCAGTACATGACTCATTGGACTGAAATGCATCTATTTCATTATAATAAATCAGATCTTCTCTCTTTTTACATAATGGGGCTTCATTCTCCTATCTCTATTCTGAGCCAGGACACTACATTTTTTGGAAATATGAACCAAACAGTTGACATGCCTTTCCTGTCAAAATGATCAATCTATGACATCATTCTCGTCATGGCGCCAGTACTCTGACTTCCACGTCCAATTGCTTTAACCAAGCATCCATCTATCCATCCATCCTCCCATCTTCCAACTGTTTATACTGGCAGAATAGGGCTCAAGGCAGGGGACACTCTGGACAGGCTGCTGGTCAGTCCCGAGGGGCATTCGCACACACAGTTACACACTTCGGGCAATTCAGAAATGCCATTTAGTATAAAGGTGGGTCTTCGGACTGTGAGAGGAAATCCACGCCACACAGGGGAAACATGCAAACTCCACACAAACAGAGCAGAGGTGGGATTTGAACCCACAACCTTGGAGGTGCGAGACAACAATAATGCTTTCACCAAGTATCATATCGCAATAGACCACAGCATTGCCCATCACTGTGTTGGCTCCACTCTTTGTCAATCTTATATTCATTACTCAAAGCCACAGAATCCAGTGATCACCATGAAGTTGGTCACATATGGCTGCCACATACAAGTATGTACATTTTAGACAGATAAACCTTGAATAGTAATACTGGAAAAAAAGTAATTGAAAATGACAAGCAACCTGCCCTGTACTGAACTGGTACCTCAGAACACATGCCCAGTAACATGAACTGTGCTTTTTGGGAGGGGTTCAAGCTTACGACCACACAGCATCAGAATGGTGGCTCAGGAATAAGAATGGACAGACGGACAGCTGGAACAGTGGACAACACATCACTAGGGACTTTATGTTTAAAGATAACAGTAATTTCAACCTAAATATGATTTCTCATGAGATTTCTTTAATCAGATGCAGTAAATTATACTCAACATTTTACCCATTGAGGAGAACACAAGGGTGCACAACCATATCCCCTCCAAATATCTGAATCCCGTTAGCTTCTAAACCTGTAGAGTGCTTGCAGGATAGCACTCTAAACGCATATGTATTTCCACTTAATGTTGTATAAATGGGCCTTATCATCTAACTCTAGGGGGTTACAGCGTTTCTGCACATCTCGGTCTAGTCAACTGTATTATCAGTCATCGGAGTGCATTTCATTGAGATATGCAGTATTTTAAGTGCCTGTGATCTCACCTAGACATAATTGGCTCCTTGGCGCCATGGGAGAGGTGCTGTTAACAACACAACATAGAAAGAGCAGTGCCCACGGTCCATTATCAGAGGGAGGTTAGGGAAATTGCTCCACTTTTCCTCTCCTCCTCATTGTTGCTTTAGGGTAATAGGCAATGTTTGGGCTACGGACTAAATGCTTTCCGGTGTGTCAGACACACCTGCATGTTATCTGATCAGAACCCAACCTAGTTCTGAGAACCAACAGAACTCCCTTAACCGCTTCCTGTACATGTATTCCGCAGGGGCTTGGGGACTTTTCTGCTCGGTGACTGCTATAAGCATAATTGCAGCATGAGGAAGACAAACAGAGTCATCATTAATGGGGGAGCGGAGAAGCCATTGTCATTTCTGGTCTTACTATACGTTCCAACTACACGGCATACTTAGTAAATAATTTAGAGGAAAGCTACTCGTTTCAGGACGGGTGTCGCGCAGCTATGTCAGAAAGAGAAGGAGGAAGAGAAATGAGGACAGTGAAGAGTGAATTAAGAAATAAGGAAGTCTCACTTCTGAATGCTGTTCTTAATCCCATGTTTCCTTCAAAATAATTATTTTCTTACAATCCATAAATTTGCTTGGCTCGGTGACATCTATTTCAGATATTTATTTTTATATTTTGGATAGAGTTTTGCCTATTGATTAACAAAGCATTGTTTCACATGATTAGTATTCAGCTTTCCTATACTAAGGGTGTGAGAGTCCCACAATCTTGTATCGCATAACTGGTTGGAGATAAATGGATGAATAGAGAGGTAGAGCACAAATTTCCTTCCATCTTAATTTTTCAGGGCTAGGCTTCGTTTTTGTTCTGTCTCTCTCCCTACTGACATACAGGTGAGGCCAGGGACGTCTCAAACCCAGAACTCATCAAAAAGTGTCTCCGCTTTTCATCTCTTATTCAGTGTAATTACAGTACGCTGAGATAGAGGTTTGAACTCTGTAGGCAGTGGACAGTCCCATTTCATTCTCATACCACATGAGTACAGAGATTTGATGGCTGTTTTTTATAAGCAAAGTGAATTTTGCATGTAGAGGAGCTAACCAAGCGTTTTCAGCCAACATATTGGCTCTGCAAACATAAGTGTTTTCATCATAAATGAATATTAATTTAACAGGTATTAATTATCAAAATGAATATGGAATTCCACAATTCACTTATTTTTACATTATTTTCTGAAAAAAAAATGATGGACTTCAAAACCATCTGGATCATGAATAATGTAACAGCAATGCAATAATTACGGTTCATAATCTTGCACTGCAGGATCTCGGGACGCAGAACTATCAGTCATTCTCAATGTACTTCTAAGCTCTTCAGACGACACTGAGGAGTGTCACAGGGACACAGTTTCATCCACTCGAGCCTCACACTTTAACACAAGCAGAACCCCAACCTCATCTCCACAATGCGCTGGTGACTGTGCACAGGAGCAGGATTGAGGGATGCCTCCACCATTATGGCTCCAGTCTGACTGTGTGGCTTCAAACTGCATGGCTCATTAGCCGTGCTGTGACGTCAGACCCATCTTTCGATCCCCACCCCCTTCTTTGGCCCCGCTTTCACATACTACTCATTCTACACCATGCACTAGCTCGCCCACACCTGTACCACATTCTACAAAACCAACAGTCATGTGCAGGCAATTTCTGAGTTGGGAAATACCCAGTTGTTATAAAAGGTTAGTGTAAGACTGGTCAGGAAATGGCCCTTCTTATGAATGACAGACAAAACAGCAATGTGAGAATGGTGATTGATGTACCTGAGCTTCTCAAGACGCTGACCAAGCAGTTTTCACACGCATTCCTGTCTATGAAAGAACACCACAATAATAACAGCCTCATTTGTTCCCTTGGGGGAAACTGGTCATTTTCACATCTTGCTCTTCAAGTAGAGAGCCAAGCATTAGCACGCAGGGTCAGCCAGCCGGCCTCCAGCACCCCTGGAGTCATTGGGATTAAGAGCCGTTTTCAAGGGCCAAACAGTGACATAGACACTTCTGCCAGCCACAGGACAGCAACTTGTGACCTTCGAGTCACAGGCGCAGTCACCAAACCCACAGAGCCACATCACCACAACAAAAGTGCCATAAAGCCTAGACAGACATACATACAAACAGACCGACAGACTAACAGATAGATAGACAGACAGACAGACAGACTTTTAGGCTGAGAACTCAGTCCATACAGTCAGAACGCAAACTCTCTGGAAAAGTAACACACTGGCTTGCAGCATGCAAGGGTGTTAAATGCCCACAAGGTGACTCTGTGGCCTATAAACGTGTGTCCCCAAAGATCCAGCCCCAATAGCATCTTTGCTCTCCAAAGACAATCACCTTTCAAGCACATGACAGGGAAACCACTTGACCTTGGTTGGCAGGGCTCATCAACAGCCTTTTAAATAGCCTAAATCCTTTCAGTTTACGCCACCAGCCTATTAAAGGCAATTTAAAAAAACATGATTCTATCAACCTTTAAACAATGAAAGATGAGGAAGGACAACAAATATGTATTCAGTAGCAAAATACTTGACCTATGCTACATGGCATTCATATGGATTAGTCCAGCAGATTAATTTGCACTAGGAGCAGAGGTGGTCAAAAGGCACCCAGCAATATAATTGAAAGAAGGGTTATTGTGATGGGTAGAAACAATGGGTAATTAAAAGCTAAGGCGTATAGTTTATGTTCTGTCATGCGTGAAAGTGTGGGGTGTCTCCCATCTCGGCCTTAATGAAAAATAAGTCAGGTAATTGTCATTGTGCATTGCGTGTCGCCATCTATTAAATGTGAAATTCATCTTCTCTCACAAGTGGCAAAAACAGGTACATTAATTTATAACCCGTGACCAGAAGGATGTCAGGGCTTTATTGTTCATATAGGTCACAATATACTACATTGCTATAATATTAAATGTTTCTCACACGCACACGCATGCATAAATTGTGTTGTACTTAGTTTGCTTATTACCGTAGTCTAGAAGAACGAAAAAACATTTTCTGAACGGTGTCGTTTAAAGTCTTAAAAATACCCTTGAGTGTGTGCAGATCTGCAGCAGACTGTCTAAACAAATCCTGTCGTGTTTTTGTTACCAGTCACGAGAAAACACACGGACGGTTACAAGGTGGCCCCATGTGTGGGTTATTTGAAAAACAGCACCTGTCAAAGCAATTGGGAGATCTAAATAAAAATCTTCAGGAGGTGAACTTGCCATGCTTTGAAATACCTTCATGGCTGCTGGTGCTCGGCATGCGTCTTTTCAGTGTAGGCGACTCCAGGAAAGGCTGCGTCGACACGGCCATTTCCACGAGCTGCCGGTTCAGGGGCCTCTCACGCGCGCCAAAAACTCTGTGCCAAAATCTGTCATTTGAGCTGAAAAATTCAAAGGTGAATGGTGGACAACCTATTACCAAGAACGCAGCCATGAATACAGAAAATGTAAAAGAGCCGAACAAAGTGTTCATACTTCCCTCCAGGCCTCAGCTTATTCACTGCTCGGCAAAATCAGACGGCAGGTTCAAAAAGGCGGTGCCACTGACAGGCGAGGATGGGCCCAAGGAGAGCAAAGCCCATACCCGCCCCCATAACTTAACTGTCACTTTGGCAGCTTCCCCGTTGCATGGTGCCTCCCCGTCCTCCAGCCTGTGACCCCCTGGGATCCGGAGTCAGCCCGGGGTCACTGGCAATGTGTCCCACCCGCCTCTCTCTGTGCCAGTAGGAACTTCTTGATGACAGAACGAGAATCCCTTTATGCACTGGTGGCTTCAACAACCAGTAGCCGACTGTCATTTTCTCCATTTTTCCCCCTTTCCAGGGGGAGAAAAGGGTGCCCTCTTGTTCTTAGCATGCAAAACTTCATTCGGGTTGTCAGACGCTTACGAACTGACAAAATGCCTTTTCAGCTCTCTCTCTCCCTCACAGGCAATAAATAAATAAAGAAAGAAGGCCCACCGTGGACGGAACGAGTAAATGGAATATCAAGTACGAGGAGCAACCAATCAGTGGGTGTCTTGGGGATGGCATGCTTCTCTGAGACCTAGGTTTCTCCCCAAAGGTTGATAATAGGGTTAAGAGACGTGACAGGAGTCCCAGCTGCGGCAGTCCAACGTCCCCGATAATACAGAATGCAAGCCAGCAGGAGCCTGGCACCAGTGTTTCTAGTCTCAGCACTGTCCTGCAGGTCTAATGCGGCGAGTGCACAAGCGTCCGGGGGTTTTGCGGAAGGCAGGCTGCGTGGGAGGAAGGGAGATAACTCCTGTTCTTCTTTGGAGAGCCGTTGCCAGGCTCGATATCTTATTGTGGACCAAAGCCCTCATGCTGGCAGGGAGCAGGGGTGACATCGTGGGGCCGTGAACAAGGACTCGGCAAAGAAAAAAAGGAAAAAGGACAATGCATGAATAAATTGCAGGATTTAGGGGAACGCTAAACAAAATTCGAAACAGGCAGACAAAAACACAAACAAATTTCAGCTGTTGTTACTGGCCGCATGCGTTGAATGTCCTCAGTTAGTGGGCTTATCCATTGTTTCTTTATGACTAAAGGACGACAGTAAAGTGTAAGGTAAATAATTGGCTTTTAACAGACTTCTGCATGCCAAGGCCTCAGCAGGCTGGATATCGTACCTTTGCCATTGTACAAGCCCATCTAGTCACTAATCTTCTTGGTGTGATGAAAGAGCTTAACAGCTTTGTGATAGTATCCCGTTCCCATATTTCATTATCGCGATCGGCAGTACAACTAGTCCTGTTCCTACGTTCCTAAATTTCTTCTCAGAGAGTTAGAGACGTTGAACGCTTGAGATCCCTTTCACGGCCACGCACTCTCCTGAGTAATCGCAACCCTAAATTCCCGTTAAATGACAAGCTAGCTACACCTTCAACGAATCTACGCTTGATGCGAACGGGTGCAAGCGCAGAAGTACACTAGTGTTTTTGAGTGCCCTGTCAGAGGCTCTCAAAAACACTGGTGTACATTTTGAGTGTACATTTTGAGTGATCTGGTGGAGGAACAAGACTGAGTAGAAAGCAAGTTTGAATTTGAAAGCTTGAGGTTGGACAGGTGCTCTCTGAGGCAGACTTTCCCTACAGAGCAGGCTGTGTGGCAGTTAGATGAGAAGCAGAGCTATGCAAGAAACCCTTCATCCAGGTTATAATCAATACATGAAAATCACTCCAGAAACTAGTACTGCTTCTTTAATAGATTACACACAAATTTCTTCTTATTTAAAGCACTGTCCATTATGTTTAGTTTCTGACACTTCAATACATACTTAACTGAACAGACTACAAGTATTACAACTGTTGTTGCATGTGGTTTTCAAATTTGTATGCTCGATAAAAATAAATGAATATTATCAAAAGCCTCCACACGTCTGAAGTGGATATGTGGTTGGACCATGGCTGGATAATCGAAGTCATCATCTCCACATGTCATGCATGTTTATAAACATTATATGCACACTCAAAAATGTGACAGTGAAAACTAAACTAAACATGGTTTCAAAGTCTTGCATAATGCTAAAAAGTGCACACAAAATCACTTCGTAAAAAGCCCGTTTACAGATAATATAAGGCCCGTATTGTCCAAAAGTATTTTCTACAGAACGAAGAGCTCATTGTCTGCGTCTCAATGCTTAACTTTAATCGTACAGAGAACATCCCCACACTGAACATAAGTACATATTTTAGCTAGCTACGCAGCATAGCGCATTTGTTCCGTCGGCACAGCTGGGTGCTGCGGCGAAAGCGGCTCGCTCCGCTTGTCCTGGCTCTCCATCTGCGTCTTTTATTTACTCCCACACCAGGTTTTCATCCCAACTATGCGAGACGGTGAACGCGCACAGTCTGCTTCACATAGGCCTCAGCTACGCGACGATAAAATCGCACAAAGTCCGTATTATTTATTTCTTTTCATACGACGACGCGGGTAACCATTTTAATATCGCCGGTGAAACATGATTATTGCCCCTTAATGCTGAAATTAAGGAAGGTTCCTTCCTTAACGCTAAATTTTTCTTGCGTAGCACCCCATGGCCTTACATCTTTATCTCCCCATGTGTTTCTGCTTTTAAAACCTTTCCCCCTGCTGTTTGAAAAATATTCCTCATTTTTATCCCCCATGGTGTACAGAATCCCCAAAGGCAAACCATTAGTGATCTTTCTGCCTTTCCCCAAACACTTATTACTAGCGCGCACACTTCTAGTGCTGCCTCATTGGCTTTCGGTAAATTATGCAAATTAGTTGGTGTTCAACATATAGTTCTCCTTTCCTGCAACTGTGCAACTTTTGCACAGATTTCTGAGAACAGGCAAGGCCATTAGGGTGACTAAGACTGTCAGCAAGATTTATGCGTCAATGACAGATTAGATGGAAAATGTTTTGTTCCTAATTTCCTATGCACTCCTCACAGGTTGGGTTCAGTTATGTATTTGCCTTTTGGGATGGGATGTAGTTCCGGTTTTAACGCCTCGCGTTTGCATTTTGCTCTTTTTTTTTCCAAGCCATGAAGAACTTGACAAAAATTTTTTGCTGACAGATCGTTTGTTATTGAAAAGCTTAAGGAGGCATAAATGACGCTCTCATTCTTAAAGGCATTACTATGACAAAGTTCTTAAATTTAACTCAGAGTCTCAAAAAGTGACTTCACCAGCAAAATGACTTTTGCAGGGGCCTTGGGATACGGATCCATGTGTAATTAATGCTTTTCACCGCTGGCATTCACTAGTCTGTCATATTGAACACCAGTATGGACATGGGGAAAACACAGAAACTCCACGATGACATAGGGCTGAGATCAGGAATCAAACCCACAATGGTGGAGGGAAACATCAGATGACAAACTGCAAAGTGTCCAGAAAGAGTACTTGAAAACATGGATGGTAGGTAGAGGACTGCATATAGGTTGGGCAGTAGGCCTAGATCCCATTTTGTTTTTATTTTCCATAACACGGAAACAGCAATGAATCTCAGTGTATAGGTGAAGGCCTGCACATATACATAAGCAACATAACCACCAAAAACTGCGAGGCACGGACAACCTGGGGGGGCGGGGGGTGTAGGCTGCCACTACAGAGAGTGACAGGGAATCTTTTTCCTTGGCTGGGGAGCTCCTAGTTGTTGTGACAACCAGTCTTTACACCTTGGAGTGAGCCTCACAGGGTTACACAGGAAACAAATGGACAATAACTACAGAGAAGAAAAAGAAAAAAATTATATTTTCACAGGTCTTTTATTACATATTTTTCTCTCCGGTTTTCTGTAAGGTGGAAGGTTTTAACTGCCCATACCACAAATCCCGCCGTGCCACATTGGCCTCAGGTTCAGAGTTTTGCAGAGCAGACTGGCATCAGTAAAGACGTGACCCAAACAGAAATGCATCATTGTGTTACTGCTACAGAAACCTATGCTGTCCACAAGGACATTGTTTTACCCTTTGAAAACAAGTTCAGGAAATGCATTAAGAGCACATTCAAGGCCCGGATATAACCTCCTTAGGCATGTTTATGCATTTGTAATTCCGATTTTGAACTCTGCATGTAGAAAGCCGTGAAGCACTTGGCCTGTGGACACACAGGGGCCTTTCCTTACCCCTCTCTCCCTGGCGTCTTAGACTTTCATCCCCCTCGTTCACCTATCGACCTCCGCGTTCAAACCCAAGCAGCTCAAATTAAACTTACAGGGGGAAAGGTCATCCTCATCGCTCTCCTCAGAGACCAATGGGAGAAGGAACACGTCCTCCTCTGCTCACTCTTTCTGCTGCTCATACTTCCTGACCTTAACAATGGATTTAGAACTGACTAACCCCCCTAAACACTTAATCATTATGAGCTAAATAATCAAACTGATCCAGGGTCAGCTGCTAGGGGCAAAACATATCTGTCTGACCACATCAGCACATTCCCTCCAGAGATTCGTGTCTCTGCAGACACATCCTCTGTTTCTTTGTAAAATACCGTCTTGAATACCAGCTATCTTTAAATTTCTCTTCACAGACCACTCACTGCAAGCTTACATGCAACATATATCTATGTATCATTACTTATTAAATTATTACTGATGTAAATTAAAAATATAATTATCCATGCATCCATTTCCTACTACTTTTCCAGTACAGGACTACAGTGAATAATAGTAAAATAGACAGACAAACAGACAGACAAATTAGACTAGAGAGAGAGAGAGATAGGTATGCAATAACTACTAGATATTCTGGATCTTGATGGACTTGACAAATGTATGCATGCACCAATACCAGTAATTCATCGGTTTTCTATAAATCTATGCCATGCTCCTCCAGAGTCAAAACACCTGTCTACTAAAGTACATCACTCTATTGTGTCACCTGCCTGAAAAACCAATACATAATGACAAGGCAGGGGCACATAAACGGACTGAGTCGATCTGCTAGGAAAAACATGCTTATTATGTCTCCGTAACTTCCAGCTTTCCTTCAGGAAAATGAAAGTTCAGCATGCAGAAGCATCCTGCATCATTCATCTCCGTTACCTTTCTTCTAGTATTTATTTTCCCTTATCCTCAGTCCTGTGTCTGCCGTTGATATACAGAACATACTCTGTTCGAGCAAAGCATGCTTGTTCCACATCGATTATTCAAATTTAGGCTTCCTAGTTTTGTCATGGAAAAAAAAAAAGCTTCAGCTTGATTATATGAGCGGGAGCTAGTGGTACAATAACTGTTTCGGGAAACAGACAGGAAAACGTGTTCACTTGCTGTTTGTGTTTCTTTAATACTACCCTGGGGGACAAATAACCTGACAGGATTTATTTAAGTGTGTTTGAGTAATGCTAAAAGCCCACTTACAATCTGCCATAGGCACAGAAACTCTTCTATTAATTGGATGGTATCATGACTATTGCAGCTTTTTAACTGGGAGCGCCACAATTGACGTCCGATGCCAAAACACGATAGGCTCTAAATTTAGACTATAACAGTTAGCACTCGCATTATGGTGATTTACTCAATACAATGAATAGTGAAACTTTGTCTACAAAGATAAAATACACACACACACGCATAATGCCATGTCCCTTGAACCCCTTTGTCTTTCTGAAGGAAAAAGCTTTCATTTCTAACCTTCTCAGAAGTTTCAGTGTTGCTCCTCCAACAGCCTGCGTGACCAGATTCATGCCAGTATGGCTGGCTGACGGCATAGCAGTGGTTGCCCTTTATGTGTCCTTAACAGCTTTCAAAATGAAGCAGGTCACCTCAGTTCTGAATTGATACACAACTGACCAACACTAGAATATGATTTCATAATCGAAAGGTAGGATATTATCACACTTTAAATTCAAAGTTAATGTATAGAATATGCATGTTAACGAGACCCTGCTAATTCTCTGTTCTAATGCTCGTGAAACCTAACAGACACACAGCCTCTGTCAGTATAATGGCTTCCTTTGTAAAGTCTCATTCTCATACAAAAGATGTATTCAGAGGAAGCTGGGTTTCTTATTGTCATTCTGTCAGCTAAATTAATAATGTCATTGGTCCGATAATGTCTAAGGGTCAGACTTCATTTAAATCTCAGTCCATTAGAAGCTTGTTTTCCGATAAACAGACTCAGTGGGGGGGGGGGGCTTAATTCAGACAGCATGCTTTGCCATCTTCTCCAAAGGCTTTTAGGTTTTCTCTGAGTGACAGGTACACACTTATGGATATATTTTCTGTGGCAATTTCTAACTGGCGTGGCAGCCTCGGCATCTGCATGAAACTTTGAATAAAGCGGATCTGATGTAAGCGGACAGTCTGGGAAGCTGTCAGCATGGATAGTGTGGATACGGATCCCTCGCAGACATGTTGCGATACCTCGTTCGCTCAGCCAAATGAGGTGATTGTCTTAAGAAAAAAAGTGCTCTTCGATTTAAAGTCCTATAGGATCCAAATGAGCAAAGCCACTGAGTAGTGGTTTCTACAATGAAAGGTTTTAGGGGGAGGGGCCAAATGGTGTAGTGTTCAGGAACTACCCCCCCCCCCCCCCTTCCGCTGGCTGCCTGCATTGTGTAAAGGAGCCAACATCTTGGCTGATTACCTGTTGGCCTTTTCACTACTGATAGGCTACTTTACACAGCTGCATATACAAGAGCAGAATGTGGCATGTTGACAGTGACATGTTGACAATGACATGTTGACCATGGCGTGTTGACAGTGACATGTTGACCATGGCATGTCGACTATGGCATGTTGACAATGACATGTTGACCATGGCATGTTGACAATGACATGTTGACCATGGCGTGTTGACAGTGACATGTTGGCATGTTGACTGTGGCATGTTGATTGCAAATGTGAATTTAACCTGAAACTGCCCATTCAGCCCCCTGGGGGTCTGTAGTTTTAAGCCGGTACTTAACCTGAATTTAAATAGGTGGAATTGTTAGTTACTTCAAAGGAATGAATTGGCTAAAGAACAAATAATATGTAATTGCACTTTATTTAGTTTTATTTGCTAGTATTATTGAGAAACACCAAGGAACACCGGTCAGCCACAGAATCGCATGCTTGTGGATGGAAACGGGCCTCCGTGAAAGGAATGGTAAAGGCGTAGCAAATGTTCTCTTCCCAGGAACTCCGCGGGACACACCCCTTCTCTGATCCACCTGCTTAACGTAAGGTGATGCATGCCGGTGTCCTGCTAATGCTCATCAATGCCATGAATTGATTTTCATAGCCGGCAAGTAGGAAAGTATTAGTCAGAAACTCACAACGGCTTTTAGGTACTAAAAAACACTGATTTAAATGACAGCAATGCATCAGAAACAATTCTTATTTTCAAAGAAAATATGCAAAATGGTTTTGAAAAGGTTGTGAAAAGGATCAATTTTACTCTGTGTTAATGTATGTTTTCTCTGCTCCCTCTTTTGCAGAAAGGTCCAGCAGAAACTCCTGGGGCTGAGTCACAGTCATCATATTTCTGTTCTTTCATTTTGATTTTGTAACTGCCCTTTTCATTCTTGGAAAAATTAAACTCCCTTTGCATGTCACCGCCGAAGGTCGATGGTCTTAATTCAGATGAGTGTCTCTTTCAATGCGGACTTGAACTGGGACAGAGTCCATTGGCATACAGTGACTGATCACCCAAGAAACAAACACTGGTCTCTCTGAACATAGCCTTAATCTAACTTGATGCATCAGTCACATCAGTGTCCAACCTACTGCTGGACACTTCTGCTATTTACAGTTACACTTCACATGTTGCAACACCCTGCTAAATTACATTTCGGACAGGAGGGAGCGATCTGCTGTTAAGAAAGCACAACAGGGCAACTTTCCATATTCAGTTCTTGTAGAACATTCCGGTCTAAAAGTGTTCACCTCCCTAAGCAAGCGCTGCCAAAAATCTTTGTGTACGAACCACAAGTGATTTAGAGTCATGTCCTAACGCCTGGTGGATCGCGTTACATAACGTGAAATCCTTATCGTGACTGTTTGCCGGAAAGGACGTGGAAAGGCCTTGGGTGAGCATCGTATCCCAACAAAACTGCAGAGCAAATGGGATTTACAATGCATGGGCAGGAATTTAGACTTCATATCATGACAGGAACGGTAACATAAACCGCGCGTGGTCTTTTTTACTTGCCTGGCATTGAGAAACAGAGCCCAGACACAAACTTCTTAATCTAATAAATTGATTTTCTGTGTTCTCAACTGCAGGCTGACGAATGCCGCCTCCTGCTGCTTGGTCCCAGCCTCCATTTCCTCCTTAATGCAGTACAGCATATTAGAAGACAAAAGGACGCCCCAGTAGCTTCCAAACTATTTTCATCGTGAACAGTGACTATTCATCCGGGCTTGGCCAGTGGTCACCTCAGGATTAAGGGCTGCGGTCGTAAGCTCTGTTTTTACCATTTTGATTCTTTGAGCAAAAGCCTCAATCCGCCCGAGATGAGGCATTAACATCGCTCGCAAATGAAAAACAGATTATCCCTGGATATGAACTCCCATGTTCTTCTGCCGCTGGACAGCTGTACCAAAATGAACAATAAGAGGTTGACTCGAGGTCTGGGGGCTGGTGTCATCTGCACCAGCAGATTGCTGCGAGGGAGGGAGAGGGAGAACCGGGACCTGCTGACTTCACAGGGCCGTCCCATCACCATGCTGGCAGCACAGAGGAAAAAAAAAAGCTGAATTAATCGCAGACCCACGGCTCGGTTCTAAAGTCACACGTTCTCTGTACGGGGAAAGATTTACCACCCATGGCTCTATTTGATGCCTGTGAAATATGTCAGAAAAAAGAAAAAGGTTTTAATCCAATTGCTGTCAAGACTTCCAAGTGTAGCATGAAACAGACAACAATGCACATCAAAATGTTGGGCTACTCCTCAGCCAGGGGCCTGTGCCCTTTGTGAGAGACGGCGAGAGACAAAGAGCGTGTTCTTTTATCCTTTCCCTTCTGGTTTGTTCCCACTGACACTGTAACAGGTGCGTCAAAAACCTACCTGACTTTGACCTATTAAACGTATGACTAAGTCTAAATATTTGGTGAAAAAATACTTGACAAAAACAAAGATGCAAAACTTGAAACCCCAGTAAGAATGGTAAAAACGCACAATGCTGGCTCTCAGTGCACACTGTTGGACCCCAGCTCTCTCATGAGACCTTCTCATCGCGACGCGTTTGATGAATTCTGTTTGACATCAGCAAGCTTTAGGCTCCCACTGCTGGGGGGGGGGGGTCGGCTGTGAGTGCATTCCTCTGGATTTGGCCAGTTGGCGAAGCCTATCTCTACCCCGGCAGATGACCCCAGGGACTTCATGGATATTCGGCTGTCCTGGTGGCCCCCCCAAACACACACACGCTTTTGATACACCACAGGCCCTGTTAATGTCTTTGTTGTCTGTGTTATGTTAACATGGGACATGGCTCACCTTTCACATCAGCCAACAAGAAAAGGAAAAAAGAGAGCAGGAGATATATCAGAGACAAGGCAACTTTTATAGCGCTCGATGAGGAGGGTGAGGACGTCAGACAGAGGCGTTTAAGAACAGATCTGCGCATCTTAGAAGTGTCATGGCTGACCATCTGCTTAGCACACTGATGTTTTTCAGCCCTGATTTTCGTGCAGCTGGTAGCCCCCGCACATTATCCACACCTGCAGCTTTTACTCTTCTCACTCAAAGTTGCATCGCGGGACGGCGTGCCTTGAATAACATTAGGTCAACTCAGTTACGGCACTGGTTTTTGAGGCCAAGGTTGCTCAGCTGGGAGAGGCTCATCGTGTTTTTTAACTGGGCCGATGCACAGCCATGTCTAGTAAACTTTTGGGTTATTTTCATGTCCGCAGCTGAGAGATTCTTTGACCAGAGGCCTGATCAATGTAAACTGTGTAGGGCTGTGCCTCTGTAGGTGTGCCTCTGCGGTCTCCGGGAGAGGTTGCCTGTCCCACTACCCCATTCCCAAAGGCCTGTGGTTATGCCTGTATCTCCCACGCAGTGCCAAGAGGGAAAATAAGAGATCAGAAATAGTAACAACCTGTGTTCCCACATGAATGCAGCCGGAGTGTGGCAAATCATCAGAATACCACTAATGTGCCGGTTGGTAGGAAGGAATGCTGACTTTGTTTTCTCTGGCCGTAGTCAAATGCCGTCACCCGATGCTTTCCACCTTTCCAGCCAACTCTTGCACATCCTTAACCTGTCCACAGGCGGAGTAACACGGCCAGTCTACTCTGCAACACCAGCCCTAGCTTAGCTAAAGATCTAATCGAAACCAATCAGAGAACAGCTGTGGGAGAAATGTCAGCAACACGAATAAATATTAATCTTGCCGCACCATAACCTGTGAAGTAACCTGAGCTCGTTGGGAATCCTGCCCCTGCCGGCTATAGACCATTGGCAAACCATCCCTAGTGGATCCTCCCACACTGTTCACAGGCCATCAGTCAGGCAGCTCAGATGATGCTGAACTTCTGAGCTATCGCCATGGCTGCTTTAGTGTGGTGTGTGGCTGGTGAATCAGCCTCAGTTTTCAAATGTCAAAATCATTGAATATAAAATCACTATTTTGCCAATAAGGAAATTGTACATAAAAAAACATTCAGCTTGGCTGCTAACAACACAGTGTACCATAAAATCTAAAGTTTAAAACAATACTGTTATTTTTTCCAACCGAGAATTCTCATTTTAATTAAAATAATTGTTTTGAGCATATGGATACATTAAAAAATTATTTCTGAATTCAGTTTTATTTCAAAATAGAACTTATTATATAACTGTTCCACGTCTATTAGAATATATGCTTCTATTTTCTTTAAATGTACAAAAAGCCTCAAAAGATATTCAATTAATGCATGCTGTAAGTAAGGCACATACAATTCTAGAAAGCTCTGATTGGAATTTGTCAGAGTTTATAGACAGCGGAAAATATTACAGATTTACAGGTGGGACATACACTTATTATACGATTTGACTCTTTGCTCACAGTTTTAATCCTTTTATATTTAAGACATTTCTGTTATGTCTTATCAGAAAGCATAATGCACATCATTCCAAAGTGGTCAGAATACTGCATAAATTTACAGGGGACACGTAATGATTCATATGCAAATGTGTCACAAATTCACAAGAAAGAGTTTGTTAGAGATAGTTACAATTTACAATCCCGTTTAAAATTTAAATTTTTGCTAACAAATTCAGAATGCTTCATTCACTGTATTTACTAAAAATGTGAAAAAAAACTTTAATTTTTCTTGTTTTCTTAAAATGACTTTATATCTAAACTGTAGAAACTAAATCGCACCAACAGATGGATATTTCAGTTGTTTCAACTCCGGCTATGTGTTAAAGCCATTTTTAAAGGGAATGTACACCACAAGGACATAAAAACTGTTTTTTTGTTTTTTTTTTAAGTGAGGATTCAGTTATTGGCATGTAAAATACAGAGTATCATGTGACCAAAAGACTGTTACAACAGCATGGTTAAGCAGAGGTTTTAAATACATTACTGGTACATTATGCTAAGGCAATTAGAGCCAGCGCTGGTATTATTTTGCAGTGGTAAAAAGCTAAGGAAAAGAGCAGATATTTTGCGACTGAGGGAGTAATATGTTACAGGGAATGCTTCATTTGACAATTAGTGCACGTATTACATAGATTAACAAAACATATTACACGTAATTGAATTTTACGACATACAATCATAATAAAAAATTTAAGATGTTAGTCAGACATGCTGATCATTTGCTAAATGTACATTTTAGAAACATTACTGTACAACAAAGACGCGTTAGAGGAACGGATATGTTCTAAATAGATTACACAATACTTTAAAATCTTGTCAGCCACAGTTTGAATATCGTATTTTACAATCTGATGGGCATAAGGCACGTCTGAATGTCAGTCACAAAGCAACAGGATCACATGAGTAACAAACAGGCTGAACTAGCTGCGTTTTGACAGGATGGTTTGTGAGGTGTGTAGAGTGTAGCGCATGTATGGGGTATTCTTGAGACGTCTTCTCAGCGTCGCCCACTGCACCGTGTCCGTGTTTCTTCGTGGTGACATGTAGCCTCGTGTAGCCCCATGTAGCTCCTGCATGAGCACCCACACGGTAAGCATGAAGTTTTGTAAGACAAAGAAAAAGACAAATAGGGAGTGCGGGGTAATCATGACACGGTGAGCTTTTTTCTTACATTGCCTTTACTTTTTAGTTCTAAGCCTTTTTTGTGTGTGTGTGAGGATGACGAGTTATCTAATTTCACAGCTCAGCCGAGTCTTCTCCAAGGAAGAAGGGAGAATTTGCCCAAATGGCTGGCTTTGGAAAGATCAAAAGGAACGGGAGAAATTATACTGAGGAGAGTTTCCGCACCACCTGTAGTTTAAGCCATCCAGAGTATCAAAAAAGACACGTCTGACTCAGAATACTACTGTAGACTCACGCTAAAGAAAAAATCACAGTAGGCAGGCATGTGTCACGGTGTATTACACCAAGTGGCGTCGACTCTCCTGGACGTTAGTCGGTTATCTGCTCGCCGTGCGTGTACGGGTACGGTGAGGCACCGCTGAGCGCAGAGTCTTGGGTTTGAAACGGTGTGACTAAACGCGGAACCGGCCTGAAGTGTTCCGGGGCTCCGGGCCCTGCTGGGAGGATGGTGACAGGTGCGCTGCTCCCAGACCCGCACCTTCCCGGTTATGTCAGCGCCTGCATTGTCTCGGCCCCCCGGTGCGTAACGGCTCCTGGCACACGTCTCGGTCTGGGCACCCGAGCGCGTCCGCCCCCCAACCGGGCTACAATCATCAGCTGCGCGCTCGCTAGATTGCCAGGTGGAGGAGTTTTAGACCCACCTGGTTAAAATCCACACATTCACTCAGTAGGGTTAGTTTTAAGACCGCGAAGATGGCACGGGGGCAGTGGGAAGGATTGGGGGGAGGTAATGTGTTGCCACTGGGAAACAAGAAGGGAGGGACTGAGACAGACCTCAATATAGAGCACAGGCTTTGGGCAGAAGAGCCAGGCTGCCTTTACCTAAAGATAGCAGAAATGTAGCTGAGAATCCTGATACGGATTCAGAGGGGAAGCTAATAGATTAAAGCAGTCGCTTCCTTTCTTGGGTCCTCATGTGTGATTTTGTGAGCCAATTGAGATTTTCAGGGGTTTAAAATGTAACTAAGTATTTAATGCTACGCTCCCTAATTTATTGTTCCTTTTGATGGAATATTCTTCAAAGCTCCCTTCTTACATCTGTGTATCATCTGGCCTACAGCTTTATTTCAGATATTTTAAGTTCGGCTTCTACCTCTTTAGTGGCACGATTGAAGTCGCTTACCTTAGGAAGTGAGATCAGAGTTTATTAACACCTGGAACACACAGGGCTCCGTAGCGCAGCGAAATAGTCCACACCCCCTGAGACTAAACAGAACAAGAAATACCAGAAGTGGTAAATATTAATGTATGCTGTTTGATGTCTGGATCTCCGACAGCCCTACTTCCATTAACATTTTTAAGTGAAACATCAGTTTTATCTGAAGTAAATGCTGTATCCGAGGAAGAAGGCAGTTTCACGGATCCATCACATGCGAAAGATAAAAAAGCAAAAGCTCCAATTACTAACGTTTTTTTTTTTTTTCTAATAGAATGAATCGCTGCGCCTTCTAAGATGCCCCAGCAGTGTCCTAGCGATGAGATGACACAATAACTTAGCGCCCCCTAACGTACAACTGCAACACACAATTGGCATATTCATTTTCGGTACGCTCTTAACAGTAAAATACATTTCCTTATAAAGAAAGAAACAGAAGAATCATCATTATGTTTAACATTTTACGTTATTTTCACTAGTAATTCATATCATTAGTGCTATCAAGTGTCTCGCCCCTATGTTGCCGTGTTGTAGACAACTGCTCATTTTAGCAATATCAATCATGAGAAGTCCAAAAAATGAAACCTATGATGGAAAAGAATGTCAGCTGTATAATCAGAATAGGTATTTAGAAAAATATTACTGCTTTGTCCCTGATGAACAAACATATTGTGTAAGCTGGTGGGATATACAAAAAGCCAAAATGAATAACCTAAGAAATGAGGTTCTGCCAACACTACCGGAGTTATTTCCTGGAGTTGTCATCTTGATTTGAGGAAATCATACTACTCTTTGTCTTTTTCCCAGACTGCATCTTCTGCTGTGAAGCCTTGGTCATTTTCCCTGTTCTCGTAACTGCAGCTCTCAGCCTTGATGTCAGAATCACAATTACAGCTGAAGCCACCAACAAAGTGACCCCAACCTTCTCTACAGCCACCTCCTCATGTGATGTGTCCTCACATTCCATTCGCTTTACACAACATGAACTCAAAGAGCATCATTAGATTAAAAAGAAACTTTTTTTTTTTAAACTCGTGTTTAAGGCTTGGGTTGCTAAAATATTTAAAGTCCTCAAGCATCTCAGCCGTGAAGTTATATCTCTTTCCAATGTCAAAAATCATTACTGTTTCTGGTTTCTGAGAAAACGTCATAGAAAGAGGCCAATGAACTGCAAACCTGTACACTTGCACACTTGTACACCTTATGATATCACAGGCTGATGAACCTGCCATTGTTTGCATGCCTGGGAGTCAACAAGATAAAAATGCCTGCCACTCTTGGCTGATATTGTAGCATGTTACAGAGCAGGAGTTGGGTGGAGGCTGTTGGATTGCGTGGGTGTGCCCAGGGTGAGGGCCTCTTCATCAGCTCCTGACACCCAAAAGTGGCTTTGCAAAGCCATCCCATCATACCCAGGTGCTAAGCCGCTCCCCTGGGTTCCTCTGCCTTTCGTTTAGTGATTTCCACCCTACCACACAGCACAGTCTGTATGTGGCAGGCATCTGTATGCTGCGCTCAATGCAGTCTTTATTGGTTATAGGTTATCTGTGAGGGTGCGGCTCTAAATAAGATTTGCCACAATTACAAAGTCGTGCATTACGAATACCCACCAAAGTCTTCCCGAGAAAGAAACAAATTGAATTCTTTTTTTATTCCAGTCAAACAAATCAACTTTTCGTAATTGCCCGCAGAAAAAAATGTGCAAACTGTATCATTTTTGGCCATTTTGACTAATGATATTGTAATAAGATGCCTTGCTATAGACTTCAAATGGAAAATATAATTATGTGCATTAGTTTGTCTAAGCATTTATAAGATCACAAATCCATCAGTTTTTCAGAGTTCATCTTAAAATCCATACATCACTGTCAGCACTGGTTTGGTGATGGGGAATGTGTTCATTTGTTAGCCTACTTTAAAAGATGCAGCTCACATTCATTTAGCCGACGAGCGAGGAGAGTAGTTATGACAGAACCATTATAACATACAAAAGGTTCATTTTCTATGATACTTCAGGGAAAAAGGAAAAAAAGAAGCAGTGGAACGGATTTACACACCAAAAATAATTTCTAGAAAAATATGTACCTGTGATAAGGACAATGAAGTGTGATTAAATTATGAATGTAAATACTGATTTTAATAAGTATGCCTCTTACACTAATACTATAATATTATTAGAAATATGTAGAGATCATTAGTGTATTTCTGTACTGTACGTGACAGAGAATTAACCAGATCAACTATTAATTTATTAATTAAAAGCTGTGCTGCCTGGCTTGTGGGTTTAGAATTCACAGGCCCGTTCCAAAGTGATATGTATATGTGTACGTTTCGGATTTAAGTTCCCTTCAGTAATGTTGTAACTGCAAAACATGTACATAATTTACATGCTACACTTATACTGATTTCTCAACATAATTCAGAACATATCTTTTTTTTCGGGGGGGACAGGGTCTGTACATTCAAATCTACCCATAACAAAACACGTTGTTCTTCTAAAAACCTTAAAGCTGACTGCAGACCCTGCCCAGAATAAACCTAACATCCTGCTTTATCTTCTACCCCCTTAATAGTGGGATTTCCCACTACCAACCCCCAGCATAAAAAAACCATAGCAAAAAAGATGACGTTCGGATTCTTCAGTGCAAATACAAACCTTAGCTAACGGCTCTGTCGCCTTAATGCATCTACAATGACTTTCAATATCAGCCATTTGAAGGTAAAACCATTTCAGTACCTGATCTTGGTTTGATGGCTACCATCCGATTTCCAAGAAAAACACAATCCCTAAGAAAATGTATCCTTGTAAATGCTTGTAAGTCACTAAACTGATTGTAAGACAATAAGAATACATTTAAATGAGACATTTGAAGTAATTGCTCTAAAGTAGCCAATGAAAAACTGAGACCATTGTACAGTGTCCTGCACTCCAGTACAATTTCCTGTCATGGCCTCTCAAACTTTTAATGTGCATTAAACACTGAACAGGAGAAATATATGTAAGTGGAATTGAATTTCCAGGCACTTACCAGGACAAACGCCTCAATATACTTGTGTAACAACACATAAAGTGTAACATAAATAATCCTTCATCATTATAGGAAATGGAGAACATTTCTTTATAGAGAGATCTTTCGTAGTTTACATTTGAATTGACAAGGTAATCGTGATGCTCAAGGAGATGTGTCTTTGTAAAACCTTAGTCCGTCACTTAATGGTTGTCATGCCACCCACATTCAGACTCAGTTTGTTGCTTTTGTTCATGATGCATGCCTTTCCTTCTTCTGTCATTCCTCTCCGGTGTTCAGCGAAATGTATGGGTCAAATAATTCATCCCCCAGCAGTTCCAGCCTCGGTTAGCAAGACACCGCAGACCGAAGAAGGGAGGCGTTCTATCTGCCGTCTCTTAGGCCAGTGCTCCCTCTACTGGCCGATTGGAAAACTGGCGATGAATCATTTACGTACACTATCCTGTTCTAGAACATTTCTAAGTATGAGAAGGAGTTACAAAACGTTTACATTTTCAAGCACCTCACCAAAACTAATTTGGCTAGATATCAAGAATAATATTTTTTTGAAATATCCAGCTGTGTTGTTATACCACATGGAATGGTTCTGTAAGTTTGATTTACACTGTAAGGTAAGGTCAGAGATTTTATTTAAGCAAGTTTAGTCAAGGCTGACTTTTTGCATCGAGGGAAATCACATAAATGCAGGAAGGTAGACAGCATTATAGTTCCAAGTGTGTGACAAACAGGCTGTTTTACAATTCATGTTGCATGTATGAGAAAGAAACATTTATCACTCTTCTTTTTATCCCAGTTCAACCCTTCCACCAAGATGAGGAATTTTAAACTAGAATCAAATTCATGCCACAGATTATTCGTAGGCCACTGAGAATAATACAAACTCTGAGACAGAACTAGACATGCCTATTAGAAATAATAAAACAAAATGGCAGAAACAGAATGCTATGTCTACCGCTAACAGTGGTAAGAACCGTATCCGAATGCTTTTTCAGTCGGCTCTCAGGATAGCAGGAACAAAGACAGAGAACGTGAAAAAGAAGGAGACAGACAAGAGAAGGAACAGAATAAGATGAAGAGCGGGAAAATATGTATGATGGGAAGAGAAGAGAAAGCACAGGGACGAGGACCGTAGGGAGGGAGAGGAAGATGTGGGAGGGTTAGACAGAGCTCACGGAGGGCATCTGTGATGCACAGAACCACATTACATCAGACCAATAGCTGTGACGGGCATTATTGTTCTGGGCGAGTTCAGTCGAGTTCCTGATATTCGCCCCCATCGAAAGTCATATTCAAAGTGCAGTTGGTGGGCTGCCAGGGGCCTGAAGTAATCAGATGAGGTGTCAGTTTGATATGAGCCTAGATGACAAGGCCCCTCGGTACAGCAGACTGAGATAGAGGATTAAAAAGGGTTGCTCCTGGTATGAGCCTGGTGAAAAGGAGCGGAAAGAGGAGCGCAGAGCCACCTGAACGTCATGCACACCATCGAGAAGGGTCAACGAAAGCCACTGATAAACGCTACGTCTGTGCGTATCGACAGAGTGCTGCAAAGCCATCAAGGTCAAGCATAATCTTTTCAATTGTTATTGAAGGCTCCTCCTTCCTCTGTTATTTTAAAGCATGGCATCCTATTGCAGCTCCGATCTTAGGGTTAAACTTCAACATCTGAGATAGCAGCGACTGTCTAATCAGCATGGCTTCAGTCTGCGACTGTTCTTACAGGGAAGTTAGCGTTAAGCATTTTTTCCATGTCAGTAAGTACACTGTTGTGTTCTTTTTTGGCAGCTCCTCTTGCATGATTCATGAAAGACTGGTAAAAGGCTAATTGTTCAAATTAATTTGCGTAAACGACTAAGCAAGAGATAACAGCATTACATCTGCACTTCTCTGGCATGGGTTCAATGGCAACGGGGTCTACACAGGCAGCTGCTTCAAGACGGCCTCTTTGCCAGAAAATTAAAAGGCACAAAAATTAATTAATACATTTTTTTTGGCATGTTATTAATTTGCGAGGATCTAGAGTGGAGATGGCAAAGCCACGGAGAAGATGGGGATAATCGAAACAAATGAGCTTGATGCGACATTTCTGCACCTGAAAATGGCTGGAAGTGCAGAGGGAAAAAAAGGATAAAGTGAAGGGACAAAAAGCAGGATACGGGGGAGGAGACAGCAAAGCAGGAACGGGACAGAGAAGTTAAGTTTTGACACAGCCATTAATCTCCATGATAATGTAGCTATTACAATTAGAGGGATTAAGTCCCGTCGTTCCGCTGCGATCCGTCCAGTAACATGTTCTGGGCCATCTGTCACTGCTCAAGTCAAATCGTGAAGGCTGTCCTTGAGAGTGCAGGGAGGGGGAAAGTATCAAAGCCAAGCTCTGGGCACCACCGGAGATGCACCGAGGACCAGCTGAGGGGAGGACACCGAGACCAGGGTCCCTTCTGTTACCCACAGAATTCGTGCTAATGAGTGGCGCTAGTAGTAGCATTGGGCAGGTTCCGAGAGAGTGGTGTCGTGGCAGATTCACCCTGCCGGGTGCTCAGGAGTGTGCCTCATTTTAAGTTGGCAGAGCCGTATACAAAAACGAATCCACCAGCAACATAGGGACATTAGAGTAGTAATATGCCCATTATCTACACCATAGACTCAGCGGAGACTATGCAGAACTTGTGATTGTCATTGGCTGTTCTTTAGGAACTCGACTGTCAGATTTCTGAAAACACATAGTCTGTGCATTTAGGGTGGGCGAGGAGCTCATTTAACATCAAAGAGATCCTTTTCTAATGGACTTACAGGGGTCTTTCAGCACAGAGATGTCTTTATTGACACCTTGTTGAAGTAGATGGAAAATTAGTGAAGAGCAAAACATTCTGTCTGGAAAGATTTTAAGCATATTAATGCATACCATTATTACTATAAATATAGAAGTACATACCCAAGGGATATAATTGTCCAACACAAACAACCCTTAAACCATAAGCTATGTACAATAATGCTCGGTTTGGCTGTTGACTTTACTCATCCATTAGCTTCTGCAAATTGCACAGAAGACCAAATCTGTGGGAAGATGGACAGGACAGGTTATGTTTGTCTTAGCACAGTTCACCTGGGAGTAAGAAGTTCCTACCTCATTTAACCCAGGAGACCCACCTCTCCAGAAAGGCCAGCTGGGAGATAAGTCTTACAGGCAGCTGCAGCAGGCAGTCAGGACGAGAAGGGCTGACTTCCCTTCTGCCCAGCCCTGTCACATTGCCCCAGTGAGAACCTTAAAAGAACATTAGAACCTCACCCAAGGCATTCCACACTGCAGCATCCATTTCCGCCACGACAAAAACTGCAGTAGTCAGTGAAATTCGTCATCCACGTTCATAGTTCTTGCTGTGTCCCCTGCTTGCGACCTCAAGCTGGTACAGTGCATCCATCATCTCTAAAGCTTCCTCGACACTACAGTTGATAATTAGGTCAAGTACCCGAGGGACATTAATCGCAATAATGAAGTCTTGTGAGAGAGTGGTCATCAGCGACAATATACTGCCTTTAGAAATGTATGTACTTTTAAATGTTTGCATTCATCTATCTTTTATCCCTCTTCTGTTGTGCTTCAGGTTCGAAGGTTTATTTTCGCTGCTTCACTGGACAAACACAAGCTGTCTCTGGAAGAAGCGGCCGACGGCTCTTTTCACCGTATATAGTCTTCAATTCGTTTTCGTGCCAGTGAGCAGACAGCTGTAATAACCAAAATGACAAATAAACTGGAAATCATTCCAGGTCTTTTGACTTAACTGACAAGCCGAACGCTCTCTGTAATGAGGACGCCGGCACTCGTTCCCTCCTTCCGCCATAATAGGTTCGTTTAAAAGCGTCCGAGCCTGACGCTCCGTCATTTATCAACATTATTTCTCATCTTCCCCCAAATAGATTATGGTATACCACACTGCACACATAAAAATAAACCCTCGTCTCCGCCGTAAACGGGTAAGATGGATTGTTCGGAAGTTACTTTTCTCGCGTCCTTCTTTTTTTCCTGCGTGTGATTTCCATGATAGTTTCCCAAGCGACCTGCCAGTTTGAGGTGGAAATGCCTTTTTTTGTGACTCTAGTACGTGACTCGAGTGTTTAATAACTCATAATAATGAAATAAACTTTACAAGCTATGGGAACAAAAACTACACAGATGAGACTGCTTATCAATATTCCCACACGTCTGTATTAGTTGTATCTAGTTACACATACCCTAACCCACGTAATGAATGGAAACATAAACAAGTTAAACGCATCCCATAATTAGGAGATGAAAACTATAGCAGGCTTGAATGAACCTTACAAGACTAGGGGCTGCTTTCACTCAAATGAAATAATGGATTCAGTGAGTCCAAGCAGGATATGTGAAGTCTTAATGCTTTTACGGCAAGGCTCAAGCGATATTGTTCATTTTACCTCTAATCGCGTAATTCGTCAAAATGCTGCTCAAGCACGTCGATATGTGAACGTTATTGCGTTAACTAGATTTGAGCGAGAGCCTGGGCACTCTGCCATAGCCGGGGTTTCCAGGCGGAACAGGACACCTTACAGACGTGCTGCCTTCTCGCCATTCTACTGCTTACGCTTATTGCTTGGCTGATGGCTTTTATCTGAAAATACTTGTGTTCCTTACCCATTCACACATCACTACGTTTCACCGTAGCAATTTACTAATCGGGAATATATAACAGGACCCCTTGTGTGACTGGAAGCAGAAGCTCTTGACGGGAATGTCACCTGCTACCTTTATACGGATAGGTGTGGGCGGGCAGGATGTAATGTAAGGATAATAATGCCCTTGTTGTCACTTCCAAAAGGCTGTACCTTTAAATCCTTTCGAATTTGCCGGTGTCTTATCACCACAGAACAGTTGTTTTTTTGTTTTTTTTTCCCCCATAAAAAAATAATGTATAAAATGGTCCATCAGTGAGAGACTGCATCCTTCAGTAGCTCTACAGCTCCGACAGAAAGAGACACACGGACAGGGGGATGTGTTTGGTGACCGCACAACGTGGAAGGTTACAGTAATGTTTGGGAGTATTTTTTCAGGTATTATTTAGAAATGTCATGGGGTGTGATTTGAGAGTATATTTGCCATTTGTAATATCTGTCAGAAAGTTTTCTTAAACTGCTAGACGGCTAGTTTCTAAAAAGGCTTTTTGATTGCAATGAAATGTATTTATTAAAAATAATCTGTATCAATTAGTGTTGATATTTTAATTAGACCTATACACTTTGTCGTTGTTATCCTGACCCTCTAAATGGTTAATCTAATATTCTCTGTGACTCCATGTTAGCTGAAAACATTTCAGTCCTGAATCACTTGGTGTCAATTAAACAACATTATAATCAGCTCTCCAGGACTCAACTTTTATTTAAGAAATTGTGGATGGCAAACATAATACAAAAGCTTCATCTGCTATTAGGATATGTGCAGGTTTATTCAAAGCACACATTGTGCAAAATTAATCCAGCACAACAGTTAATTTTAAGTAACAGGCCCCCAGAATTTTCTGTCATTCAGGGTATTACATTAAGCTGTTTAGCCTGTAATTACTGCATGGTTTTTGCCAAACTTGGTACTCTGTTGAAGGCTGACAATAACAGCTGCTTGCTTTGTGTTCTCCATTAAAATATATTTTCTGTAAGACAAAGCTGTGTGAGCTAGTGTTACTAACGCACACTCGATACTACATTTGTTAGGAAAAAAGTGCCCAAAAGTGACATATAATAAAACTTATTTGAAATTAAATGTTTCAAAATGCTGTTTAAAGATTGAGTTGCACATATTGGTGGAGAGTGCAAAGTATAAATGTATGTTTAAGATTTACCATGCTTACTATAAGCCTTAGCACTGTAACCTTGATCTGGTTTGAATAACCTGGAAATAAATTGTTTTAATGATTATATAGTATAAACCACTGAGTTCTACCACTTCGAAAATCCCCGTATGAAGCTCATTTAAAACTTAAACCAATGAGAACCCAGCTGTAAATTCAATTAATCTATTCCTGCATCAAGTTACTTGAGAAGGCTGATTGCTGAACACCCCTTATTGATGACCCAAACTCATTCATTTTCTATAGAAGCTGCAGCTATTTAACTTGGGCTTCAGGGTAATTTTCACTTCTGTTCTACCATGCTTCCTTGATTACAGCTCTTTAGCGGCTGATAATGTGCTGATGACCCACAAAAAAAGAGAAATTCATCAGATTGGTAGCCATTTATTTAAAAATGTACAATAAACATTTCAGTTCATAACAGTATTGTGGATAATACACTTTCATTTCTTATTCATTAATGTATAAATCCATCAGTCACAAAGCTAAACACAAATAAAAAGCAATTTACCCATTCGCTTTGGATGCTAACAAATGATTATGACAGGGTCACTCCTTCTGATAGAAAGATTAATCATGTTCTGATAGAAATGTGTCGGTTTCAACACACATGATGGATGCCATTTATCATTCTGGACAAATATCCTGCAAAGCGTCTTCCCTTGACAGCTCTGTTATAGAAAGAGAAAAGAAAAAAAAATGCCCAAAATGTCACCTGTTGCTTTCAGTGTCTAACCTTCTAATTTTCTAATTCAATTGCTGCCCCCCCAACCCACCCCAGGACCTCTCAATCCACACAGCAGCTATATCATGAACCAGTAATAACAATTACAGCTTGACTGGCACAAACCTGCAATTCCCTTAAATCAAACCAAGTAGTCTTTTATTAAGCTGCCCTGTTAAATCAATCTAAATCTAAGCATAATAACTCCCTAATCAGGTAGTAGGAAGAATAATAGGTTGTCATGCATGAGGAAAAATAGGCAATCATGGAGTGTTTTCTTTAATTAGGCTCAGTAAAGTGGAAGGGTACGGCAGAAACAGGCGACACATTCATCATGGACAAGGTGGGAAATTACTTCAATTACTCATGACAGAAAGTAGTGCCGATTAATGTGACTTGTTGCGGAAGGGGGGGAGAAGGTGCAATGCATTCTGGGAGAGCAGCGAATGACAAGATCCAGATAGCAGTAATGATAATTTTATGATTATGATTAAAATGATGATACCACTAATAATAATAATAATTATTGTTGTTATTATCATTAAGTTGTCATTTCAAGTCTGACCTTACCTTACATAGGCTACGTATTTCATCTGTTTGAAAACAAACATGTATTATTATAGACATGTGAATTTTAATGCTGAATTTTTACTAAAATTTTTACTAACTTTGAGATGCACAGGTACCATGAAAGGCCTCAGTGAGATTCCATGTATATGATCAAATTACTCACAATTTCACTTCAGCCAGGGTCATTGTAATGACAAGGTTCCTGAAAGCTGCTTGGTCAATGTGTGTGGAGATGCTAGACGAGTCCTGTGCTGCAGATCACAAAGAGCCAAGCTGCATGAATTCTAAATACGCAGACAAACGGGGCCAATCAATGCTGCTGACACTGCTACTCGTTCCTTGTACCTATGTTGGGTTTGTCTGTTTTTTTCATTTTCCTACACAATCACTGACTTTTTGATCACTACTTTCGATAGGCAGGCCGCCATTCAGGCAATGAGGAAACAAAGTGGCAGATCACCTCCCTCTGTAGCTGTATTTTAATATTCAGGGAAGAAATGCTGATTGTTTATTGGTGTGGAATGCTACCAGATCTAAATGTTTAGGCTCAAAATGCTAACAAAAACAACTAGCAGAGGTCAAAACTGAAAACAAGATAGATCCATTTTAAGTATAAAATCCACACCTTTCCAAATCGATTAAAAGTAACTGCACACCTGTATATCTGCATAAACAAATACAACTCAGAAAAAGTTACTAAAATACAATTCATTTACATAGAGTGATCCTTGGTAATTTAAATTCACCGTTGTTAGCAGTGTTCATGCGATTCCCACGAAGGCTGGGAAAGACAAGTGCTCTGTTCACAGTGCATGAAAAATTTCATTTGGACACTTAGGCTTGTGCCTGGTGAATCATTAAACAAGCTTACTCTTTTTAAATACTCCACAAATGCTGCATTCATTTGTCCTGGCGAACAAGGCCATTATATTGCAGTATCAATCTCAAAACCATTCCAGTAAGTTCACCCCCTAAATGTGTTCTTCCACAGCAACATGGGCTGAAACACCAATACCTGTGGATGGCATCTAAAACTACTTATCCTTGGATAAGACTAACTTCTAAACTTCACTGCCATAAGGCTACTACAGCAGGTTGCAGAGGGTTGACATCATGTAAGGATTAAAAGTCTCACTCCCACTAAGTCACCTCCTTGAGGAAAATGGCTTCCCCTTCGTGATCCTGCTAATTTCAGGTACTCTGGCTCTTCCTCATGACCACTTTACCACAGCACCGAATTCGCAAACTTAACACGAACATCTTCTAGCCCCTCCCCCCTTCTCCTGCAGAGCCTGACTGACCCAGCAGCTCCACTGTAATGCCAGTGAAACAGCAATAAATCATTTCAACTTCCATCTATTGTTATTGATGAATGGGCAATTATTTGTCATCTAATATGCTGAAAATGATGACCTAAGAAATGGATCAACTTCTCTGCCTCAGCCAAGGACAGCATTGATGGATTGTATCCTTAAACTGTTATTACACTTTTAATGCCCTGCTCTGAAGTGACAGCCGGCTTCTTCAGCTCCTCCTTTATTTTTTTTTAAATCGTCTCCATTGTAGAATGACGAGGGCCGAGACTCATAACTCACGCCTTCACTGCTCCGTGCTCCAGCGAGAGGAGTGAGATGAGCGTGCTAGCATTCTCTGCCAGGGCATCTACCTGTACCAGACCGGCCAGGAGATAGCAACGGGTGTGGAGATAAGCAGCTGAGCGCAGAGGCAAAGCTCAGGCATGTCACCGCCCCCTGCCATTGTGATTTCTCTCCCGTGGAAAATGGAAGACAGAGGGCAGCAGGGTCTTACATGTGGGGGCTTCTCTTGACACCCCTGCCATTCAAACATGAAAGGTCTAGACACAGCGAGTCGCGAGATATAGATGAACGCTTTTGTCTTACCGCTTACTCCTAGAACTTGATACATGTAGAATATAATTCAGGCAAACAATTGTACTGTGCGCAATAAATTTATATAGTGCAATGAACATATTAGAGAAAACTTTCCATTTTTTCACACTGAATTTAAAATACACTCAGTTGCAACAGGTATATACAAAAGCATTGATCCAATGTAGGGTCTCTATGATGCAGATGTTAAACAATGTAATATTGTGTTTATTATATAAACACTAATATGGTGGTGCCGTATAGAACCAGATATACCCAGAGTGCTGTGCACTCTAACACAGCACCAGGTAAAAATAGTTATTAGATAGATAGGTGTTGTAAATAGCATGTATTGTGTTGCATGTGTATAGCTCAGTGTATAAATGTGTTGTAACCATGTTTGTTGTGCATTGGAATGCCCAATGTGAACAGGTGTGTTGTTGCTAGCCAGGCGGACAGAGAGACTTGAGTAAACACTTTTGCTGTTAAGCTCAGAGTCCGCATCTTTAAAATTCACAGCTATGGCATGTTAAGTGTGTGCGTGTGTGTGTGTGTATGTTTGTGTATAAACAATATTCTCAGTAAAAAAAACAAAACAAATAAGGCTTATTGTCCATGTGTGCTATTCACAGTATGCATTTTTTATCGATCCATCAATCCATCCATCCATTTATTAACCAGTTATTCTGATCCAATTCCAGGCAGCACAGAAAAAAAAGCTTGGGTACCTTGGATGGAATGTCAGTCAATCACAGGGCATACACACACACAATTATACACCGCAGACAATTCAGTGATGCCATTTACGCTATTCACAATAGATTACTTCAATTCTAAAATCTACACTTTGACATTGTGTTTTTTCCAGGACATCTATAACAGCCTTTACTGGAATGATCCCCTTCCGTGAGCATAAATACAAGACAGCAAATGCATGCAGTCACAGAGTAACGCTTTCTGTAAGAGGAAATATACAGAAATCATGACGTTCTCTCAGGACCTTTCTTCATTAATGTTTATAACATGTTTATTTCCTTAGCTGTTATTTAAATAAAAAAAATACAAGCAAACAAATAAACAAACAAACACACATTCCTACAGCCAGGTCTGCATGAGGCGCTTGTAAGAGAAATTGTTTAATACATACTTATGCAAACGAAACTTCATTAAACACATGCAAATTCCACATTTGTATGTGCAGCTTGATTCCACATTCGCATTTGATGTTTTAAGAAAAATTGAAGCTACATGCAGAGCCCTTGAGACTAACTAGTTAATAATGAATAAAACACTCCAGAGTGCAGGGAGTCAAAGGACTCTGATCTTGCACTCCTCTCAGCCTCTTTGTAATAAAAACACAGTTCATTAAAGACGAGCAGGGCCACTACTGGGTGCCTCCCCGCAAAGGCGGGAGGTGCCCTTTTTAACCATTTGTGCCCCTTCCATCGTCTGTGACGAGTCTAGTGTACGTAAACACTTTCAGAGTGCGACATGACCCGCTCACGTTGTCTCTGCTTTCGCCTGCATCTCTTAATAACCTAATGAGTCGCTTCCCTCTATAAATGAATCGCCTAAGACAAGCGAATTCAATATAAGATTAGGATTTCTCTAGTATACGATTCTATTGGTATTTCAGTTAGCCTATGGAAGCTTTTTTGTGCCGACTCCACAATGCGACGCTGAACAATTTTTCATTCCTCTTCGGGCCGAACGGCACAATGCAGACAGATCAGCTAGTTGTCAGAATACAAATGGATGCAATTTTCAGCAGTAGAAACACCATAATAAGCGGTGGAAACACAAACCTCTGCAAAAATGTGTATTAATCCACAGATCTGACTAAATGGGGCTGGATCCAGCAGAAAGAGTAATGTGCATGTTGGATTGTGGCTGCAGTTCACGCTGATATATCGAATATGTACAGTATATGGTATGAATCAGTTACAGTATTTAGCGGAACCATGAAGCCCCGTAAGCCCCTCGGGGCCGGGGTGCCTTACGCTTCATTCTGCCCAGACTGGCACAGTTTTGTCATTTCTTATCCGCTTTCAATATATATATTTTTGAAATGTACATTTTTAAAGGACTACAGAGAGAAATCTACAGCTGGCCCAGAGAAAAATGCCTCAGGCCTACAAAAAGTAAAACAAAACTATTTTTGGTTACGGCCTGTTTTTCGTAATTGATGGCATACGGATGTAAGTGAACAAAGAAAAGTAGAACGGAATACAGCAGCCGCATTCTCCTTTTCTAATTATTTTATTAATTCAGATGAGTCTTACGTGTAATGTTACAGTCAGCCATGCATTCGGTTCGAGTGATGGAGGGTTATAAAGTCACTCTGGCAGTCTGGTGGCAGTGGAGCCTGCATGAGAAAGAGCTGAATCATGTAATAATAAATCAATGTTTAAATGAAAATGCTAAGCAGGACTAAATACGCATTATGCTTTGATAGCACAGTGCCACAATTATACTACTCGATGAGGAAAAATATGGAGAAGACTTAATTTATTATCATTTTAATAATACTTTGGACGTTATTATTAATCTTTACTTTTGATGAAACATTCTTGTGATCAATTTATTTAAATCAGGTTTCAGGTACAGATTAAAAAACTGATCGTGTCTTGTGTGCGCTAGCTGTTTGCTACTATTTGTAAACTTTGTGATATGTCTGTGAAACGTACTTTGATGAATGACAGCAGTTTTCAGTACTGGGGTCCAGACAAATGCATTAGCACATTGCAGCTGAGTGTTGGCAAATGACCTGTAGCAAAGAACCACTGACCCACTGCCTCAATCCCTCTAGTGCTGCGAACGTAATTAATGACAGGAACATGCAGAAGAATGGAAAGCATACTGTACCAGACCCCTTTGTATCAAATACGCATGGCTAACCTAAAGTCTACCGTTCGTTCGTCGTTTGAATACCAGTTGCAGGAATACCTGCTCCATGCAGCCTGCGAATGTATTCGTTTTCCCCGCGGAGCACCGCTGAGAATTACATCCACGGTTAATAAGACACATGAAAGTCGGGCCAAAACCAACCCACCGAGGCCGCAATATCTCACTAATTGCACCGTACTAATCAGGTAATTACCACACGTTTACATCGCTAACTATGTGGGATTTGACCGTTTTGTATTCATCTTTATATTCATGCATAGTTTTGTGTATGATTTCTGATGAACGCAACATTCTTACGTTCTTTAACAGCAAACCCCCCCAAATAAGTGTACGTATGTCTTTAATTGATTTAGCTTGCGACCAGCCCCCCAGCAAAGGCTTAGCCCACCCAACTATAAACCTCTACTGAAGGCCTTGCATGCCATACATTAATACAGCTGCTGAGAAGCAAACAACTGTGGATACATATTTACTCAATGTTAAGATTTTCATCTTTTACACAAATGGTTTTACATTCAAGCTTAGTGCTCAGTCGTAGACAGTCAGCCAAAGGATTGACAGTTACATTTATGCAACGTTTTGAATTTATTAGCCTATGTAGGTAAACATTGTTACATACATGTGTTTAAGGTGCAGTTACAGTTGTATAAGCTCTTCATCAAACAAAACCTCACATACTCTTTATTCAATTCACTTACTGCTGTCAGGGACTTCATCTGTAAATCAAGAGTGTACATTTCTGTTGGCAACTCCGAGATTAATTTGGTTTTTTTTTTTCAAAGTTCTGGAAAAATATGAAGGCTAATTGAATTTTCACTCATGAATGATTTACAGGGAAGCGAGTTAATTCTCTTTCCAGAAGCTTCTCTGAAGAAGCACAGTTTCACTTCACAAGCAGTCAAACGTCAACCAAGTTCAATTTTTATGCTGGCCTTGAAGTTTAAGATTCGTTCAAATAGTATATGACATTCATAAGAAATCATATTCCCAAAGAATATCTTGAGAAGCAGCTAAGTAAATTGGGCTGTCCAGTTTTTACACGAACCAGTGAATCTCTGTGAATCTGTCCTACTTCTCTTGACTTGGAAAGCTATTCCATAGTTAGGCTCTACTTTTGTTGTGTATTTTAAAGGTAAGTTCTTCAAAACACCAAAATTGTCATTATTATTACATCATGCATTGTTACAAAAAGCTATTTTTATATATTTTTTATAAAGTAGTTACATCTCCTAAGAATCTTTTTCATATTTCTGCTCCACTTTGTTCTATAAAAATGGTAGTCCATGCCAAATTCATATTTCCGTGGTTATGTAAAATACTTTTCTCCAAGACTGTGTACTGAACAATGCCTGGAGAGTCACCAATCGCCACCAATCACAAGTTCCTTTAAAAATCCACCAAATTGTTTGGTTTATTGCAGTGTGTAACCATTGCTGCATAAAGACAATACTATACAGCTTGCAGAAAGTACAATAAGTGAGATACACATTTTGTACACATGAAGTGTGTCAATATCTGACTTTAATCACACATAACCCTGTCATGACTTTTAAAATGAATCATCTTTGAAATGTATAATGTGGAAAGCTGTGTGACAGAACAGCGGAGTCAGGCTCAGCTGGACAGATCTCTGGGGTTTGGTGGAGGTATAGCCAGTGTGATTAGTTTTAGTGTTAGGGTCATTCTCAGGTGGACAGAGCTCTGATGATTGGTGGAGGTGTAGCAGGTGGGTTTAGGGTTACCCATAGCTGGACAGAGCTCTGATGATTGGTGGAGGTGTAGCAGGTGGGTTTAGGGTTACCCATAGCTGGACAGAGCTCTGATGA
>JAACJT020000078.1:394665-425415 GCA_009936485.2 Gymnarchus niloticus
GATTGGTGGAGGTGTAGCAGGTGGATTTAGGGTTACCCATAGCTGGACAGAGTTCTGATGATTGGTGGAGGTGTAGCAGGTGGATTTAGGGTTACCCATAGCTGGACAGAGTTCTGATGATTGGTGGAGGTGTAGCTGGTGGAAAACCTTCAATCTTGCATGGGCTTCCCAGTCCAGTCAGCAGGTGGAGCAGCACCATGGCCCCAGAGAGTCCCCCCAGCACCTTGCACCAAAAGAGTGTGAATCTTCTTAGATGTGACCTTTTCTCACTGACTCTCCCCTGGAGTCTACCCTCTGCTTGGCCAGGTAACGTGAGGCTCAGAATGTCCCCCATGATGTACCAGGAACTCAGCTGGATCTGAGGTCTTCTGAACAATGCTGCACGAAGGGCAAACACACATGCACTGAACAATAAACACCAGTAGATGGCAATGAAACATTTTTGTCCATCTGTCCATTCACCGAGATTCCATAACAGTTTATCTCCTAATGTAAATATTATTATAAATCTTATTTATTTATTGTAGATCAGTCTTCTGTGTGTGCCTGGAAAATATTTTACGATTAGGAGATTAAATATGTCTACTGCAAAAAACTAAAGAAATAATATAACGCACACTTAATTCAAATTCTAATCACATGAAAAAATGCATGCAGTCAAAATTTGAACTAAACAATGAAAAACATCCATCCATCCATCTTCTAACAACTAATCCTAGTCTGGATCACAGGGAAATGCAAATCAGCAAACACAAGTTAATATCTAAATAAATCACAAAAATGAGTTAGACCACTTGTTTTTTATTTTAAATTACATGTGTTGGAGTTGCATTTATTTTATTACTAACCTGTTAGCCTGATTGTATGTCTTCAG
Source organism: Gymnarchus niloticus (assembly GCA_009936485.2). NCBI lineage: Eukaryota > Metazoa > Chordata > Actinopteri > Osteoglossiformes > Gymnarchidae > Gymnarchus > Gymnarchus niloticus. The sequence continues at coordinate 395,540 of JAACJT020000078.1, forward strand.
ACTTTGAACAACAGAAAACTAGTGGTGTTACCTAAACTCACGCAACACGAGGAGAAAATACACTTCACACACCGAAAGCCAAGGCAGGATTTGAACTTCCAGCCCTAAAGGTGTTGAATAAGAATACAACCCATGTATTGAGCACCACATAACCTATTATTATTATTATTATTATTATTATTATTATTATTATTATTATTATTGCAGTGTGGTGTTCCCCTGCCCTGTGCTTCCTGGCAGTGATTCTAGTCTAACTCTGCGGTACTGGAAGAGCAGTCGGATAATGGAGAGATTATTCGGGTAGTCTACCACTAGAGGGCATTATTTAGTAATATACCTGTACCACTTAAGGTTAGAAATGATGAAATTCAGAGGCAAGTGAATTCATATGGGATAAGAAACACAAGGCTGCTTAAGAGTCATTCCGTGTCATAAATAGCAAGCACGCAAACTGTCAAAGGGGTTATAAGCATAAGATGCATACAGACTGTCAAAAGGATTGATAATAAGCAGAAGTTTGCATGCATAAAGAGTAATAATAAACGTCTACTATGCTAACCATAGGCACTACAGCTACAGACACACAGCTGAAACAATAGCTGCATATGTGATTCAACGCACCACCCTGTTTGGGATTTTACACATATCTAACTTTAGACCTCCAGGGACATGGTTATCAGATGACATGCTATGTAAGGTAAAAGAACATTTTTGTCCAGTTACACTCCAGTGAAAAAATCCAGCTTGGATAATGAGATTCCTAAATCCGTGTAAAATAAATGGAATGCTCCTAGACTTCATTCACAAAGTACCTGGTTGTATAACTGTCATTTGGCGGTATTTTCACCCACAGTTTACACTTTGAATAATCAACTTCTTTAACAATGAACCACAAAGTTTTCCTAGAAAAAACGAAACATTTTGTTGCTGGTGCACCATCTGAGCTCTGCTGCTTCCTGGCTATCCATCCTCAGAGATTGAATGGTGACCCATTAACATTTAATTAAAGCTCTAAAACTGGGGAAGATCATTCAGATGAATCTAAAAGTCAATGCAACATCTCCAGCACAGAAGGTGGGTGACACATCTCTTTAGCTACCTCGTTCCTGCCTGTCTCTGCTCATCCTTGAGTGCGTAAACTCATGGCCGGTCGTGATGTTCATTAGCACTTTAATGTTAATGATCTCACCATTGCCACTGCATGCCTCGTCTTCAACTGTAGCTAGGCTAGACGGTTACAGTTCTGGAAGAAAACCATCCAACTCCTGCATTAATCCCTCCACCTGGTCGTATCATGTTTTCCAGCTTTATTTCTTCAAACCACAAAAGTCTTGATGTGTTTTGTGAACAGTGATTGTAATGTAAGGACCTAGTACCCACAGCCTTAAGAAACACCACAGTTAGAGGCAGCCTGAGGAAAAAGGGGGCAGCAGCACAGGAGAGTCTATTAAAGAAAATATAAAATAGGTCTTTGAATCTGATGTTCTCTCAGGGTTCGGGTTAGAAATGTTCAAGACTGGAGAGGAAAAGTGTAAACCAGCAACAGGAGAGTGGGAAGCATTAGGGTTAGAAATTTTCGAGATTGAGGATGAGGAGTGTGAACCACAGGATAGTGGGAAGGATCATGGTTGGGGTTAGAAATGTTTGAGACTGAGGATGAGGAGTGTAAAACAGCAAGAGGAGAGTGAGAAGGGTCAGGCTTAGGGTTAGAAATGTTCAAGACTGAGGATGAGGAGTGTAAACCATAGGAGAATGGGAAGGATCAGCAGCCGTATATGAAGACATCTCCTCTTCCTTATGCTGGTTCAGCACCAGGAGCTGTTCTAGCTGAACTCGACTAGAGGGATAAAACCCTTTCCCAGGACAGAGAGTCAGGCCATGCCACCAAAATTTGAGACTCCTGTAACAAACACGTATTCCAGCTTCAGGGCAGCCATGTCAGAACCTGTCCATGAGTTTTATAACCATATTTTTACAGGTGCTTAGTGTAAAGAAAGGAGACAAATTTGGCAGTCTGTTTGTCGTACTGAGTATTTCTAAGCATGCTGCAGTCCCAGAATCCAGTTCAGGCTTGTCATACCAAACTGTATCTCAGTCCACACAGAATGTTCTCTGAGTGATTGTCAAATACTCTGTCCAATACAGCACCAGTATTTTTCATTCTTCCCCTTACCAAATATGTCACACCCACAGCTATTAAGTTTGTCCATAATGCTTTTCTTATAATATCTTTAAGTAGTTTTGGACAACCATGTTAGAAAAGGAGATCAATTGAAACATTTAAAAGAGATCTCAAAGGGTTGTGTGACCTCCTTGTGCTCTGTGATGTTTTGGCCTGTGAATAGTCACATGACTCCAACAAGCAGTCCTATCTCTCTTTTCACGCAGTGTGATAAGAACAGAGAAAGAATGATAAGGTAATTCAAGTATCTCTGCTGTCTTGTGATTGGCCAGGGCACATCACACTGTCTGACGTGCCTTCGGAGACGTCAAGATCTGGGCAGCGGTGTTTTGTGCACTGGATGATTTATGTGGGACCTGTATGGCCTGGGGATAAACTCTGTCCTAAAGCTGACACAGAAGGCCCTGTGTGAGGATTACTCAATCTGCTGGTGGAGCAGGAAGCCCAGCTTCTCTTGTGAGCCTTAGAGACATGTATTTCAATAACCAGAGCCTGATGTGTATTTATTTATTGCCACTAGGTATGAAATGTCCAAAAATCCAGAAGGTCATTTTTTTAAAAGATATTCTGCCACCAGGTGACTTGTGGAAATGTAGTTGGGGATTAACTGCCGTTATGTTTAATAATAAACGAAATCCACATGCAAAGTAAAGTAAGAGAACTAAGAAGGCGGCATCAAATTAGAACTTAAAAGAATGTTTATAACTTTTTAATCCGATAATCCTAGGCTTGTGCCATTGTGTCGTGCCTGGTAATTAAAAGTCCTAAATACTTCATCAAATACGAAACAACAAAGGGAAGCTGGCGTGTATCAGGCATAAACCGTCAACGGACAAGTGGCTAGTGACGCATGATGTGCTACCGAATGTGGGAATTTGCATTTATAAATCTGGGAGGACAAATTGCTGGAAGGCATTCAGCCCATTTTCACCCTCACGCTGTGTCTGTTACGTCTTGTTTTTTAACACAGAATTACTCAATTGCGTGCCCATGCCATAAAATATGTCCACGTTCGGCGTCATAGAGGAACCTGAGACTGGACCGTTCAGGGTTTAACTGTTTCCGTTTTGTCTCGCCCTGTTCCTCCAGTGTAAAGCCACATATAGGACACAACAAAGCCATAGTGTGTAAATTAAAGATGCACCCACATTACCATCCCAACCAGATAACAGCCAGCGATAGGAAATCACGGCACGCATGATTGTAGTGTAGATTAGTGCAGTAAATGTATGTACACTCAGGGATTAGCAGTCAATTCCATCCTTAGGCAACAGCATCAGCATAAAATCTGATGTAACTGATTGTCAGAGAGCAACCAATTGAATGCGGTCAGGGTTTAGAAAGGAGTTCAATGCAGGAGGGACTCTGCAATCTCACAGCTGAGGAGAAGCTTGTTCCACCATATAGGGACCATTTCTGGACTTTCAAACCTGCAATATCCAGGCAATGTGATATGGATGACAACGGCAACAACAATGCTGGGTTTGGAACTTAATATCAACTCCATCTGGGTGGCCAGAGTCCAAGAGGTGAGGTACTCCTGAGCTTCTGAGAAGGGGGTCAGAGCACAGTGATGGACCTTGATGGAAGTCTACCCAAGATGGGAGGCACGGCGGTGATGTTAGGAGGGAGTCAGGACCAGCAGCTGGGTAGACAGCCTTTTAAATGTAAATGCACCTGTTTTATTTCCTACATTCAGGGTGTATTTTTTGATCATATGTGTCTTTCTTTGTAGCCACATATAGACAGAATTTTCATGTAATTCACTTTAAAATCTGAATGAAACATTAGTTTTAGATGTATACACATATGAATAACCATATATCCTTGTGAGCTAGAAGAAGGCTGTGAAGTAGTGTGGGCTGACTTTAGGTGATCATTTTCATTACCATGACAACAGATCACATGCCTCATGCCCATCAAGGCCTCTGCTGAATCCAAGCTGACCCCTATCACACTAATTGGCTCGTTAGGGCCATATAAAGGGTCAGCTGAGCAGGCTGGAGAGTGGAGATGAGGTTCACTGTTCATTAACATGAGTGCAATTCTGCTGGGTGCACAAAACATTTTTTATTATATTATGAATTTGCTTGTAAACATTCATCTGCATTCTCAGTCGATGCCCTGATTGGTCACAAAACCCATAACACAAAATTGTGATGATATTTTGTGATCTCCATATATATTATTTTTCATTTCTTCCCATCATTTGTGGTGGTTTGTAGGAATTTCATGGCAGGATACCACCCTCTAGTGCTGTGTTGTAGCAATGTACAGTTGTATGACAGTGCTGTGAAATTTCTATAATGTTTCAATGCAAGTATTTGTGACTTCCAATCCGTCAAGATGGGATGGTAGATGCTGTGCCCTGGGAAGCCAGTACTTCTGATCTAATTTCAGGCTTTTAATTTCAGGGTGACCAATTAAAATGGACCAAGAGGGACATGTGGGGATGTTTAGGCAGGGTGAAGACAAGATGTAGAGCAGCATTTTTAATGATCTTGTGTAATCTAATGGCACATGCCATGAAACCAGTGTCCAGGATAGAGATTTAGCACAGTCTGAACAAGCGCGTGGCTGAGCAGTGTTGAATGATCTGGACAGATTCTCCAGATGTTGAGTAAGAATCTGCTGTGTCTGCGTGCTGCGCTTGTCGTCATCTGCCGCAGCGAGACACTTGCGCATCCCAGATGATGCCATGGTTATGTAAAGGAGAGACACAGGCTGGAACATGGAGTTTCTCCAGCTTGCATAGGTTCAGCTGCGCATGGTGACCTGTGGCTTGGGCAGTGGTGTCATCTAGCGATGGTCGGAATGGGCGGAGATTCGGGTGATGCAGCAACCACGTTTCTGCCAAGATGAAAATAAATCAACTTCCATGAATTGTTATTAATTACATTCTTTGTCATCTAATATGCTAAAAATGATGACATAAGAAATGGATCAGCTTCTCTGCCTCAGCAAAGAACAGCATTGATGGACTGTATCCTTAAACTGTTATTACACTTTTAATATCGTGCTCTGAGGTGACAGCTGACTTCTTTGTTCCAGTTTTTTTAGGTCCTCTCCATTGTAATAGAACAATGAGGACTGAGATCCATACTGCTGTGATTCCTCTCAGAAGTCCATAGTATTCAGCTGTATGTTCCTCACGAAAGTGGCAGCTGGCTCTGGCTGGGAATTTTGCAGCCTCACAAAGTTTGTGCTTGTAAATTTGCTCCTGGAGTATTTAAAAGCTTTTGAAACCGAATTAACCTAATTAACATATTTGACACCCTTCACCGTAAATATTCTGCTTTTTTATGTGAGTGATCCTTTGGATACATAACTTTTATTGCTAATTAATGCAATTTTAGATATAAGTAGTGTGAAATCAAACATATATAAATCCAATTTTCACAATGACAAAAAACTCATAATGTCACCTGCTTTTGATGAAATGTTGAGAGCAGAATATCTGATGCAATTATATATGTACATACAGCATAACCATGCAAAAAAGCATAAGTGCGAAAAACCAACAAAACATGTTCCTGTGACTGTACTCACCTGCGAAGACAGCTGCCTGTGCCAACAAGCTGAACTTATCACAGCTCCTCAGCTTGTGGCGTGCTCAGTCACCACACTGTTTTTAATCAGTGATAGCTTTGGTAAAATGCTGCATAGCTTACACAGAGTGCTATGCTAATGATGAATACTGCAACATCCACCCTGCCTTTTCTCCCACATGGTACTGCAATGGTCACATGACCTCTAACCAGTCTGTGAAGTAATGAAATATCTGGGCTTTGATAACTCAGAGCCAGGCAGCTGGGGTTTTTTTAGCTGCTCCAGTAAAGCTTTTAGCCTGTTTTTTACAGCAGGTGGAGAATAACCAGTAACTATCGTTTTATGCATGCTGTGAAAACAGTTACTACCATAACAATACTTTTCCTCTTTGAGATCCATCCATCCATCCTGGTCAGTATTATGGAGCTTTCAGAGGCATCATGCTTTGTTTACTGGAAGCTTCTTGTTTTTCTTCGGTTTATTTCAGTTTTGAGATTTAGGTTATGCCCCAAAACTTCGCCTCTGAAAGAAAAACACAAGTCTCAATCACTTATTTCATTAATGCAGTAAATGCATTGAATAATCTTGTGTAACATTGCAGTACGAGCCCTCCTCAAGAGCTAATGTTGTAGCTGTTTTAGTTTAAAGTGTAATTCACAATGTATTTCTGCAAATATAAAACTACACATAAAAATACAAATTCATCCAGCAGTCAGAGGATAAACTATATGCAAGCAAAACTTCCATTATGCAAATTCAAATTCCATATTTGTACGAATTGCTTAATTCCACAGATTTCATGTTTTAAGTAAGTTTAAAGTGACACTTACAGCCCCTGAAAAAGCATGTATTTAATAACAAATAAAATATACCAGAATGCTATGAGTCGAAAGCTGTCAAACCCTTTAGAGCCACTTCATTAACCAGCTCTACTGCACCTTTCACTTTTTCCATAAAGAGGTGGAAGCGACTATCTATTTCAGAGGAGTCCTGATTTATAAAGGACACGCTTGTAAAGTCTTTGAACGTGTCCACTTCTGTCTGTCTCCCAACTCCTTTGCAAATCCTAATAATTTAAATTGCCATCCTATACAAACTCATGGCCTGAACTATGGGAATATACAAAAAGAAAAGGTTTATTTAGCAAACGATGCCATTAGTATTTCACTTAGCCAACAGAATCTTTTTACAACCAAAATGTCAGGCAGAACCATTTCTTTTTCTTTTGCTCCAGACAATAACCACATCAGCTACTTGTCACCTGGAATGCAAAAAAAGAGAAATATCAGGAGAATTGATAAGAATTTATTATTTATAAGAATTTATAAGAGCCAAAGCGCTGTTCAGTGGAGTTCCAGCAGAAAGGGTGGTGTTTTTTGCTGGTCCCTATGTGAATTTCAGGCTGATGTATCAGTGTACATTGGAAACTTAGCAAAACGGTGACGCATATCCCATAAACTGTACGTGGTGCATTCGGCTTAAGCAAAGATTCCCACTGTGTTGTTACATTTTATGCAGTATCTTACTGAAGACGTATTGACTAGTCATTTATTATTGTTCGTTTCTGTTCTATGGACGTTCGAAGATGCTTCGAACTATGCAGCTATCACCCATGTCCACTGATAACCAGATTATTAAGGCGACGGGCGAAATCCCTTCTTTGTCTTTTATTTTATCCCAATTGTAATTCATATATTTTTTTTAAATAAATTAACCAAGCCTCCTGTGAAGCGGTCACCTTCAACCCATCGCTAGTGTACACAGCTACCTCTTCATAAAACTAGAATAAAGTCGAGATGATTTCGAGAAAGTCGATAAAGTCGTAATTTTAACAACATAAACATCAATATGAAGGACACTGAGGAATGCGTTAAGTTATACTTCAGCAATGGTTTCGCAAAAAAGATAATTGCGAATAATCTTCGGAGTCTCATTAGCATAGCACAGACTCGGAGGACTTCGCCGCTTTTGCTGAGAGGGAAGTCGCGTGAGGTGATAGTCTGACTCGAAGAGTGGCGAAGTAGGAGTCAAACTCGGTCAGGGTCACATTGTCATATTATAGAGTGACTACAGCGCAAACCAGGATAATACCACGACATGTGGCATTTACCATAGGTCTACACATAAAGTTAGGACAAGGTTATTAAACTAATAAACGTAGACCGTCTGTGTGGGCTGATAGTAAATGCCAGCGTGGAAGCGATTCTGTCAGCACAGCTTTCTCGACAGCCCATAACATTTCCAGTTAATTCTCTCTCTCTCTCTCTCTCTCTATATATATATATATATATATATATATATATATATATGCACGTGTGTGTTTGTAGATGTATATTTTAATCGGTGTCCCTAATATAAGAGTATTTCAGAAGGAATCCTGATATTTGTTTTAGTAGCATACTGCAATATTGATTCCACATAATGTCTGTATCTATTTAGGACTATAAATCTTCCGTAAACAATGAGACCAGCAAAGACCTCTACAAACGCACGCAACTTACACACCTACTCTTGTCTTTTAAGAGCAAATATTTTAATGTTCTGTATCACAGAAGATTCCACTAGGTGGCACTAAAATCACTCCTTTTAACGTCGCACGTATATGTATAATTTTATTATAGCTGTTTAAGCAGAGCCTTTTAGTCAAATTTCACCAAATTTTACACCTGCTATTGAAGCATTTCACGTTGTATGCTGTGCTACAACATAATAGCGGAAATTAAGTCCGGGCTTATGAAGCGGAAACCTTCCAGTCTCACGGCTCAACATTCACCGATAACCGATGCAGCTTGCTAAATCTATTACACACAATGATATTCAGAATCATTTTAGTTTTTTTTTTTTTTTAATGCAGTTCTCTTTGAGGTTAATTTACAAGCAAGTGAAATATAATGTTTCTGTATGATTTTAGAATCATATATAACTCAACGCAAGATTTTAAATATTTCTAAATTATATTTTAAATTTACTGATTACAAAATGCTGCGATTTATAGAAAATGATAGTTCTTTAGTTGCTTGGTTTCATTGACATCACATCAATGATGACAAAATAAATGGCATAAGGAAAAAAAAAAAACCTCGTGCTTCACATCAACATGAAGGCAATAAAATAAAAATGCCGACATTAATTGTTTACCATAAATAATATTGTTAAGAACTTAATTATTCTTTAAATGCAAAACATGGATACTAAAGGCCTGTTTTTATTACATTTTTTTAGAAAAGCAAGCGCGTCGCTTTCTCCTTTTATCAATGCACCAGCCACTAGAGGGCATTAACTGGTAACGCACTGAAGATGTCAACTGAGCCAGTTTTTTTTAAACCCCTAGATATAGAATAGAAAAAAAAAACTACAGCTGCAAAGTGATGCAATGCAAATGCAACAATATGCAAGGACTCAGATACAGTTCTGTGAGTTGAAGAGGAAAGTGGAAAAGCAGCAGTGGAAGAAACCATATTTCTGAGTGCAGTCCGATTTCCATTCAACAATGAAACAGGAATGATTTCACACTAAATGTAATTATTTGCTCATTTAATAGTGATATCAATACAGGTATTCCAAAATACAGCGTTTTTAGCAATCTTTTATTTTAATATTTCCCTATCGAGGTAAAACTCTTACTGTTTACTGCAGAGGGGTAGGTAGCTTAACTTTGCATGTTGTGGACCATCCCTCAGATCCATATTTAGAAAATGTACACGGTGCTGTGCACTGGCTCTAGAGATCAAAGAAAATGTCTGCACTGGGATCCCCTTTCATATTGTAAAGGTGTTCTTGTTTCAAAGCACACTGACATTAAGCCAAACACCAATATAAATTAGAACCCATGTTGACCTCACATGAAAAGAGCACCGTCCATTTAAGGTTCCAGTGTCTGCAAAACCAGTGCAGCTCCAGGTATTAACACTGGAGTTTATGGCATGATTAAAAGGCTCTTCTCTCAGTTTGACCTGCTTCACTGACAAGCAATAGATTCCATTTCAGAGGGATGTGGGTTTAATTAGATGTGTGCGTGTGGACCGTTGCTATTGGCCGTAATGGTCGACTGAGCTATGTGTTGATTAACATGAAACAAAGACTGTTTTTAAAAATAAATCTTGCCTGGCAGCTGAGCAAATCTTAGGCACTCAGGAACAAACATTATTGTCTGTGACTATTATTGACACCCGGAGTGTTTTTTTAACTAACGTTATTCTCCAGCTGTGAAACATCAATAAAATACATCCAGTTCACTCATAATATTAAAGCGTTATTGGATAAAGCTTTTTTAACTGTTAATAATGCATAGGCTTGTAAGGATGACCAGGATAAGCTGTTGAAGATGGATGGATGGATGGATGGATGGATGGATGGATGGATGGATGGATGGATGGATGGATGACCCTGTTTACGTGCCACATGAGCAGCACATTCCCCTAGCCCGTCACACCAAGGTCTGTCATCATCAAACACATCAGGCTAACCCTGTGCAGGGAGTGGCTGTGTAAAGTAGAGAACCTGCTGGAGAATGTACAAGTCAGAAATTACACTGAATGCATTGCATGAACAAAGAAAACCACCAAAAAGACATTTTATATGCTTATGATGGCATGAGATAGAATTTACTGCATTATGTTGGTGTGATATTTCAAATAATACAGCCTTTTATGTTCTGACCTACATAACAATTAGTGACCCGAAAGCTAAATCAAACTGACTAGCCCGTTGAGCAGGAGCAGGGCCTGCAGTTTAATTCTCGTGCCCCACTTACATGCCAATGCCTTGTCTGTTGACACATTCCTCAGGAAAGGACACGTCCAGGAGTCCCTGCATCCCAACCATAAAAAGCATGCCCAGCTACTCCAGTGCTGTACCATCTATTGCTTAGTAAGGTCAGCTAACCCTTGGCATCTTTAGCCCCAGAGGGAATCAATCTATCGATGGCTGCCATTGCCCTACGGCAGGTGAGGCTATGCTGACAGTGTTTCTGCCCACGTATGTAGTTTCTGCTTCTCAGGGAATAGTGAGTGCAACACAAGAAAAGGCCTTCTTTGCTATGTCTTTTGCCGGTTCCTGCAGCAACTGCGGTACTGGTGGCTCTGCCGCGGAGATCCACCTCTACCTGCCACCATTTCTGCATGGCTTGCTCATATTAATCTTTTGAATATGTCCTTGATCTGCTGGGTCTGTTTTGCAGAGCATGATCCAAAAATAGCACCGAAGAACAATAGTGAGATGCGCATGCTGAGGGTAGTTCCACGAGAGCCACAGCACAGCCTCCCTCCTGTCCACGGCTGGCGTTATCCCTCATCGGTCTTCCCAGACACAAAAGAAAAGAGTGAAGTACTTCTGGGCCAGGTCAGACCATCGCTGGCAATCCATAGGTGCATGGCGAGCGGAGAAGAGGGAACGAGGAACGTCGTTCAATATTCAGCCAGAGTCCTGTCTTCAGTAATCCAACCCCCCCCCCAGAGACATGTCTCTGATGAAACTAATCATAGGGATCTGAAAACACAGAGGGTGGGGGTATTCCATCACTGCTGGTATCGAAGCCCCCCATCATTGAGTGACCTGTTTTGATTAGTCTTCCTAACATTCGTTTTGAGCTGGAAACAAAATGTCAGTCAGTTCACGTAGATGAAGGTACAGGTATTCTACAAAATATTGATTTTCAAAAATCATAGTTTTGAAGTTGAACCATGCGTTCTGGGAGTGACCAAATTTCAAATAACACATCTGAGCAAGCTTGCATTTGCAGGAGCATCTGCACTTGGATGTCATGGTCGTAAATGTTGGCATCGCTGTATGATTATTGTTTGTATTAAGAGAAACAAAGGGATTTGAAACAAACAAGAAAAGAGTTATCCCAATTTGCAAATATGTGAAAAAGTGAAGATTATTCACTGCCCCATTGCATGGCAGATTATGTAAATTAAGTGTCTGGGGAAAAATAATGAAATCAAAATAGAAGATCACATTTGTGTTGTACATGCAAAGTCTGTTGAGCACGGCGACAGCCGGTGGGAGATAATGACCATGGCAAGATGGAGGGGCTGCCGGAGTCTGGTCGGGGGGGGGTGGGGGGGGGGTGGGCTGTGTGTCAGTTGAAGGCTTGAAGCCGCGGCCCACCACTTCAGAGCCCACTTTCTGCTCAGGGGTGTCAGTTATTAAGGACCATCGGCCTTCCCTTGTCCTCACCGGGGTCCTACAGACGGCAGGCCAAGCAAGGACGCCAAGGTGGAGGCAATGCAATGTTCTTGAGGGCAGTGTTGCTGACCGAATGCCTTACAGTACCTCCTAAATATATATACAGTCAGAAATGTATAACAGTTCAGGCTGAGAAATGTTCCCAAGAATACCTCTTTCCAGCCCATTTGACTGAATGATTGCCTGGCTGTCTACTGGTGCCTCGATCTCTTCTCACACATTCTTGCCAAATTGCTGTAGCCAAGCTTCCACTCTAAGGAATGACCAAGATTGGGAAAGTCTCACAGTGTATGCACCAACTGTGAGGGTAGGCAAACAGTGGCAGTGCTAAAGTGGATCATACTACAATCTAGCGGTCCTGCTCAGGCTGCTTTCTGATGGTGCAGTTTGAGCTTTGCTTCCATCTCATATCCTCATTGATTTCCCTGGATTAAGCTGTTGACAGTATGAATCAAGAACCAAAACTCAAACATGTCAGGTATGAGGTAAGAAGGGATCTCACTCATTCAGTCAGGAACCTGGCTTCTGGAGGTATCTGGAGATCACAGACCGACTGCGCTGTCTTGGATGAGGACAGGCGGTCTCTCCAAGACTCTGTCCTGCTCAAATTACTTGATTGGTCCCTTTGAGTTGGGGTGAGATTAGCATCCAGCTGGCTCCAACGTGGGCTGTAGTGAGAGACAGGTCTCAGACAGATCCTTAGGAGGACCTTTGACGGGGATGGGAACTGACAGCTAAAAGCGCAAAGCTCCTCCACCTTGACCTCAGTGTGGGTAGCCTGACGGGAGGGATAGGGAGTGCTGTCGTGTCAAGGATGTCCCTGGGGACAGAGGGTCTCTCAGCCAGCTGTGGCAGGACAGAGACGCCTGCCTACATGCACATGGCTGCCTCACAGAAGTGTGTGCATCACACATGACAAGTAACCATCGAACCCATGTTCAGAGGAACCTTAGCTCATTCATTCTTATATCTTAATTCACCTGAATCACCTTGTTTCTGGAGTATTAAGACAGATCACTAAAAGAATGACATTTCTTAAAATGAACCAATCACATTCCAAGATCTTAAGACTTGTTGCCATGTGAAGTTAAAGGAGTCAGTGATGGTCTCCAATAAAAAATAATGTCACATATTAATAAGAATAATAATGGAATTCAAAATGATAAGATTCAGCATTACAGAATTTCCATAGACAATCTGTCTAGAAAATAAAAACCTCCTGGAAAATTATATTGTTTACTAGTGTTGAACACGTGCTCACTGCCTTTCACAAAATAATCAGAAGTGAGACGACCACGAAAATGCTGTTAACGGAGCAGCCGCTCTTCAACTGTATGTTAATTCATTTGTTTGCTGCTCGCTCGTGAAAAGACAAGCAGAGGATGTAGGAATTCCAACTGAGCTGCCAGGAATCGCCAGAAGGGGAGCGGGAAGACTGACTAGAGGGCTGCACAGCCTCACTTCCCGTTCCGAGGAGCATGTTCCAGAGTAAAACGACACTCTTCAAATCTCATTGTGGGAATCGTGCGCTTTGTTCCCCATGTAATCCACTGTGGTTCACACTGTCGGGACCGAGGCCACTACCCTGGCACCCGTCCGGCCGGGCAACCGGATCCAGGGAAGACTGTAGCCAGGTGACTGGAAGCCTTCCAGACACAAACCGGCTGCCCCCATCTTGGAAAAATAACCCTTCTCTGCTGTGGTTTGGAAAGCTACCTTATCACCGGCATGCCAGTTTTAGGGTCTGAAAGCCAGTCACCTTAGTTGTGTACCATAAGATTAAGGAATAACAGCAAGGATATACTATATGATAGAAAGACATCATACCAAAACCAATTAGCATTCAAATGTGTGCAATTGTCTATTCTAATCATTGAAGAAAGACCACTTTGTCATTGAAATCATCTACACTGTTAAAACTTTGAATTTCAGTAGAGGAGAGTCAGAAAAAAAACATACCTTTAGCATGTTGGTACTAGTCGCCTCTTTACCATACATCCCTGCCCTGATTTATGGTGACAAGCTCACCTTAATCTGATTTGAAAGGTGTGAACCACTCGTAAAATGTCAGTCTAACTAGATCTGAAATGCCGTAAGCTCCTAAGAAAAGACCTATTACATTCCACACCCTAGAAAAGGAGCTAGAATTTTCCTTACACGCTTTTCCATCATTGTTGTCAACAACGGTGATCATCTTCGGCCCAAATCCTGAGAGTCCTGGGGGTTGCCGCCCACGTTGCATTTTTGGCTCCTCCCATACCCTTTAAAAAAGGAACATTGCGTACAGCACAGCAGAAAATACAGTGGACCCGGGATGGAGCCCAGAGGGGCCCCAGGACAGTCATGGGCATTAATAAAACAAATGTGCTACCGCAGTGGCTGCAATTAATTGACGGGAGAGCCGTATGGATCCCACAGGGCCAGACCCGGTGGTGTCAGACCCAGGGGAAGGAGGGCAGCTTGAGGGCGGGAGGAGGCCCCCAGCAAAGGGCAGCAAGGAGGGGCATCATGTTGTGAAGCAAGCTGGCTAGTGGGCACAGAAGAACTCTATGAAATCATGCACTTGGCCTTCGTGAAGTCTGATTGGTGGATGCTAGCAGCGGATGGGGGTCGTGGTGTCAGCCTGCTCCAAAGCCTCCCCTACGCACTGATGAGCATGCTCTGGCCAGCTGGATGAAACCCAGGACCACCCAGCCACGCCAGCAAACACCAACGCAGAGACAAGGAGTGAGTTACGAGCAAGGGGGAACATGAAAATTGCCTTTAGCAAACAAGCCACATGAGAAAAACTGAGTGCATGAGCTCATGACAGTCAGAAGGAAACCCTAAAAGATATTTTTGAGGAAGATTCCCAGTTTGAGCAGAGTCAAAATGTGTCAGTGTAGTTTTCTTCCCAAAAGTCACATTGCTTTTATGGCCGTTGACCCCACGGATCACCCTTGACGATGTATGACAAAATCCACGATAGCAGTGTTGAGGAAACATGGGCTGAGAGTGTTTGAATTGACTGCATTGTTGCCACTGAACTTACCTCCACATTTTCTGTATCCAGCTGTCCCCCCTCCCCAAATACACACCCAGTCCCAACCGTATGGCTGGCCCGATGTTCTTTAGTTACTGCCAGGAGGAGGGGAAGATGAGAAATTTTCATATTCCACCAAAGAAAAGACACATGGCTTCCTTGACTGATGAATGGACACAATTCTTCAAATCACTGCCCGTATCATCGCCATAAAGAGAAAATTGTAAGGTACCAGAAATCTCCACTTATGGTTTACTTCCAGGTCTGAAATGTTTCATTATTGATGAAGAATGCAGCAATAAGAGAAATGAAATGCAAACCATTTGCATATGTTTCTGTGTGCATCAAAGAGGTGGTGCTGTATTTAAAAGCAGAACACCATCAATTTTGTCTTACGCTTCAGTCTCCCAGCTGAAATGTGACCTAACCTGTAACAGAACTTTCAACTTTAAAGTAACTCGACCAAGTGCAGTAAAAAAAATCCTTTATTCAAGCATGACTGAAACCTAACCACTAATTACATTTATATCACTACAAACGCTACCTTAGATAATCCAACCACTAATAAGTATAAACAATGTGCCCTTCAAACAGCAAAATATCCATCTGAGATCAAAATCTTTCAAAAAAAAAACAATGAGCTTCCTATCTGGATAGAAGGAAATGGCAGGTGTGGTTTTTAACACTCAAACATCTATGTACTCAGCACATATTTAATATGTTACTCAAGGGAGACACGACAGCATGAGGAATATGCTGCATTATTTATTTAAGGCACTATATGCATGCTACCCTGTGCCCATGACCAGGGTAAGCAGTTAGGAGATGGATGGATGGATGGATGGATGGATGGATGGATGGATGGATGGATGGATGGATGGATGCCCCCTTTGAGTTAGACTGATGATCCTGGCCAAATGCACAATGACAACAAAGCTGAAAAGTCTAATGTTTTATACATCAACCCGCTATACGTATGGGACAATAAATAAAAGATTTCTGTGTCTACAGGCCTTAAAGTGAGAACACATTCAGCGTGTTCCCATTATTGAAAGGCAGTCTTCTCTGCATCATTAATGTCACCTTTCGAACTTCACCAATGCTGCCCATACTTTTAAAGGGCTGGGAAGCTTTCAGACTTCTCTCATCAGAAACCATATTGAAAGTAAGAAGGGATAACACTCAATCAACATATTATTTTTCAGTTAAGGAAAAGATTGCAGAAAAATTCATCAATGAACTGATTTATTTCTGTTGTATCAAACGATTGTCTGCCTTTGGTTTGTGATTCAAATTAGACCATGGTGATGGCCAACATTTGTTAAAACTGAACGGCAGAGAGAGCATGTTATGACAGAGTGACGGAAATGTCATTTTAGGTAGCCGGCGACAGATATGAACGTCTAGTTGGCGTTACCTTTAGCCCAAAGTTGTGCCATGTGCGCCCCACTGCTCGGTCCTTTATCTATTTCCATCCTCTTCGTTGCCCTTGGAGTCCATTCAGCTGTGAATCTCTGAGCAGCCCTTCCCGCTTCACGCCTGGGAGTCAAAGCCTTCACATAGTCAGAGCTTTACCGCGTGATTCGACAGGCCTGCTGCGGCCCAGCCGGTGTAACAACCGCCCCGAATGCCGAATCCGGCCGGATTCATGGGAGGGAGGCAGACCTGCCCAGCAGGTGACCGACTTCCCGTCTAGTTTTGGCTCCGCCTTGCTATGCATAGTGTGCAGCACAGTTTCCCCCACTGTGTGTCCCTCCCAGTCCCACCGCCATGATCAGCATTCCTGTCACCCAGACGTCCCACTGCAGTCCTACTGAGATCTCAGAGAATAAGGAGCCATCACCTTTACCTACTTCTAGGGTCCCCCTGTTGGGGTTGGACACTTTTATCCCATTGTCCTAATGTCACGTGTGCCCAACAGGGGGGCATTACTAGGGGATCAGTGCTCCGCTTCCCTCATTCCGCTGCTGGCAGTTATAATATCAGAGAATTTTAGATTCAGCCAAGATCAGACACTGCATGCTTCTTTGAATCACCCAGACAACAGCCCCTAAAACTTTCTGGTCTAAAAATCTGAATCACTGCTTTACTCTAAAACCTACATTTACAGTATGAGGCTTCCTAATAACCTTGTTTATGCTTTGACAGAGCACTGAGATCCTACCTTCTATTTATTAGCATTTAAACATCACTGTGATGGACCGGATGCCTTGTCCAGCATGTACCCTTCCACATACACTGTGTTATCTGGGATTGGCTTCAAGCTACCCCAAGAGTCTGATCAAAATAAGCAGCTGCAAGACGGGTGGATGAATTTAAACCACATATGGGAAATAGAATTATGACATATCTTTTACTGCTTTAACACCTCTTTCTAGCTCTAGCATTTGTACCTGAAGTGTTATATAGGTGTGAGTGTGAAAAAATTGCCTTCCTTTCATAGACAATGAGCACCGAGAAGTGGGTAGGTTCACATAATTGTTCACACAAATACCGCAACGAAGCACAGCGCCCAGCAATCCATATGGGGCCGTTCTCACAGTTGCTCTCCGGCTCGCGGAAAGTGTAGAGAGCGGCCTTCGCCCTCACCCGACGTGAGAGTGGGACAACATAAATGAAACATGAAACCCTTCTTCCTAATTGACGTGTTGGGAAGCTCTGGGTTCGGAGCTACAGACTGCCCTTAAATCATTCATGCCAGTCAGAGTCGTGCCCTCACGTCAACAGTAATAACAGGCCTGGCAAGACTCTCACAGCAAGAATCACACACTCGACATATTCCTCCAGAGTCGTGCTGTGCCCATCCCCACATCCTAAGGGTAAAATCTGCACAGCGAAATGAGATCCTAATTGAATTAATCAAAAAATGCAAACCATGCGATAGCAGTATCTAAAAAGTTAGTCTTCAAACCACCGCATGATATCAAACAAATTGCTCAATAAATTATTTCTCATGTAATGGATTCTTTCTGTAACAAAAACAAATGCAGTCGTATTTAATCTACATAAATCAGTCGTTCATACTTTTTTAATAATTCATGCATTTTTTTTTATTTTAAGGACTGAGAACCAACTTACTGACTGAAATGTTGAACATTCATTTGGGGACTGTGGGACTTTAGTGTCAGTTTCATCCTGACTTTGGTTTTACAGTAGCAGCCCTTAAGTAAATAGACAATATGCCTCCAGCAGATCGTTAATTAGGTACTGTTGATTTGAAATCCAGCAGATATGAGCTTATTCATGCATCTGTGTTTGTGATACAAAGTTAAACAATGTTAATGTGCTATTTAATCTGCACGTAGAGATATCTGCATTTATATTTTGCTTCCAACCAATAAATTTTGCTTTAATCAAGGAAATGTTTTCCAGGAAATTTAAGAGGGCTGTCGACAGGCGACGTAAATGTTTCGGAGCGACTCATTTCAGTACACGCGTTTTAAACGTCATGTTTGAGGTGGAGTGAACCGCCATTACGATATCAGCATATCGGACCTTAAAGTTGCCACATGTATTCTGTGCATTCCTCTTCAGTCATTTCGACTTATAACATTCGCTGCTATAGGTGAAGTTGGAGGCAGTCTGTCACTTACAACAATGTTGCGATATTTCCCGAGCGAGTACGTGTTTTGTGACTCGGATTGCTAGGTGCAGATTCTGTACCACAGGTGGCCGTTTTCCTCGCTACTCTCAGCTTTGGTTTCACTGCTTGCTATTCCTGGTAGTATCTGGTTTTATTTTTCCTTTCACATCCACTCTGTTATGCTGGGAAGTACGCTGGTTGTTTTGGGTCGTCGAATGAAAATATTACTGATAGCCTGTTAATGACTGTCATTTCTTCAACAGTATGTTATTACTTTTGGGTATAATTAACTGTAAATTGAGACAAACTGCCTCTGGTTTTGATAGCTACCCACTTTGCCCCAAGGAAGGCTATGTACTCTAGCTAGGGCGCTTTTTCTTGTTTCTGCTGTAACCTGTAGAGACTGTTTGAGTGAGTATCTACTTGTAATCTCATTTTCTTTTCCAGTGTTTGACTGATTACAGAGACAAGGGTGGTAAGATGGAAAATGCAGCCCCCTCTTGAGTTTGTCACTCCCTGAAAGACAGCTTTTTGCCATCCACTCAGCCATGGTTTTGGATCGTTGGCAAAAGGCAGTTCTCTTTTTTTTCTTTGCCTTTCTTTGATCTGAGAGGGTTATTACTTTGAACAGATTTCCCAAGATCGCTAAGACAAAGTCAAATGTGTTGTATTTGTTAGTTGTGTACTGCCCATAGTGGTAGGTCACCTATAACCATGCAGCATATGAGTAACCAGGAGCTCAGCTGAACTTAAAACCAGCTGTCAGCCATGGCATGTGAGGAATGAAGGTTACTGACACTAGCTGAGGACATTTACAGTTGCCATTTTCAAATGGACTGACGAATGTTTCGATTTTCTACAAGAACCATTCAGCCCAGCTGCAAGCAGGCAAGGAGTCACATGACTCTGCGACAGCGGGTTCACGGTTGGAGCTCAAAAGGAATAATATACATTATGATTTTCATTTATGAATGTACTTGCGGCTGTAGGCCCTTCTAGACTTTAACATTGAATAAAACAACATTAAAGATTAAAAACACACAAACTGCAATTTTTCTGTAGACTTTTTGTGTTTTTTTTGGAGGCAATTTGCTCCATATGATACTTAATTTGTTAGCATAAATAATATCATTGAAATTTTTATAACTCGCCTGCTGGTGTATGGCTCATGGCCAGATTGCAATTTCAGTTTAATTCAATTCAGTTAATATATCTTCAAAACAATTTGCGGAGAATTTAGAATTACTGTAAATTGTTTACAGAATTAACTGTAAACACTTTACAGTGATCTTGGGAAACTGTTTACTCTTGTGGTGGCCCCCTGGCTAGGTTTGGCAGCCATCCTGTCCAGGATATACCTAGAGTCATACCGCTGGTATCCAGGCACGTCATAACTGTGGTTGAGTATGCTGTTATTGAAAACAGATGGACAGATGAAGGAACAGAAGAATGAATGTTTTTGCTGCTTTTGTTTTTGTGGTTTTCCTCATTTTATGTTTTTCTTTTTAAAGGGCCGCTTAAAGTTTAATGAGACAATTTTTTTTGGAAATGTAGGAAGCGAACTGGTGATTTAAAAAAAATCCCTTTAAAGCTTATCCAACTTCCGGCAACAGATAAGGTCTGGTGGGTGTTTTGTTGCCGACGGCTTTTATTTATTGGCAAATTAAGATGATGGTGAGGAGGAAGTGTCAGATGATGATGGTTAGCAGTCTTTTTTGTTCCTAGACCATTTAACCACTCCTATACCTATCTGTGCTTTGTTTATTTCCTGGTGAAACGGAACCAGTGCTTTCCGTACTTAGAGTATCCTGCTTGATCCTAGTCCATCCCGGTACATGTTACTCCTGAAAGGGAAACCCCTGTCATTCAGTCGCAGTGTCGCATAGTTCTGCTGGTTACCCCATGCAAAGACTTCATGTTTATAAAAATCCCCAAAAACCTTCACAGCATAAATGATGCCAACACAGTAAACGAAGGGCACTTTCATCCACATGGTCATCTCTCTTAACGAGGCTGGGGGATAGACCAAACCCGATAAACTCACTGGAAACTGTCAGAGAGGCAAGTACAAGGCACAGGTCACAGGAACTTATCCTGGTGCTCACCAGTGACAGGTCGTCACGAATCGTCTGAAGTGTCGCCAAGGCTGCAGATTGAACCAGAACAGCAAGTGACACGCGATACATCTCAGAACTCCACACATCAAATGCACTCTTTCTGTGTCAACGCAAAGTGCTTATCACTGTATTTTAAACCGTGATAAGTGGGCTGCCATTCTGTTCCAAGCTGGGTCACACTGCTATGGGCCAGCCATGTCACAAGCCGCTCCACAAACAATCTTTCCACTATTGACGACGCTGGACTATACTAGATGCCTCGTTGGTATTCCAAGTATCCCGTAGTAACGGTCCAGTAAAAGGGGAGCATTCCTGACCAAGGTTAAAGGGTTTGTCACCCTCTTGTCTTTGTGCCACAAGGAACTTTAATGATTCTTATATTTTCAAACATGTCATATATGTAAATAAACACTTATTTGAGTCATCAAACCACTCGTTCTTTTCTCATTTGCTGAAGCATTTTAAATGGCAGTCTAATTAAGCTACTTCTAATTAACATTGAACTCTAACTGTGATTGAGGTAATTTTATGTATTAAATACCCTTAATCCCAAAACATTATTAAAATATTTATTCAAATGAAATTATCATGCAATACAAATGCTAACGGGGGAGAGTATCATATGCTGTCGAGTCCCATGCAGAATGCAAGGGATTCGCCGCCACCTCAGGTTCTGCTTGGTATGTTTTAAGTTAGAAAATATACAGAAAGAGAAAATACATTATAACAGCGTGACCCTGGTTTCCCTAGCAATAACAGTGTTTTTCTATTGTATAAGCTCTAGTCAGGAAGACACAATAAAGGAATGGCATAAAATTGAAAACAGAAACAAGATCATAAAATCTCTGTACATTACATTGGGATGATACATTTCATGGAACAAACCAATATTTAGTGTCCAAAGAGATAAGAAATCAAGCAACAGTAGAAAGAGTCATTTTCATGGTCACTTACCAGAGGTTTATTACTCCACTTTTCATTCCTGTAAGATGTTTATGCGGCAAGAATTTGTCAATTGGAAAACATTTCAATGTTTTATTGCTACATCTGGACAAAAACTGACCCTCCATGAATGGTCAGTCACTGGGCCCTGCAAAATCACCCTGTGTATCTATCAGAACCCGACCTTTGCCTAATAGTCAGACTCCAGCTCAGTTTTCCTGTTTTAAATCAGTCTGAATGTATCTCTGTCCCAAATGTCATGCTTCATTCATAGGTCCTGTTCCTATTTCTTCATTCATGTCTCCTGGTTGCACTCCCAGTTCCAAATCTTTCAGAAAGTTCCTGTCCTCTGTTTGGATTCCTGGTTCTCTGGTTCTTTTTGGAGGGAGACCTGTTTTGTTTGGGTTCCGTGTTGAATAACTGAGAAAGTTGCATGAAGTTACTTCAAACCCACATAACTGTCTAGATGAATTGTGTCTTTGTTTTAATCCCTTTGCAGTTGTTTTACAATTACATGCTTTAAGCGTCAAACCTTTTCTATCTGTGAAAATTACGCAGTGAATTTTAAAATAGAAGAGTTAATTAATGGGAAAACACTTGAAAAACACACCAAAACCAACAAGTCCCTTATGCTCTATAGAAATTACACCTGAAAAAGGTATTTCTGTAGAATGGGTAATCGTAGCTCTGACTTTGATTGGTAATTCAGATGACTGGAAAATGTTGTTCACTTCATAAGAAATTCTGACCTCAATAAAGGTTTTGTCTATGAGATGGATGCTTATGTGTGCCATTTCATTTTGTACCATTTTGATGCAGTACTGGAGGTCATTTATTTAGCTGGTAATTTCCAGTAGCTTCTATTCTTACAGTACTGAGAGCAATCACTTCTATAGCACTTAGCTAATAAAAGGGCTAAGTTACCCAAACAATCAGACTATTAAGGTGAATCCATAAAAAGGTAAAAGAAGGTCAATGTTGCAGGAGGATGGAGCAAAAAGATTTGGACGTTGACAAAAAATGACTTGAGCATCTCTTCCTTTCTTGGGTAGCCAGAAATGGAGGTGTTGTCTTAATGTTTCGGGTGTGGAGACTCAAAGCTATATGGTCTGAAGCTATACCGGTTTTGACACAGAATTTGACATTGCTTCAGTGTTACCCCTCTATCCAATAGAGTTTGGCATGATTCAACAGGTTTTATATTGATCTAAATGGTATCGCCAACACACATGTCAATGAAGAGGACCAAATGCATTGTTTCTCTGGAATGATTATTTTTGCTGTCAAAACGCCGAAGCAATTCATCAGTAAGTTGATCCGTTTTTATGGAAACTGGGTTTCTGGCCAGAGACTGATCTCTGGCACTTTTATTTTTATCAGATGGCTTCTAAAGGCCCATTCAAAGCCATTGTCTTGAGCAAATTCATTTAATTCCATTGTAATTGAACGCAGCAACAATCTAATGTATATAATACTGTTTGGGATGCAATCTGTCCAAGCACTAGAAGTTCATTTATGATGTCAAAGGAGAAATCCTGGTGTAATGAATATTATATTGGAAGGGTTCAAATTGATGCAGATTGTCAGCATGATATGAATAGTATTGATGGTAATTGATTGCTACTCGGAGCTCTGTTCACAAAGACTGTGAACTCAATGGGTTGATGGTTTGCAGGAGGATGTACAGTAAATTTTGGAATTTATCTTGTTAATAAAATACAATCTGATTTCAAAGTCATCTAAAAAGTCATCAGATCATTGAATTCAACACTAAAATTGCACTACTAGAGCAGCTCAAACCTTCATTATAACACAAGTACTACAGCAGCCCTGCAGAACAATGACAAGGTTTATTGAATGCTATTTTATACCCAGAAAGATGAATAAATGAATGCAAACAGTAAAATTGGAAAAAGTAAACTTTTTATTCAAAAGTTTTCAGTGCCTGCCGAACTTAATCATCATCCTTCTATCCATTGTACATCTAATTATGTATCCACTACAGCATGGGTACCCAACGAAGGTCAGGTCCTGAAAGATCCCAAGTGGGGGAGGGGGTGGAAGAGAAATGAGAAATGCATCATTTGTGGGGGGTGGAAAATCATGCACCTCCTTGTTCGGCTCCTGTTCTATTTTCTCGGCGCTGAAATTTTTTTGTTCATTATGATGGTGTACAAGAGCCGCAAACATACATACAAAGAGCTGCATGCAGCTTGCAAGCCTGTTGTTGGCTACCCATACACTGCAGGGTTGTGAGCCAAATTGAATCACCGATAAGTTTAAAGCAAAGCAAGCACCTGTTTGGGCTGATCAGTTGTCCATCCCACTTTAACGTTATGGACTTACAAACATGAACGGTCTTTTGAACTAACATGCATAGTGTGGTGGCTGATTTTAGGTCTTGGGAATTATGGGATTCATGCTAATGTATTAGACCCTAGGCACAAAGATGTTGTAATCTGGGAGACAGAATGTCAGAATGACCAACTGAGTTGTGATAATGCTGGAATGTAAGCAAGTGCCCCAGACTGTACTGGTGTCATCAGTTAGTGGTTAGTAAGTGAAGCTAAACTTTGTAAAATCATTGATTTAAATGCTATGTATCCTACCAATCCTGGTACAATGCAGAATCAAAATGTCACTTTGCTTGTAACGCCATAGCTTTCCCCTGCAGTTACAAATCTTTTCCTGACTGACTGAAGCCAAGTTTTTCCTGCACCCCTGCCCCCCACCCCCCTCACACACACACACAAACACACACACACAGCCAAAGCAAAACCCCACTTTGCCTTTTCACTGTCACCAGCCTGGAGAGACTTGCCTAAAAGATACGGTGACAACTGGAAGCCTGTTTGCTTGTGGGGTCAAACCAGCAATGATGACAGGCTTCAGCCACTAAACTTAGACATGGAATGACCTAACCATCCCATCCCAAATGTTGAGGCCACACTGGTAATATTATTAAAGCTCCATACAGCTGGCTTGGGGTGCCCAAGCCAACAAACTGTCTCCACACTCAGCAAAAATTATGGCCCCTTATCATCTTGTCAGACAAGGTTACAGAGCTTAGTAGTTTTTCCAACCCCCCACAATGACAGTGTAAATGTACACTCTGACTTTAATCCAAAACAAAGACAGACATATGGAATCTGGGCACCTATTTTCATACTTTTGTGACTTTTATAATAAAGAAGTGCTTTTTAGAGTCTTTACTGCTTTGCACCTGTTGTCATATGAGATCTGATATATATAAGAGTATAAGATAAATGAGACATTCCTAAAAGAAGAAAAACCCATAGAAAAATAACTACATTAGCCACACCAGCAATGGATACATGAGCTCTAATGTGGTAGCAGCTCAAAGCTAAATTCTACATGTTATCATATTATCGTAGTAGCCTGGATAGTGGGTGAGGAGGAATAATCGAGACAGTTACAACATAATCGGTGCAGCTTTGGGAGGTTCACTGAAGGCAAGACCTTGAAGTCATGGCCTCAGTATGGATGGAATATACCATAACTGACTCAGCTGGCTTTTCAGTACAATTGCAAGGCTCCAGCTTTGTTCAAGTACACACACTTTGGAAACAAAATGTTTAGCCATAACAAAGTGAGGGGAACCTAGATCTGCCGCTGTCTCCTAGAAGCTCATTTTTATTCCTTTTCCGACATCTGGAGTACAACAGCAAGTAAGTCACAACTGGTTGCTCTGGGCTTAGTTTGTACATTTATAATATGAAGTGAAAGGAAAAATAAAGCGACGTGAGCTTTACTGTTGTCCCATCCATATTCATGTTCAGTATACAGTGGGGCGAATCGACATTGTTCCAGGACCACAGTGATACGTAGCCATATATTTCAAGAAAGATAGGGGCCAATAATGTGGCTAATGCTAGGAGGTGAAAGCAGCCTGGAATTGAGGATCCCGACAGCCTGGAGGAAGAACCTGTCGTAGAATCTGGAGTTACTGGTCCAGATAGTTTCACTTATTTCCAGATGGCAGGAGGGCAGAGTGTCCATGGGAGTTGTGGGAACGTAAATCCTCTAGGCTGGAGGCCCCGTGGACGTAGCATTCATGGTGAGCATCCTGATTGGAAAGGTGGGAGGGTCTATGACATATGCTGGAGGCCCTGTGGATGCAGCATTTATTGTGAGCCTCCTGATTGGAAGGGTGGGAGGAACTATCCTTTACACTGGAGGCCTGGTGGGTATAGTATTTATGATGAGTGTCCTGATTGGAGGGGTGAGGGGGTTATCCTTTACGCTGGAGGCCTGGTGGATATAGCATTTATGGTGAGCCTGCTGACTGGAAGGGAAGGAGGGGCTATCCTGTAGGCTGCAGGCCTGGTGGAGTGTTAGTGGTACATGTGACTCTAAAGAATGTAATGTTATCTTTCCTTGGGTTCATTTAAAATGACCCCTTTTCCCTGTTGCAAGACATTTCACCAGCTATAAGTATTCTGGATGTTTGAATAAATACTTTACTATATATACCGTCAGGGGAACTGGAAACTGCCTTCTCAAATGGGTCGGGAAATGTTTGTAATAGGAAATCAGTTCAGTTGAGAGGAGCTACAGCTCATTAAGACTCGGCTGTAGAGCATGGTTAAATTATTGAGGAGCCTTCTTTCCGGTGAGGCCAGTGGAAGGCCCTTAAAGTGTAGCCTTCTAGAGGGTTTTACCTGGGTGGACAGCCCCCCTCGCCCCATGCCAGAGTTTGCTCCTCTCGGAACAGTGGCAATACAGGTAATGAGATTACTCTGAGTCAACCTCGACAGCCTCCCCCCTCCCCACACACATTCAGGGCTCCTCGCTCGGGCAACAGCAAGGGCGCCAAGGGCTTAGCACTGCAAACGGATTACAGGTCCCATCATACCCAGTGGGCTTCCCATGTGCCAGCAGGTCCCGGTCCGGCCAGACAGAAATTCACAGGTGCAAAGAACCTGCGAGCGTAAAGGTGTGCCAACAGCTTGGCCTGCCAAGACAAACATCAATGAATATCTCCCCCATCGAGAGTCGCCATGCACAAGCAGACCTGTGAACTTAGGTGCAAATAATTACATTACTGCAAAGCACTTTGCACAAAAATATTGGAGAAAGTTTTAACATAAACGGTCTGCTCCTTTTACACCGTATAACACATTCGCTAAAATGGTCGTGTGACTATCTGCAAGGAAGAAGATTTGCCGAAATGAAAGAGTAAGAATTAAAGTGAAATTTCCATTGATTATCTCTCGATGAGGTTAGGAATTTGTTTTTGATCCATGTGTCAGCATTTTGACTTTTCTTGGCTCTTATCACTGGGGGACTGGTTGTCCAATAGGGTCTTTCTGTGGGGAAAGACCTGGGGGGGCAGTACTGTGATGTCAGATGCCCACTTACACCTCAGCAGGGGAACACTGAAGAACCATTTATGGACATTTCCTGACCATTGAGCTCTTTAATTGAGTATTAAAGTAATTCATATAGGAGTTTTTTTCAGTCTAAAGGGTCTTCCTTCATATTTAAAACTTTTGAAAAAAGTATGTATGATTCACAGCACAAATCCGAACTACAATAAATACTGCAACCCTAATAGCCTTTTGATGAAATCCACAAGTGCTGCCTTATGACCAAACGTGCAAAATCCCAATAAACAAAAAGCGTCTTGACAGGCAGGGTCTTATCTAAGCAACATGACCCCATCTCAGATGAGAACAGCACTTCTCATGTTGCCTTGCAACCCAGGGTCAGTGACAGAGCGATGCACTCATCCCTGCAATGTGTGCCCCATGGTCACAGTTAAACCAAAAAAGCTCACAGCATGAGTGTGCTTCCACTTTTAACTCGCCATTCCTATTCTGGTGCTCCTTAGCCTTGAGGTCACACCATGTACAGTACACTCTGCTGTGTTTTTTCTGTTTTTTTTTAGGGGGTCAGCCCCAGCATGGTGAGGTCATCATCAGAGAGCAGTGGACACCTCTCACAACATGGATCTGCATACCACCATTTGTCTGTTTTACATCAGGTGAGTGGCATGCAGGTCTATAATGGCTGTTTTTCTGTTAAGGGTAGCTAAGTACTTCCACTATCAAAAGCAAAGAAACTTACAGCTGCAAACTAAGGACTGCAATGCTCCCAAAATTGAATTTCCGGGTATTATATCTCAAGACCACTCCACCTGCTGTACTGTCAGACATTCAGTTTCTGAGACAAATGTTGCATATTTGTTTGTCAATGGCTAATTTTGTTCGCTTTTCCAATTGCCAGATGTGTTGCTGTGATTAAAGGTATGTTTCAGCCATTAGATTTACCGTGAATGGAAATTATTTATTGGGTATACCTTAGCCTTGTGCCCTGTACTGCCTGGGATAGTCTCCAAGCCCCTCCAAGACCCTGACCCGAAAAAAAAAATT
The DNA here is from genome assembly GCA_009936485.2 of Gymnarchus niloticus. Classification (NCBI taxonomy): domain Eukaryota; kingdom Metazoa; phylum Chordata; class Actinopteri; order Osteoglossiformes; family Gymnarchidae; genus Gymnarchus; species Gymnarchus niloticus. The sequence continues at coordinate 423,519 of JAACJT020000078.1, forward strand.
GGATGGATGGATGGATCGATGGATGGATTATTGATTTTAAAAAAAACAATGATATGCAGTGAATGAAGGTCAGCTAGTCATCCCCAAGGGGGATGAGTATTAATAAACAATATATAAGATGATGTCTTGTTATGAAATGAGCCACAATATTCCTCAAGGTGGAATTTCATAAACTTCATAAACTAGAGTTTATGCAAAAATCAATATAACCTCACTAAAATGTACAAACTCTCTAATAATTGGCTAGTGCGAAAGCCACCATGCCTTCCTATAGGTGACATCAATTGACCCTCTCAAACTGGACTGCCTTGAGCAAAGTCTAACAAATGGTACCTTATTCTCTGCTATATCTGAGGGGGGGAAGTAATTATACAGGGGTAAAAGAAACAGTCCGTATTTACTGATTCATAGTCAGTGTTTCTTGGATTTGATAAATGAATCTTTTCAATGGTAATTTGTTTTGACTAATCATGTCTGAAACGGTTTGGAGGGCATGAATTGATTACTACTGCCTGAGGGAAGTTTTTGGAGAATGACCACAGAAAGGTTTATCTGATAGTACTGGTAACCTTTTAATTCTTTCCAGTTTTTTTTCCAATGCATTCTTGCTTCTTTTCTGAAGCAAAACTAATCAATTAAAATAAAAATTCAATCGATTATCGTTAACCATGGTCATGCACAGTGCATCTTCCATCTTTGTATTGGCTAATTGTGGCAGCAGTGATTCTGGGATGCTTCTGTATAGGGTAAAGGTTTCATCACAGATCAAAACAAATGTGTAAGCAAAACGGGGGGAAGTTCTGGAGAAATCGGTTATAAGTGAGACTACTTGGAAAGACCTGACACTTTTTTGAGCAATACAACAAATGACAGCATCATGCTGGTTTCTCCCCTTATAGCGCTGCCCCTGCTACAGGGCCTTTTTGCTTTACTAGTGTGCCTGCCTTCAGCCTCTAATTCAAACAAATAAAGCCATTTGTGATACGCATATTTAAACACACAATCCTCACGGCTGTCTCAGGGGATGATACTTAAATTACCTTACAGGGAAAAGACCCTGTTATTTTTACTGCATTTTTATGCCACTGCTAAAGTAATCACTGTGGATTGACTGCTCTAGCATCGGCCATATCCTGGGAGAAAATGCAAAGGAGTTATTTAAGGCAGCTCATAGCAGGTAATTCCAAAGGCAGAATTTTCAACTCATAATAGAATTTCTGAAAATGGAGCCAATTCTTTAGTGCTTATTATTTGATATTGAAAAGAGTCCCAATATTCAGTACTGTGCAAAAGTTTTAGGCGGACACCCCCCCAACACCCCCCCCAGACACAGAGCCTAAAACTAAGGTTTACATACTATGACTTCATATTGGTCAAAGTGTGTCAGTTTACATATTTCAAAACATCTCTTCATGTCACCCCAGAACGTAGAGTTACCATCCAACATATCCACGTACTTGTGGAGGTTAACTAGAAATGCGCCTTGGTAGATTAATCAATACCTCATAAAGTGAATTAACTAATTAAGTTAAGTAAGCTTGTACTGCAAATTTTAAAATACATGGAATGACTGGAGTGCTTTCCAGGGGAGGTTTGGGAACCAAAGTTACTGTATGTTGTTTGAGCCTTTCAACCAGATATTGGTAATATTTTGGAAAACAGAAGAAATTATTTTTACTTCTATTTGTATTACTGTTTGTTTTTTTCTGAGCAAATATACAGTTTCTGCCCAGGTCATCATCATTTGCTTTCGGCTGCTCCTGTCAGGGGTCGCCACAGCGGACCAACAGCCTCCATCTCCTCCTGTCCTCCGCATCCCGCTCTGTCACACCAACCACCTGCATGTCCTCTCTCACCACATCTGTAAACCTCCTCTTTGGCCTTCCTCTTTTCCTCT
>JAACJT020000078.1:425515-490360 GCA_009936485.2 Gymnarchus niloticus
CTGACACAGGGACTGCACTTAATTTCGTTGTACTCGTTACAATGACAATAAAGATATTCTGATTCTGATTCTGATAAAGGTTGTCAGTTCCACGGAATGGCTCTTATACCCTTGAAAAACATTCTGTGTCTGCACTGAGCCAGCATTAACAAAAATCCATCTGTATGAATGCAGATAGTTTGTTCTGAGTCATCTACAGCACTTTAGGTAATTAATAGAGCAAACGGACAAACATTCCAGGATTGCGGCTTTTGACACCTTACAGCAGGCCTACACGCTTTGACTAAGCGGCATCATTTTGAATTTCAGTAGACCACACAATCATTCCCCACTTCACTTCACATCAGTTACTGTTTCCATAAAACACATTACGATCTGTTATCTAATTGTTTGTCACATTTGTTCAGAATGAGGCGGAAATGCAGAGTCTGCACCTGTGCTCCAGTTGTTTTTTAGCCAAACGCAGGTGTGTCTCCAGTTTGTGTGTCACCTTGTGTTTGTTCTTTTGTCTCAGCCTTTTTTCAGCTTTTCAGTTGAGGGTGGGCTTCTCTTAAGTGGTTTCTAAGTTATCAGGTTTTCAGACCACCAAAGCACTTAAGTGCTCGACTGAACTGATTACTGCACTAACAGAATCGATGATGCCTTGACTTGCTATTGAGCAAGTTGATTGTTAGTGTCTGAAACGAACTAGAAAACCCAAATTTGCTGTGGCGTACAAAACCCTGGGTTATGACCTCTGGCTTTAAAGAGTAGTATTGTCATATTGAGGATGGGAGTCTGATGGAGGGTAACACAAGGGTTTATTGTCCACAGGCATACTGAGCTTCAAAACCGAAAACAGGGGATCATCAGGGGTAAATCCGAGGAACAGGACCGAGGCAGGAACAGGCAGGAACCACACAGTGGTGACGTCAATGACCGGACTGGGGCAAACAGGACTAGGAATCACTCTTAAAGACAACTAACGAGAGGAAAATGCAGAACAGGTGTATCCCATTAAGGTACGCTGGGGAAGCACAGAAGGAGCAGGGAGGCAGGGCATGACAGTACCCCCCCCCCCAAAGGCGTGCCCTCTGGGCACGCGACACAACTAGAGGGGACCAAAGGGACGGAACAACAGGACCAAACACGGACAGAACAACTACACAGGGAATGACCCAATGGACAAAACACGAAACGCGTGACCGAACACACCAGACACAGGATACCACTAGGGGCACCGAACAGACCAGGGCCAAACCAGGGACAACCAGGGAGAGACGCACGACCGCTATCCAGACACAGCAGACAGGAGGGGGGACCACAGGGAAAAAGACAAACCAGGAAGGACCACAGGGGACACAGACCAGGGTCAAGTCAGGACAGAACAGAATAAGGGGGCCAAAATCGGGGCGCAATGAAAGGGGCTGGGCGGGGGGGTCCTCCGGACATCGATCCAGGGATGCGAGTCCATCGACACTTTGATGATCCAGAAGGACCTGGTGACACTGAGGAACCTGCAGGGCCGCGGCCAGAACAGGGGCCAGAGGGCGCCGCAGGGCCAAGGCCGGAACAGGGGCTAGAGGGCGCCGCGGGGACTGCAGGGCAGGGACCGGAGCTGGAGGCCGCTGTGGGGACTGCAGGACAGGGATCGGGACTGGAGCTGGAGAGCACCACGGGGACTGCAGGGCAGGGACCGGGACCGGAGCTGAAAGGTGCCATGAGGCCCGGTTCCAAGTGGTTGCTATGAACCACATGCTCTTGTCTCTCTCTCCTCGAGATGAAAACGCAGCCGGCCCACCTCTTACACCTCCTCCGATCCCGTTGACCACACCGAGGCTTCACCCTGGGTCGGGGCTGAGGTTGAACCCCAGCGGAGACCCAAGGAGTGGGGTTCAGGGCAAGGCTCACTGGGTACCACTCCAGGTCCTCTGGTGGGGTGTCATAAGGATCAACCCAACCTGACCAGGTTGCGGCCAAGGGGCCAGGTGCGAGCCGGGAGGACTTCAGGAGGTGCCGACGGGAGGACTGCAGGAGGCGCCCACGAATGGACTGCAGGAGGTGCCTACGGCCGCGCTTGAGCAGGGGACTGTCGGCGAGGTGCCGACAGCCACGCTTAAGCAGGGGATGACCGGCAAGGCACCGATAGCCAGATGTAGCGGCTCATGTGGGGCCGGGAGCTGGGGATGAGGGCGAGGCGGCCATCTCACGGCCGGGAGCCTGGAGCTCAGGCAAGGCCACACTCTCTGGACCCAGAGCCTGGAGCTCGGGCTAGGCCACCCACTCTAGACCCGGACTCTGGAGCTCGGGCAAGGCGAAAGCGGCCTCTCCAGGGTTAGGCGTGGTTGTGGCCCCTCCAGGCTGTCTCCATCGCTTGCGCTTCTTACACCGGGAGGGGGCTAGGACACTGACATGGGCAGGTGGATCATCGATCAACCCTGGGGAACTCACAGGCAAGTCAGTGGCTTACGGCGGGGAGCCTGCAGGTGGATAGATAATCTCCCGCTCAACGATCTCCATTACCCTTGCCAACAGACGCGGGATCTCCTCCGCCTCTTGGGGATCCATGCCAGGGGTAAGCCGGGTGAGCCTCTGGTGTGCCTCACAGAATAGGCTCCTGGCCTCAGGAGTCCTCCAGACCACCGGATTCACCCTTAGCTCAAGGGTGAAGTCCAGGAGGGCATAAAAGTCAGCCAGGAGTAGACGGGGCCGTTCCTGGAGTGCAGACCTCTCCGTGGACCTCAGTGATCGGGGTACTTGTGGGACCCGATCGGCCTGGTGTATGGACCCACACAAGATGGGAGGAAAACCCATTAGGTTGGGTTTTTCGAGTCCGGTCATGATGGTGATTATTTCAAGGGCTTGAAAAATAGTGTTACTGTGAGTATGCATCATATATTTTTTGCTTTATTAAGTTACTAAGTCTTGTCAGCAGGGTATAGCCAGCATTGATTGGTAGTTTGGGATACTCCCATCCACCACAGGTTTTGAAGCTTCATTTAGCTCCAACATTGATTGGTTAGTTCAGGATACTCCCACTCATCATGGGTTTTGAAGCCTCATTTATCCCATCACTAATGACAATGCATTCATCTAAAGTCTGAGTCAGTCACATGACAGTGTGTCATTGATGGTTAGAAAACCATTCTGAATAGGGATGAAATGCATGCTATCTGTAGCCAAATATATATGCATGTAAATGAAGTGATTCACACAGTTGAGCATCAGAGAATGCCTGTTCAACACAATGTGTTCTTGAGTACAGGCTCACCACTTTATGATGATAAAGCAATACATTTGGGCGACATAATCGTGGCTGTACTCAGAGTACCCTCCCTTGTTAGACAGTAAAAATCATGGTTCATCTTTGGATCTGTGCAAACCACGTTTCACTCGGTGCAGGCTGCCCCAGATATGCAAACATGACATTATTGTGCCTACGGCACGTTCCCCGCTTCACGCCAAGTGCCTCTTCGCACAGAGCTTCTTGTTGAGGCACTAGGTGTTACGAGACACTGGGGGAGGTGAGCTTTTCGCCATTCGCACATTTCCCGGCGCAGACCCTGAACATGTGACCCAGCTGGTAATGAGGAGAGGTGATGACTAATATTTCATCGCCATACCTGTCCCGTGCATTTCAAAACAAGGGAGATGATTTGGCAGTGACGTTCCCGTGGAGACCACGCTCTACAGGTCTGACTGTGACCAGCTGTTTACTTGCCAAATGTGCCTTGTTTGGATCCTCGGGATGTTGCGGGGGCCAAGTACTGAAATGTTTTGCATGCTTTTGGGTTTAAAGGACGCTATAACGAAATCCACAGGGAGGGTAATATTCACAGTCAGCTGAAACGATGCTTTGTTTCTGCCTCTGCAGTTCCCAGTTCAGGATTTTAGTAACTTTTGCGATAATCATTTACATCTGGAGAAAGATTTTAGTGCAAGTATATATAAGAAATTTTATGTGCGTATGAAGATGGCAAAATCAAAAGCAAATCACAAATAATGATACAGGCACCCGGGGTCATTCCATATTCATACCTGACATTAAGCAAAAGTGTCATTTAATACTTTTAAGGAGATGCAGGGGTGCCAGGGTGCACCCTGTACAGGATTCCAATCCATCATAGGATACCATCTACACCATATTGCTTGATATAATATTTACATGTTCTTAGATACCTGTAAACATTTATACACAACTAAGATGAGATACAGTTCTAAAATTGCTTACATCTTTGAAAGTCCTGAAAATGTTCTGTGAAAATGTTGGTTGATTTTCATGGCTGCTCAGTACTCAGGTTTTTGAAATGCCGTGTACTTGTTTGTGTTCTAAATGAGCCTGTAAAATGTAATGATCTAATGTGAAAAAACATGGCTACCCCTGAATCCCTAAATGGTCTTTAAAGTGCCTCATTTAACGGTGAGCTTCTTTTGGGAATATAACACCCAGAAGGCCTTGCCTATGACATTTCTATCCCAGTCGTGTGTGTTGGTGTCTTCACAAGTGTTTTAACAAATGAACATGTCTTCGCAAAATGTGAGAAATTTATGCCAGTTGTGACAGACTAAAATTTTTCTCCACTTCTGACAGATTCAAATTTTTCAGCAGGAGTAGCATCGTTGTCCAGCCAAACTCTGGAACACAATTTGATCCATCACTGATTCTGGAACTTTCCTGTAGACTTTGAGAGGTCCACCTTTAAGCAGCTTTACTCTGCTTCACTGCTGAATATTGGAAAAGACAAGATGTTTGACATTTATACACGGCTACAGGTGAACCGGCTTGCCAGAATAAGGACAGGAAGCTCATCACGCTACCGGTCTTGTACATGTCAAAATAAGGAAGACATTTCCATACTGACACCCCTATTATGGTTTGTGGTTTCTGCCATATAAATTAGCAGCTTAGCATTTAACAAAAATTACACCATATTCCAGGTTACTACTGAAAACTATTAGATCTTTATTCAACGTATGCTTAACTGCCATACCTCGTGCACACTGCCTTCTGGGTAGTGTAGTATTCACACAATGATACAACGGCCCCCTTCATTAAAAATTCAAACATGCTTTCTCTGCCATATGCACGAGAACATGTTCTATTGGACTTGAATGACTCCAGGTTTTGCTAGTCCAAGCTTAAGCTATTCTAACATGCATGTATCCTCTTGTAATATATCACACATTATAAGCATAATGACACATAATAGAAAATAAGGTACATATTTGTAAACAATTGCATTGGGAAGTAAGCGCAATCTTTTCTCTTTTTATATGGCAGCGATCTGCCTACACCCTTTACAAATCAAGGATTTTCCTTGGCCTGACTGTGTGTGTGTGTGTGTGTGTGTGTGTGTGTGTGTGTCTGCTGCTTTGTCAACGTCTGTACTTGACTTGTGGCTGCTCTGAGATGAAGCTTGCTTCTCATCAGATGCCTGTTGTTGTTGTTCAGGTGTGCTCGGTTTCTCACGTGTCTCTTAAAGATGTCCACAAATTGAACAACGAGTCTGTCCCTCTTTGGTGTGGATTAGATAAGATCTGTCATCTTCCAGGGCTTGCAGGACAGTTGCTGGTTTCCATTGTCCTTTCTCTTGTTGCGAGCAGATTCTTCTTGGACTGAGTTTGGACAGTGGCTGGGCATTCTTGCTGTCCTATAGGCTCTGTCTTCTTTGACATTGTTCTATCCTAGTGTGAACTGCTGTTGATCTGACAGTTTGTGGTTGCAGGTGTTTACCAATGACAGGCAAAACCAAGTGCAAGCATCAAGTCACAAGGAGTTGTGCGGGTGACATGAATTCAAGTACTGGTGCATTCCGATAGTCCATGTACGGGTCCTTCCTCTCACCTTGAGCTTTATCTAGTACGGATTTTGCTGTCTGCACTACTTTCTCAGCAAGGCCGTTATTTTGTGCATGGGATGGACTGCTGGTTGTATGTACAAAGTTCCATGTCTTTGCGAAAGTGGCAAATTCTTGTGAGCTATATTTGAGACCATTGTCTGAAATCACTTTTCAGACATGGGCAAACATGCCCTTTAACTTTCAGATGTATGATTACAAAGTCATACTTTTGCAGTTGTAGGACAATTCTCTGCAATCATTTTGGAGCTGTGATGAGGGGTTTCTTCAGGATGGATTCGGATGGTTTGTGATCAGATTCCACTATTATTTTCCTACCTTAAACATATTGGTGGAAATGTTTGCAGCCAAACATCACAGCAATTAGCTCTTTCTCAATCTGTGCATAATTTTACTCAGTGGCTGTGAGTGCTTTTGATGCATATGTGATTGGGTTACCCTCTTGTAGGAGGACTGCCCCCAGGCTGTGCTTTAAAGCATCCAGTCATAGCCACAGTTCTTTGTTTGGGTCATGGTAGGTAAGTACAGGTCCAGGCTCCTTTGTTATGATATCTTTTGTCTGTTGGAAAGCAGTTTCATGTGCATTGTTCCACTCAGATGTATTAGGCTCTTTGAGGAGCTGTCGCAGTGGTACATTCACTTCTGTCAGTCTAGGAGTGTATCTAGACAGATAATTAACCATTCCAATTACCGTTTCAAGTTCTGCCTTGTTCTCTGGTTGCACCATCTCTCTAATTGCTTTCACCTTCTTTGGGTCAGGCGAAATGCCGTCATGTGTCAGCTTATGCCCAATGTAGCTGACTTCAGTGATGCCGATCTTGCTTTTCTCTAGGTTGCGTCTTGTGCCTTTCTCTCTGGTTCTTTCCAGCATTGCACAAAGATTTCTGTCGTGCTCTTCTCTTGTGCATCCAAACACAATGGCAGTCACACTTGGAAGGCCTTCATAAGATTCATCTATGTTACGCTGAAACTCATCCTACACTGAAATCAACCCAAATGGCAGACAGAGAAATCTATATCGTCCAAGTATAGCATTGAGCGTGGTTTGTTTGGATGACTTCTCTTTGAGCTTGATAGCTCAGTATGAAGCTTGTGCATCCAACAATCCAATGAACCTCACACCTGTGAGTTTCGGGGTGATGTCATCTAATGTTGGCAATGGCTAATGCTGTCTTTTGATGGCTTTATTCAAATCTTATGGGTTGAGACATATTCTTAATTATCTGGTGTATGGTTTTTCCACAACAACTAAAGCATTGACCCAATCAGTAGGCTCGGTAACCTTAGCAATAATCTCCTGTCGTTCCATGTCGTCCAGCTCTTCATTCAGCCGGTTGCAGAGCGTGAATGGAATTGTTCATGGGGAATTCTTCACTCACTACCAGGACTGCTGTTGGCTCAAGGTATATGCTGCATTCTCCTGGAAATTGTCACACATCTTTACAAACATCCGCAAACTCTTTCATGATATTTGTACGAGTATTGTGAGCTGCACCATGTTGTACTGACAAGGACAAGTTTGATGAGGTCTATATCGAGGTATGCTCTCAGTCCTAATATGGGAGGTGCTTGTCTGTTTACGATGTAAAATTCCATATGGACGTGGCCTCTTTGTATTTGCAGGGCAGCTGACAGGTTCTAATTCTTCTCCTCCATAGCCTGTTAAGCATCATGTAGTTCTTTTCAGCTCTGTGTCTTTGAAAAGCTCTTTTATTTAGTTGGAATTATGTTTACTTTCACACCTGTATTTTAAATTGAATGGTGCATTCCTGCACGCTTATCTCAATTTCTGCAAATGCTTGTCCCTTTGTCATACCACTGTTGTCTTTCGTGATCGCGTCTATGAAGAGTTCTTCTAGCCTTTCTGTTTCTTCGTTCTCCACCATGTGCACTCTGTTGGCTTTCTACAATTGCTGGGTCTTACATGCTTTGACAAAGTGGTTGGGCCTGCCACACTTTTTGCACTGGTGTCCCATAGCCGAGCATCTATCACTCCCTCTGTGATCTTGTCCTCACCTACAGCACAGAGTGATCTTTGCTGCAGCTCTGTTGGACTTACCAGTCTTGATATGGAACGGTGCATTAGTATCATAGGCAACTTGGGGTGGAGAGCGTGGCTGTGCCATGGTTTAAAACTGTACTTGAGCTATCTTGAATGAACAAACAATTTCTATGGCTCTATCTAGCGTTCAGTCATGACCATGACTAAGCAGTTTTTCTCTGACTTTAGGTGAATTCATAGCAAATACAATTCTGTCTCTGATCATCTCTAACAAGCAACTTTAACTTGGTAATAAAATGATAAAAACTTTCACCATCAATCTGTACCTTTCAGTGAAACTTTTGCTGGCTGAATATTCGATTCTTTCGGGGCATAACGCATTCTTCAGATGTATCATAGTAGCTCCTTAACTCATTCCGCCGTTCTTCCATTAATGCCAAAGTATTATAAATATCTATGCCCTCTTCTTTACCCATAGAAGAAGACAGCAGCACTTCTCTATCTCTGACTTAGATCTCAGCAGACCATTGAACATTAGCTCGGTGTGCTGACAGAATCATCTCCATGCTTCTTGCAGGTTGAATGAATTCCAGTCCATCTGTGGTGTCGTAGCTCCAGTGAAATCCATTTTCATTCTGAACACTGAGTTCTTTTATTTCTGACACCATGTGATGTTTTATGATTTCTTCTGTATAAAGTTGCATCTTAGTATTTTGTAATAATTATGCTGTACTCCAGACTGCTATTGAAAACTATTAGACCTTAATTTAACGTACACATAACTATCATATCCAGTCTTGCACACACTGCCTTCTGGGTAATGTAGTTTTAAAACAAGAATATAACATCCCCTTTCAGATCACAGTTGGCAGGTCTAATTGTAACACCCGTCATCCTGAAACCTCAGGCAGGTACAATGAGACTTACTTACCATGGTGGTCCTTTTGGGAGTAGCAGAATTGGCAAAATTGACTGACAGATTGGCAGAATGCTGTGGACATGCATCGGAGATCTGCGGCCATCCGGCACCTCTGGTTTGACCTGGAGGAGACAGGGCATGGGAGTTTGCACAACAGGCTTCAGCAGGAGTAGCGGGCGAGACAGCAGAGAGGAATTAGAATGCGGCGCAGGGACCCGGAAACATACTGCACTCCCTACTCCAGAGAAGGACAAATGCACAGAATGCGTCCAAAACCAGAACCTCATGAATAATTTAAAGGCAATTTAATTTGCACGTTCTGACTGGTGGATGTGAGGATGTCGTGTTGTGGCGGGGGGGGTGTAACTTTGTTCTGACTTGCAAGGCATAGCAATGAATCATGGAACATAGACCAGCCGCACTTCCTAGCCAGGACGGGCTGAGGTTCTGATCCCGTCTCAGATTCAGAGGTCTGAACTCTGGGTCTTCAGTGTGGGTTTTTCCACTGTGAATTGCTCAGGAGTCAGTCTGGAGAAGTAGTTATTTCGGGTAAAGCCCTAAAAATGTGACTTCAGCATCTCTGGAAAACATACAGAAAAATGTAATCCATTGTAAGATATCACACAAATTATCGAGTTTACCTGTATGGTGTCGCTAATTGACAAGTTTTCCCACCAGAAACTACAGCTTCGGACAAGGCATTAACTGTCCTGGTAGATATGATGTCTCTGAGCCAGAAAAGCTGGCTGGGTCGCTGCAGTTCAGTGATCTCATGGTACCTTGCCGATTTTGCTGTCCTCACTGGTTGGGTCCTGCCCCACCATACCAGCGCTGATGTAATATATAGCATTACAGCTGAGCTTGCCGCTTTAGCAATTCCAATGTAGCACAGTAATTCATGCGAGTGGGAGCCGTCCAGATGGGGAGAAAGAACTGTCAAAATACCCCTGTGCGAGGTGCTGCTGTCACACGCATCATACACGTGTACTCCTCATCACAGTATCACATTTTCTAAATTACTGTGTTTCCTGCCGAAGCCAACCGACATTAGCTAGGAAGGAACATTACATCATGTCATAAGCTGCGTCTGTCACGTTCACCTAACGCCAAAGGACTCTGTGAGAATGCGAGGCACCTCGAATGTTTCACGTTAATTATTGCCCGGCCAAACTCAAAACTCTTCACGGTCCTCTGAAAACCCATCAGGGCCCCGTAAAGGGAGCACAGAAGCCATCGGGTCCTTGGGAGAGGTCTCAAAGATACCCTTGCCCTCTATCATGTCCACCGAAATGCAAGTCACTGATTTCACAAATTTACAAGGCGAGAAACTGTGGAGGCTTCTGCCGCATTGCCCGTCTGGGTTCGCAGATCCGTGCCGGCAGCGTGTGAAGCACCGTCAGCCAGACGGCTGTCAGCAGTTCAAACCCGATACATGCCAGGTTGTTCGTCTCATTCTGCGTCTCGCTAAAAGATTTGTGACTGGTGCTTCTAATCACCACAGGACCATAATTCAGCAGCACGTAAAGGCTAGATTTATTTCTTTCTGCTATTTCTGAACATCTTTGGTTCATTCTCTTTTATGTTGAACCATCATGGAACATTGGCATGTGTTTCAATGGTTTTTGCATGTGGTTCAAGTTTTCAGATGTTTTTAATGTGTCAGAATTTCTAAGCTATGTTGGTGGACATTGTGTTTGGACCGGAGCTGAAGATGGTCCAAACACAAGGGGGCATATGGACACTGACCCTGCCATACAAAATATCATTGTTTTAATGACAGCTCGATCACATTGGCAGTACAGAAAACAACGCTTTTTATAAGAGATCCCATAATACAAGTTCAGGCTGCTATTTGCTAACTGTGGACTGCTGTTAGGTCGAAGGCACTGGTCAGTTGCATTCTGCAGGAGAAGTAGGTCTTAATTCCACACCTTCCTCACCGCAGGGACAATGACCACGGCCTCATTCACCATTTCGAGGGCTGGACACTCCACACACCGTGCAGTTTGCAAATATGGGCAGATATCAGCAGGAGACACAACCAACCTCGGGAACCTCATGCCACAGCAGAGCATGCTCTCTCACTTTTCTCTTGACTACCGGGAGCTCGTTAACTCGGTGACAGCAGATCACATCGACAGATCTGTAATTACAGGGAGCGGCATTTATAAGAAACAAGCTGATTTGTGGTGCTTTATTTCCCTACTTAATAGAGGAGTATTCTGCATACTAGGTCAGTTTTCTATTTTGGGATGGGAGATGCTGCTCTGGGGACATCTCCTTCGTTCACTTCTCCTCCTGCTTTCCATCTTTGTCTGACATTGTTACCAACCACAGGAAGGTAATAAGATTCTAATGTTGAAAGATTGGTAAAAAAAATTCCCACGGTGCTCTTTTTGCGGTTTATTGATAGCGAGTCGAAAATGCATCCAGCTATTTGACCCTTGGATACGATGGGACAGACTCATCTGCATCAGGGAGAAACGCATGGGTTCGGACGTAACTTGTTTTTCCCTGTTAACGGGCTGAAGACCTGTCCCTATGTCCCAGCCTCATTCACCGTGGTCTCCGTCCATCGCCCGACAGGCTGGTCTGGAAGGGCGCCGCGTGTTTTGGGAGCGAAAATCACGCGCCGGCAACACAGAGGCACGTAGCTGCGGGGGCCGCCTTTCCTTCAGCTTAGCAGGTCTTGGTGAATAAAGGCATATGTAGGTGGACAAGGGGGGGGGGGGTGAAGCTGCATCGAGGAGACTCAAGATTTGTATGAATTAAAAGATTTGTGATTTGTGGTTTTTGCTAGAGTGCACGTGTGTATTTTGTTCTGGTAGAACAGGGGTGGATTTACAGTGTCACTCAGTTACATGGCCTTTAAATATAACGTGTGAAGGCTTATCGATTAAAATGACTTATTATTACATAATAACTTTAGAAAAGTCCTGATCACGTCTCGCTCATAAATGTGATGGGGATTTGAACCCATAGCCTTCTGGTGGCAAGATCCCCCGCAGAAGCTGTTGTAGTTCCTTCAGGGATCTTATAGTGAAGCACGATTCACACATGAACATATATGCCCAGCGTGCCCAGCTAGAAGTAGGTGCAGTAAAATATCAGAGCACACTGTTACTATGTTTAATTCTTTTCTAGTGTTGAGGATAATCAAACCACCTCAAAGCAGTAACAGACCAGACTTCATTAAAAGCAACAGACCTCCCCGACCCGACGACATGCTCACCGAGTGGGGTCTCAAAATGGAGTAAAAGGCTACAGATTCATGGGGGGGCTCAATCTGTTAGGAAGAGCAGCCACAGACTCCAGTGTAAGCCTCTGCACCACACTCCTATCCGTTTAAAGGAAGGACAAAGTCTTGTCCATTGACCCCAGACGTTAGGGCGAGCCTCGTGAGTCAGCCCAGCAGTGCAGTTTCCTTCAGGCAATGCCGCAGGGCTAAAGGTCCCATCCAATGCTGGATGCTCCATCCTGGGCCTGTGGGTGGATTTTCCATCTCAGAGACTCAGAAGTTGTTTTTCAGGGATATCATTGTCCCACCAAAGAGCTTATGGGCTCAGGTACAAAGGAGCTGTACATATAGCTTCAAACTGGCTCTTACAGGTGCCAGGCATCACATGAATGCCTCAGTGTCTTCTGGCACTTATGGATTCATATAAATATATGTTTAGGTAGAAGCGATGCAACTCAGGTGCGTGGAGTCAGGTGACAGCTGTCCGTCAGACCAACGGGTGCTCAGTCATGCACAGATAGTGTAACAGTGCCCCCACGCCAGCGATACCCTCCTCCTCGAAAGCTCAGCAGAGGAGAGGAGCTGGAATGGGCTCAGCCAGTCCCTGCTGAGAGACTCGCATCTGCTATGCTTTACCATGGAGATGGATGGTGAGATGGATGTGGGGATGGATGCGGAGTTGGGGGGGTGGGCCGTTGGCCGGGACCCCAGCTGGCAGAATGAGCGACAGAACAGAACCGCCATGGGGGGGGGTGAGAACACACAAGGACCGGCTGGCTGTCCTTGGCTACGGGGTAGGGGGGGCGAGCGTCTCAGAGGACTGGCTCTTCTGCGGGAGAACAAGCCACCCGGACGGCGACGGCGGCAACACGAATCGGCACAGAACAGGCAGCCGTGGAGGACGCGCCGCAGACAAAACAATTCTGTCGAGCCTGCAGCAGATGGCGACCCCCCCGACTCTGCTTAACTACACTCGCCCAGGAAGCGGGCCGCCGCCAGATCGCTCCCCCCCACCCCCGTCCCTCTGCGCTCTTCACCGGACACCACCATTCTCTCCCCGAATCATCTTCTTCCACGGAAGGTCGAGGGCATGAGGTATGGGTTTCGGCAGGGGGACGCTGGTGCTACATAGCGGCCGAGCGGGTGCACTTGGTGTCCACGTTTCCAGGAAGAGCAACCACAGCTGAAAATCAAATGGGGTGGAGGTCTACTCCATCTCCCTAACTGACCCCCTATACAACCAGCAGATATGTCCAGGTGTAATGAATTTGCCAATTCCCACCACCTTCGCAGGTCAGTAAAAAGCATTAACAAACAACCATGAAAGGCTCTACACGTACTGGGCAGTTCGGTCTCCTGCACAGATGCTGGAAAAACGCGCATTAAAAGCGCCTGTTCCGGCAGATTCCTCCATGCTGCGCAGGTTGTTTCTGCTGAGAGGGTCATCAATAACGAGGCAGTCCCTGCTGTCGTCCAAGTGAGCCGTAACGATGCGTCGTATCTGGGGCATAACGCGATTCTGAACAAGAGCCCAATCTTTTGTGGTTCAACTTCACTGTTCTTAATGCCTCCGCCCTCAAAATCACTTCCAGAAACAAACCCCGCTCTCCATCAGAAGGGTGTTAGATGTAATCGATCAGGAGCCCCCTCTGTGGTAAATGGTGTCAATTTAGCCTCTCGCTGTCACTTTTTTGTTCGAAAATGAGAACTTCATAACTGCAGTATTTCACACTTGACCTCCCCTGTTGAGCAGTGCATGTACATTGACATATGTGTGAGGTACAAGACACACAGCAAGGAGTGGAGTATAAGACTACAGACTACATATAATGTAATAAAAGACAGGTTGCGTGCAAAGATTCATGATACATACATATGTGAATACAGCACAAAGGACACACGGGACAGAAAAATGAATGAATACAAAATGTGCTATTAAATAAATGAACTGTAAATCACAGCACAGTTGGGGTGGAGAATGGATCCACGTAGCACGGGGATTGGAGGCAAGAATGGGAACATTATTTTGGGATAATGGCTTTGACAACACTGAGAGGTGAAGCTAAAACAAACCGCAGGGGAAAGAGGCAAGGGAAAGGGGGCTGGCATTGAGTTTGGAGACGTCTGGGCAGTCGAGGCACCAGGGTGGAGTATGAGGGGATGCTGGAGAGAGAGAACATGAGGGTTTTATACCAAATTCAGACAAGTGTGGTGCCAACATTGATGACTTGTGAGGTCGACTTCTGTACCTTACCACACCCGGGTGGCCATTACAAGTCTTACCCTGAGTGATGTCACTCATCACAAACATGACACGGACCAACTGGCGTGAACGTGCCTGTTCCTTTAACACTGGCACTGAGGGGCGTGAACATACTAGTCCTTTCTGTTTGGTGAGGATTTACAGGTATATGTCAAAGGTCGTGTAACAGCTATGCTGCAAGCAGAGATCTTCTGCCCGGTCCATCAGATGAACAGAGGACCACTGCAGTTTTGATATCTTGGCATTTTTTAATTGTATTTTAATCATGCAATATTTATGAAGCTGCAAGGATAGAGCAGCAGGTCGAAGAGCTGTGTCTGTAAGTGCCGTGTCTACGTGTTAAAGGAGATCTGCTCTGCTGCACATAGCAAAGATATTCAACATCCATTCCTTCATACTGAAAGCCCAGCAGAGTCGTTGGTTATCGATTTATGACTGTACAATTTGGATGAAAAGCATCTGCTAGGCTTGTAAATGAAGCCAAAAGGTGTTATGCAAGTGAAGGCATTTCAAGATGACGGAAGCCTAGTCTCTTGCCACTCTGCAATTAAAATACGGTCCGGTTTCCTTGCCGCTTTATGCCGGGTCCCCCGTGAAACAGTGAAGCTGCCACTGCTCTGTCATGCAGCACTTTCGCCAGTCGTATGTGCCATGTCTTTCGTTATACCCCCCCTCCCCTCCCCCCACAGGGTCCTAAAGGCAGCTGTCACCATGGGAACGTCTTCTTTTCCTTTTTCCCAAGCCTTCTACAGACCGTTTCTCACAGGCTGTTTCCACCCGGTGTGTGTAGATGTTGACGCTACGTATCCCCCCAAATCCGGCGTTATCCCAGACACTTGGGAAGACAGCAAGCTGGAGCTATGAAAACTATAGGTGTCTGTACAGGTTTAAGCAGTTTGAACAGTTTTCATTCGATTTGATTTGAATCATGTCTGTTTCAGGATTTCAAATTCAGAGAAATAAGTCAAATCTGAAGGGGATTAAACTGGAAACTCAACATGACCAATGACTGTCACTTTCCCTCTTTCCATCTTTTTGGGCCACTGAATCTCAAGGCCTCTCAAATGCAGTCATGGTGAGTTTTTCTCCCTCACTTTCCCGCAAACAATCCTTGAAGGTTTGTGGGTCCCAGTCATAGTTAATTAGACCACAGGTGACTTGTAGCCTTCTCCATTCTTTATTTTGCACCTCCTGCCTGTAACTAACGACTTTCTTTAAAAGCGAGGTGATGCAACAAACTCGTCGAGCGTCTTAGTCTGTGGGGATTTAAAATTCACCTCTCGAAAAGCACAAGTGAAGATCCTCTCGCCTCTGCTCTTGTGCACTCACAGAAGTGCCCTGGGGAGACACTGAGAGAATTGTGTCCTTTTTTGTATTATTTTTGTCTCAGCCCCCTCTGTTTTTCTTAGGGATCTTTTAGCTCCAGGGAGGTTGACATCCTGAAATATTTATCAGCTATAATCACAGCTGGGGTATACTGTGGCTGTCTAGGTCTTCGTCACGTGGTCGGTTTTCCACTGATCAAGCCTCAACTTAAATTGCCTCTAACGTTCTGGTGACAGGCGCCCCAACCCCATCTATGCATCAGGTTACGCTGGCGTTTTCGATCGTGATCTAACAGTCGGATTATTCCATGACACTGTTATGTTCAAAGTAGGACCCATGTGATCGTCTCATTAAAGCAAACCTGATATTGCCCTCATCCGAGCTCATAAACCGGAGGCGGCTCAGATCCGGGTTGGGTGTATTTTTGGGCCAGACCGGTGCTAAATGCACACATTGGCGCATGCTAAGCTGGCTTTGAAAACTTCACTTCTCACGTGACTTCATCATCGAAACAATTAAAGCCTGCTGTTTGGGCCACAGAGTGTTATGTGCAAGACTTGGAGCAGTTCATTATTTATAAGTGTTTCCTCCAGGTTAGCCATTAGTAACTACTTGTATTGACAGGCTGGTAGTAGCTGCAGCCAGAGACCTTGAAGAATCAGCCCCATTGTTGTCTGGTCAGCAACATGGGTAAAGCAGCGCCTTGCTCAGAGCAATACTCTCTAACATAAGATACAAATACTAAATATTTACTACCTTCAAACCACAACTCCAGATATATTTCAGCTCTAAACAGACATGCAGAACAGAATGATTACTAACTGTGTCAAAGTTATTTCTGTTCGCCAGTAGAGTTGGGTGGAAGTGTTAGAAGACACATCTTCTCTGATGAACAGAAAAATGCATTAAACATATACATATTCAATATGTGAAAAATGCAGAACGGGGATTTGAGAACAAATAGTACAATAAACGGCCATGCAAAAATAGCCAATAAAAGCCCTACAAACCATGTCACAAAAACCATCATATTGACCCCCACAGACAAAGCGACTGGCCGATTATCTGCCACTTTAACAGACATAAGAGCCATAACCTCTAAGCTGGGTGTGAGCCTAATGGGTGGGACATGGTGAATTACAGCCAACCTGCGTAAGTGCAAGGTGCTCTCGTACGGCACCTTCAAGTCTGGAAGCACTGGTCTGGTCTCCCAGGGGACACCAACTGCTCCTAAAAGACGGCAAAGCCTGGAGACATGGCCCTAAAAGTGGGGGGGCGGACGTAGCATGCTGTAAATTAGCAGGGAGGTTTATTCCCAGATCTAGGTGGTGCTACAGTCAAAGCAACACTCCAGATTGAAACGTGCGGCACCCAGTAGCATGCCCGAGGAAACAGAGAGAGCTGGCTTCATTGGGCCGAGCCACCAGCTCCACAGCAGCTCAGACATTTCCTGATGGTATGCAGCACGCTCCATGATCGAATTTGCACCTGAAGTGAAATCCGATGACTCTCACATGGAAAGCAACAACTTGTGGCGTACCCCAACGGAACCAAGCGCTCTCGCTCAGACAGATCAGAGTGAGGTACTTATCAGTCTGGGCAGCCTTTGTATTTTGTAATTAGGGGGTGGGTCCATCTTGTAAAGGTCAGGATTTGCAAGTGAATGGTAGATGGACGATGTCATGGGTTTCCCACTACCATGATTTGAGGCTGTGATTGGGCGCAAAGACAGATCTGAACAACAAGTGGGTTGAGACAGCGAGATGAGAAGATGCAACACAGCCAAACTGATCGGCACCAAAGCTCAGTCTGCCAAGATGGGGGGTGGGGGGGCACACTGTAAGCTGTCTCTGGGGCACCACTGGACCATGACTCCGTAAGTGTTGGGATTTATGCAAGACGCTGGGCAGTAGTCGATGGTGTCCCTGAAGCGCCAGTCAGTCACAATGGACCAGGTTCTTCACCACAAAGGAGATCTGAATAACTTAGAGCTGGGGTAAAGGCCGTCACCCAGTCAGGAAC
Source organism: Gymnarchus niloticus (assembly GCA_009936485.2). Classification (NCBI taxonomy): domain Eukaryota; kingdom Metazoa; phylum Chordata; class Actinopteri; order Osteoglossiformes; family Gymnarchidae; genus Gymnarchus; species Gymnarchus niloticus. Next base: position 443,123 of record JAACJT020000078.1, read on the forward strand.
ACTTTGGCATCCCACAGCTTTCTGTTGCGTTTAAGAAGCAGTGCTCTGCTCTTATGGCATGACCACCATAGGGCATGTCTCCAAATCACGTACAGATCTTCCAATGGAGGAGTCTGTTCCAGCAGTGGAAAATTACAGATTTGTATGTGCCTGCAGAAAGTCTCAATTTTAAACAGAGAATGAAGTTTTGATACTTCAGATAGTATTTTTGGTTCAATTGTATGCGGGAAAAAAACAGGTAAACAAGCTTAGTTACATAAGTTTCTTAAATTTTATATATATATATGGGTACGAGGTTATAAACCTTCTTTGTGTTCCAGGTCATTTTGAAAACACTGATGTGAACATGGGCTATGTTCAGGCCGTCATACAATTTTTAGAGTCACAAAATAAGTGCTGGGTGGAAACAGGTGGTTTGACGGTTGAGACGTCAAACTGCCCTCTGCAAAATTTGCATTTCTTTTTTGACTGTCCTGCCTGCTTGCAAATCAGCCTAGCTGTCCAACCGTAACTGCACAGGCCTTTGGACCTGAGTCAAGCTGCTGTTCTGCAGTGCATGACCTATCAGTCACTGCTGGGTTCGGATTCCACAGCCGGGCCTTTGATCCATGCTGCTTGGTTCGGCCTAATTAAATCTCAGACATAACTCGGTTGAAAAAAATCTTGCAAAAGGTAGAATCGGTGTCAAATTGACTCTCAGGGAGTCCCTAGAACACTGTGTTTTGCAATGCCGCTTGAGGCAAAGACCTCCTGGCCAGTTTTAGGGGGGCAGGGACATTGGGGCTTGCCAAAATTAGTTTCCAGCAAGGAGGAGGCTCCACAGAAAGATATGGTGTCTGGGTTCAGACAGGGACATTTGGGCTCAGGAGGGGGGAAAGTGGTTCTTGACCAGGCTTGGGTTTCAAACACTGTTGCAACCTGTAGAAAGAAAGGGTGGCATACCCCCAACAGTAAAGATGAGGGAGGAGCTATTAAATATGGCAACATGACTGACAGGTTTCGGGTTTCACAATGTTACTGTGGGTTCCTCACCAGGCGGGTCGCCTCTGGGGTAATTTTTCATGTGTTTGTGAGTCAGGAAATAACATTAAAAGCACCATTTGGACCGACTGATTGACTTACTGTAGGTGCTGACGTTTTAGCGAAAGAGGTGACAGTTCGAGGGAATTTTGTTGTTTAAGATATCGTAATGATGATCTCTGGACTGAAAAGTGCTGTGATTTGGTTACTTTGGTTACTTTTTTCCTTTCCCTGAACCCAAGTGAAGCATGCCCCTAGGGCAAAAAAAAGCCGTTTCTAATTACAGGTTTGAATTTCACTGTAATGGTATAGCCTTCTGCCTTACACGGTTTGCGATCAATTTCGAGCACCATCTCTCAGCTTCCCCAAAAAAAAAAGAAAACTCAAGAGACGAGGGATGGGTTCAGTCCTCTGGATCAACAGTGACCATCCTAGGGAATCTATCGTCATGTGCTGAAAAGGGCCATCACACAGGTAACCCTGTTGAAGGAAGGGACTCCGCTGGTTTTTTTCACTTGAAAGAAGTCCAGTATCATTTGGGAAGAGGCATAGAACACAAAGTCCCAGAGATGTGGTGCACGGTAGACAAGGAACGGCCTTCAAGACTGTTCAATCACGCTCTGTGTCTCACTGGAACAAAAGCAGCCTCTCACTCTGTGCCCATAATGTCTAGTGGGAATAGCATAACTTCATAGGCATCACAGATTTGGCCAAAAATATAAATATAATAACAGAGCATTCTGATCAACAATGTAGTCACAGACTGAAGGTCTCCAGAAAGGTTTTTCTGGCTCCAGCAATCAGAGTGGGTCCACACTCTTTTGGTGTTAACATCAGGAGCATTATCAGTAAAGGCCTTTTTAAAGCTCTGCAAATGGATAATGTTCCCAAAGACGAATGTGTTTCTATTAACCAAAATTTTGGGAGTATGCTATGTGTTTAAAATCAGACTTATCCCTGGAAGATGTACACTGGAAGCTAAAAAGATTTGATAAATGATACAGGTTTTTTCCCCCAAAAGGTGTGTCCAGAGCAGCTGTTTTTAGCTCGCCTGATAACAGCCGGTTCAGCTGGACATCAGATGCCTGAGTAAAACGGGCTCATCCCACCCTTCAGAATGACAGGCTGATGGTCTCCCATTCCCTGTCTTTAAACGGTCAGTGCTGGCATGCCCCTGTGCCGGAGCACACACAGACATAAACACACATGGGTCCAGCCCAAGCAGATTACTGGGGGCTCTATGAAAGCCAGCTATGGTGGTCATTTTGCTGTGGGGGGGTGAACAGGCTGAGGGGCTGAGGTTACATCCTCTGAGAACACGTTCAATTGGGGAAAAAAAATAATCATATTAAATAATACAGCTTACCTCATGGGTAGTTTGTGGACCGACCCAAACGGACCAGCGGCAGAAAATACAACTGTATCCCTCTTCGGGAACCCTGAGCCGCATGTGACCCTGCCTGCTGGATAAATGTCCCCCCACCCACCCCCATCATCATGTCGTTAACATCCCCTAAGGGGATTTACCGTCTGATAGTCTCCTAATGGGATTAGGTAGGAGGCTAATCTCAGTGCTACAAGGCCCTATGTCCTTCTTGCCAAGGGGGGGCTGGACTTATTTTTCACCCTGAGGTTAGGCCAGGTTCAAGAGAAACAACTGGTCCGGTTCTGAAGATAATAAAACACGACACTTTGGGCAGAAACAGTACATTTAATTCTGGGCAGGAATAATTGTTGTTATTAAACTGTCCGCTAATGTGCATCCAAATGTGTGGCTGCTAAGATAGCTTTACATGCTGGACAATTACAGAAACATTCTGCCATCAAGTTCCAGGACTAATGCACTGAAACCTTGAGGCAGATTTATCTCATCCCTCAAACTGAATGGATGGAATAAGATTGAAGCATGGTTGTGTCTTTCATTACAGCTAGCCTACATGAAGAACAAATCTATCTACAGAGAAATGTACAATATATATGGTATCTCTGGGCCATTAAATGTTGTGGCTCTTTAATTTTGGAAGTCCTGAAACCAGTACAGAATGGCAATGTCTCTCAGCTACAAAAGGCATGTGTGATTATAGCTGAATACTTTTTCAACTGGTTACAAAACAGAAAGAAGTTGACCTTCGCTCAGCCTAGTCACAGAAGATGGAGTCAGCAGTCAGACATTCCTCTCACATGAGACACGGTGTCTTTGAGCTAATCCGTAGTTCTGAAGCGGCTGAGGCCTCATTTAACCGGGTCGAGTCTACGACTGCAGAATGGGTGGGTTTTCTTTCCCCCTCGGCAAAACAAGAGGCCCCGAAAATTGCTTAAATGGGTGTGAAATACAAGAATGCATACACTGCATCTGAGGTCATGTTGAGAACTGGCCCGTTGCCTGTTGTGGCCCTTTTTTCTGGTCTGGTGAAATAAAAAGTGCAGGAGTAGTGGCTAACAACACGTACTATGGGTGACTCCATGGGGACGGGGGAGGCCTCCCACCTGGAGATTAGGAAAAGTTACTTGGAAAAAGTATCTCACGAAGGACGCTGACAGGGAACAGCTGCATCAATAATGACGTCATTTCTTTTCTTTTCATTTGCCGTTTCTTTTTTCCTCCTCGTTGCAATTCATCTAAAATTCGCATTCCACCCCTGTGAATTCGCCTCAACCCTGCTGGCCGGTAACCAGAAACAGGACAGGCGATGGCCTTGATCCAAGGCAAGACAGAGGACCCTGCATGGTACTGCGTCTCCCTTCCGGGCCCAATGACGCCGTGTCGCATCTGATAACGAGTAACTCTTAATTGGTCTTTAAGATCAATCGGACTTTTGATTACGGGAGAGAGGTCGTTATCAGGCGCCCACGCATCGCAACAGTGGCCAGGATCTCCCTACACCTACCGGAAAAAACCCACATTGCCGAATGACGAGAGAGGAAACCGTGTTGGGAGAAATGGAGAAGGCGGAATGAGAGGGCAGCCGAAAGGAGTTGTGTTTTCCAAAGCGCAGCTCGTTACATTGTCCGTTTTCATCCCTGTCAATGTCAGTTTACCGCCACAAGGAAGAAATCAGAAAAAAAAGCGTTATTCAGCATTTCAACTTTTCCTTCATGTTTCCAAGACATTAACGATGAGAATGTGTTCCTTGGATAAAAGCAACATTGACAGGCCTCTTCAAAATCTCCAAATCTGTTGGCTGTTCTCTACAAATGTTTCTTCATCCTAACCTGTGAAATGGGTTATTGCATTGTCCAGCAGTACCTGAACAAGCCCATTTGGAAAGCACAAAAAGTTGGTCAGTTCAGACATAGAGTCATGCAGAGAGCTTGTTTTATGTCTAATGCCATGATTACATAATGCATTAACTCTATAGTCTAAATGCTGCTGCTCTTCTTTGTTTTCTACAAATGATTGGGAGGTATTTTTGCATATTAGGCTTTTACATGTAATTCATCCCCAAAGGTAGATCATCTACAGTAAGCAAGAGACAAATGATACAGTACAATGTGTCCTCCTCCTGCACTGAGAATTATGAGAGATGTATTAAAACCATAACGTTGCAGAACTCGGTGTCTAACTGAGCCAAGTCATCTTAAGCACTTTGCTTTCTATAAAGGTACAAGAGCATGGCTCTTTCTAACTAATCCCACAGCTTGACCTCTGAGAAATCCTTCTCTGGAACCACTGCACTCCATGCATGTCTTGGTTTATGAGGGAATCGGGATTTACGAATGGGAGATACAATCTGGGAAACAGGCCTGTGTTTTCTCAATAAAGCACTGGGGATTGTCCAGTTTGTACTATCTACTGTACCTGTATTGCACTGTGGCAGGGTTATAAACACATGTGTTGTATTTTTAGCTCTAAATCATCAAAGTAGATAAGAGGTGAAATTGAAACAATGCTTACATTATACAAATATTTATTATATTAAACAATATTGTATTTATTTTGGGAAAATTCAAATACTTCACAAGAAGCAATACTTCAAATGGCATAAATGTATCAGTGTGTCAGGAAATTAGACATCTGTCTAAAAGAGCCATCTGTTTAAGAAGAGAGATTAATATCAAAGAATATGTAACAAAAAAAGCACACACACACACACACACACACACAAACACACACACACTATAACCAAGTACCACCAAAGGGGCTGGTACAATTAAACTGTTTAGACCCTATTAATATTTACTCTTTCTTGAATTTGAAATTTGCAGAAGGTAATGAGAAATAAAACTACACCTTGTTATCAGACCTTCACATTTTTCAAATAACTCTCTAACTCCATACTAAAGGATGGGTGACCAGAGCAAAACTCCCACACACATTGCTACAGCAAGCCAACTCAACTTTATATTGTTTTTCATTTCTTATTATGAAGCATTTATTTATCGGCATCAGCTTGAGGATTTAACATCTTCACTAGCGACACAGTCAGGAAAAACCAAACACAGCCACAGTAAAATGGCTAAAACAAAAAGAAATCTTGACATCACCTTCAGGCTGACCCCAGGCCAATGACACGCCTATCCCCTCCCCAACCAAACCCTGAGCTTGGGAAATAAGACAGCCGCCTTCAGAGTTGCAGGACAGGGAAGAGCGGACCGTCGGACCTCACTGACACATGCCTTAGCGCTATACTATATAAATAGGCGGCTCTCAGTCTCACTCCATCTGTGTATATTGAAGTCACATGTTCTGCTGGCGTTTATATGGGTTTCATAACCTAGTGGAGTCTGGTGACTGTGAGCTGCTCTAGGCATTCTGTGACACACACATGTCCTGTGTAGATCACCACCGCTCTACCTGGAAAAGAAGTTATCACAAAGCAGTGCTTGATATGTAAATAACCCTGTGCTTCGATATGTTTATCGGACTGAAGCTGTGATCTGTGGTGCTATTGGGATTCAGAGTGAAACGTAGACACGATTCCCACCTCAAGTATCCCTGAGCAAATCAGTATTCCAGTGAGACATTACTGTGAATTCCAGACACATGTGGATGTGATAGGAAATCCAAGGGTGTGTAAAGGTAGCTCTGCACACTGCGATGTTAGCTGGTGACACTACAGGGGTTGGGTGACCTTTCAGAGAAAACATCGCAGCTGTTTTCATACCAGCCGCCATAACATTTCAACTATTATAAAGATGAAGAACATAACAGACAGGAGCAAATCTTTGGCAAAAATTTTTTTTCTTTTGCACCCATGCTGAGCTTGAATCATCCGTTTATAAAGGTTGCTCTAAATGAAGCCACTGAAGATCAGTTTACATATTTCATAATGAACACTGTGAACTGTATGGGGTCTGGGTGGTGAACACGACCATGTGATCCTTATTTGAAGAAGCAGGGGTCCGTTTGAGATGAAAACAGGATCAGGTAAGGACAGGATTGACGGCATATGGATAACACAAAGGAAACCGCCGTTTCCCAGACAACAAAAAAAAAACTGAAGAAAAGTGATAGTACAGGCAGGGGCAGGAAAATGTCTATACACATTTATTCGCAGAATGGGGAAGAAAGGTAGGTGGAACTAATCGACATGCAAAACCTTGGTCATGTGACCTGACACCCTCTGGGGACTACTGTCCACTTCCCCCCCAACTCAAGATGGACACACCCACCGCCTAAACTGACAAAAAATAGCAGACATTCATGAACATATTTTTGTCACTGTGTATTAGACAAACAGTAGACATCAAGTCATTGAAAACAGATATGCTTTATTTAAAAATCCAAAATAACATTAAAAGATGATTACATAAAATGAAATTTGAAAATGTAGCTGGATCACAGGATACCACACAGGATGTAGATGTAAAGTTACGTATTGACAGACAGCAATTTTGACTGTGGGCCAGTTTGTCAAAAAATTACATTGTATGTGTTTTTAATATATCCATATGTTTAAGCTAAATGATGGTGGCACTGTATTGTTTCCCCTGACTTGGTGCATAAACCCAGAACTCTTCACAATAAATTTGGCACTCTCCTTTCAACTCAGTGGACACTTAATCAAAATGACCACTCATTTATTTTAGCAGAGGGGAGAGTGAGAAGTCAAATTTTATCTTTTTTTTTTATCCTCTGCGAGATTGCACTTCTACGCTGCGTGTCACTTATACAGTGAGTATTTGGCAAGTTGGGGCACATACGTTGTCCAGCTTGTGAGGGCTTTTTCTTTGTAAACCAGCATACAATAAACATCCAGCTTGTCGCAGAGAAAGATCTCACGTCAGTGAAAAGACCAAAACACACTCATACTTCTTCATAGTTGAACTACATTTTAATCTTTGGTTGTTTATGACTACAGGTGCAGAATTAGTTAAGCATTTAGCAGGAAATGCTTCAAAACACATTCATGTACATGAACGTAAAATGTATCAGCTATGTCTACTCGCTGAGCAAATCTGAATAAAGCTAAATAAAATAAATGCTTGTGTGTACTCGCTGGGTGAGAGTGCTCTGATTCGGTCGCCTGTAGCGACAGTTAATAAAGATTAAGCCTGGAGTGCACGGTAGATGTGCCAGTTGAATCGGTCCAGCGAATGACGCATGGAAGTGGGTCCTCATCGGGGTGGCGCGTCTTGCTTTCAGCGCCACTAAGATATTGGATCCTGGCCACCCTCCCGCTTGGCATGTGATCCTGTCCGGATCGCCAGCCCAGTGGGGTTAAGCCAGCGGGACGCCGCAGCCTACACAATGGCACTTAATAAACGTAAGTCCATGGAAGACCAGCAATCCACGGACGGGCAGAGGACATGCCTGCTGGCCAGGTCCAAAGGTGTGAAATGGTGTAGGCTGACTAGCTTTGGCAGAGCAGTAGCTCCCCACTTTAGCAGGTTACTGACTTTGGCCACTCTCATTTGCAAGCCGTACCAAGCCTTAGCAGTCGCCATGAATGCTGGGAGACACTATTAGAGGGTGTCGCAGGTTCGAGCTGTCAGGCACGTTATGAGCGAAAGGATAAGCCTTCAGTCACACACACATCCCAGCACTGTCCCTGAGAATCCCGTCAGGAGACGGTACCCAGTTTACACACATCTGAGGTCTGACAAGCCTTCCTAAACAGTTTTCTAGTTTGGGTTTGTTTCTGTTTTCAGCGATTGTGGCAGCTGACAAGGCTGCTCCTTTTTACTCAGACAGCTGTACAAAATATTAAGAAACAGTGTGCTAGGTGCTTATTGCTCTGTGTTTGTACAAAAACTCTACAGTAGCATGACAGCTTGCTTCACAGTGCACTAGGGTGAACTAGGGTGGAGACAGATACCGATCTTAAATAAATGATAGTGTTAACGACTAATGCACTTAGAGTTTTACTTTAAAATGAAAAGAGAAAAAATGCCTAGAAATGACTCAAGGCTCATATTCTGCCAAAAACTGAGTTGTTTCAAAGGTGCCGTCATTCTCTAGTCCCTCATAGGCCTCTTTTTGTCTGTCTTTTGGTGTATCTGTCGTGTTTTGTTGATGGATTTAATTCAATGGAACAAAGTGGAAACATAAGATGATACCAGCCACAAGTATTTGTATTAGCTTTGTGCGCAATTAAAGATATACAGCTCTAAGTGAGCAGCTTTGCTTCCAGACTTTCACCTGATCCCCTCTCAATCCAATGAGATAACTTAAGACAGGCTACCTTTTTACAAGTACTTTGGCAGAAAGAAAAAGCACAATCATCTGTAGATGTTTGCCATGCACCAGGTTGTCGGTGAAGCTGCTAGCTGAAGCTCGCCTGCTTCTTAGCTCCACACTCACTTTGCAAGAAGTGTTTAAGGAAATCAGACGTGTTGCTCGTGGAAGATAATCGTGAGGAAAACCACCCCTGCCCGTCTCCTGCTCTGTGTTCAGGGCTGCTTGGCAAGCCAGTAAAACCTTGGCGTTTCTATGCGCGGGTCCCCCATGCGCTTCAGTGTTACCTTGGTGTTCTGCCCACAGGACATGTTGGCTATGGGCTGAGAGAAGCACGGGGCATCCGTGCCAGGCAGGTCCTCTGATCCTCCTTGATCCTTCTGCTTCATGCGCAAGACGTGCTTCTATGTATATACAACGGTGGTGCAACGGCAGGCCCGGCAACTTAGCCTTTTGTTACATAAGTACCATAAGAGCGATGAAGAACAGCGCGTACTGCCTCATTTCTGTTGCTAAGTCTCCAGGAAGCAATGCGAGGCTCGGTAACAGGCCTCATGGGGCAAGCTGCTGAACAGCATTGTTGACAAAGAGCTCAACACGTAGATCAGATATGCGTCTTTATCTGAGTTATGCCAGTTTGAAAATTGCATAACTTATAACCAAGCAAAAACCACAGTTTTCTTTTGTCACTTTGTTGGCTTCTTTGCCTCAATAAAATGCAACATTATTTTGTCAGCAATCGTAACGAGAATGGATGGGAAAATGGTACCACCCATTTAACTCTTAAACATAATTTCTCACTGTAGAACAACTTAACTTGCCGCTAAACATGACATTCAGGTTTCAAATCTGTTAACGGTCTGTGGCTGAAGAGTGATAAATGTTTATCAGGCCCTGGTTATTGAAAAGCATGGCCCTGAGGCTTATGGGAAAAGCTAGGCTTCCTGCTCCACCAACAGATTGAGTAATCCTACAGAACCGGATATCACAGGGCCTTCTGTGTCAGCTTTAGGACAGAGTTTATCCCCAGGCCATACAGGTGCCACATAAATCATCCAGTGCACAAAACACCGCTGCCCAGATCTTGACGCCTCCGAAGGCACGTCAGACAGTGTGATGTGCCCTGGCCAATCACAAGACAGCGGAGATACTTGAATAGCCCTGCTGTATTTCACATAACTTGATCTCTATTGTAATCTTAGTGAAACAAAATGTGTTTAGTAAATTTACCACCCCTGAATCAAAGTAGTGCTTTCGGTGTAGCTGTTTCTGAAGGTGAGCAGTGTTAAGATTTGCGGCATAGATTGTTCCATCCCAATGTTACACAAAGAGAATGTGTGCTATCTATAGAGGTAGGCAGAACAAGGCCTTGGCTCAGTCAAACATTCTTCATTTGGCACATTAACAGCCAGGGGTTTGACTGGCATGCTTCACGAGGAGATGGGTCATTTGTTAGGTCCAGTGACCACCCAAGTGCATTCTGCATTAAAGTCCTGCTTAGAAGGACTTCTTCCAGGTAGGCTTTCATCAAGGCAGACGTACCTTTAAATTTGTCCCTGTAAAGTGGCAGGCATACAGCTTTTTGGACCTGTGGGGCATCTTGTGGGCTGTTGCAAGTTGTCGGATGTGTGGAGGAGTAAAATTCACTGAGTGCCAAACGGGTGGGTTTGAATGGGGAGGGGGGCTCCTCTAACGGCACGTGCCATGGCATTCTGCAGAGCGTCCGCTTCACAGATGTGTGATAACCTTCGGCAGACAGGACCTCAATATTCAAGCTACTCCATCGATTAACCTTGACTGCCGCCGCCTTCTAAAGCTGCTGGATGGCCATCATTCCATCTAGGCCCATTCGGGGGTAAACTAGCAGGATTCTGTGGTGGTTCACCTGAATTTCAGAAGGATATATAAACTTTCCTGATGTAGTTCATACAATGTCATATATGTAGAGAGTAAACAAGACAGGGGATTATATCAACCCTTAAGGAGGTCTATTTGTTTGATTTTTATTCCTATCCAAGATGCAGACTGAATTCCTAACTGCACAGAGCAAAAAGCATAACACCTGAATTATTTTGTTGCTTGGGGCAGAGGGCTCATGACGGCATTGATGGACAACCACAAGTGAGGCTAGTTTTGGCTTTACCTTCAGCAGTTGCCATTATGCATTAGTGAATGAGATGGTCAAGGATTTTTGTAGGGATTGATATTTTGGGCTGGGTTCACTTCTAGGCTTAGTGTGGTCATAAGTAGATCTCTACCATATTTTTGGGATACTACTGGATTCAATCATGGTCTATACTTGAATCAGCCAGTGAAGAGTTGTACCAATGACTGTCTGTACATCAACAGTGACTGAGGACTTTCGTGCTACTTCAAGATGCTGATTGACTATGCAGTGCTGTCGGACACATAATGTCAGGGCGACACCAGGGGACACCAGAGCTGAGATCTTGCTTGGTGTGAAGAACCAACAGTGGTGCAGTAACTAAACTGCACTCTGCATAAATATTTTCCAATATGGAGCAGGAAGCCTGTTTTCTCTCAGGACATTAGAGTATGGATAAAGTATGGAGTTTTGACTCAGCAGCTGTAGAGCTGGATCAGACCTAGACCTTTGCTCCTTTCCTTATCAGCATAGGGAGTATATATAGCACACTTCCTGCCATCCACACCTTCAAAGCATGCATAAGAGCAGGCCTGTTAAGCGTGCCATAGTGTGTAGCACTGTCGTTTCACTTCACCCGGATTGAGGGTTTGAATCCCGCCCCCGCTTTGTGTGTTTCTTCATCACATGTGCAGCTCCTCCCGTAACCCAAAGCCATGTAGTTATTAAAGTCCATAAACTGGTTAGAGTGCATGTGCACTGTGTGATGGACAGGCATCCCATCCAGGGTGAAGCCAGCCTTGTGCCCTCTGCTGCCTGGAACAGGCCCCAGGCCCCACCGTAACCCTGCCCAGGACAATCAAGTGGAAGATAGATGGATGCTCAGTAAAATTAATTAAAATTGCACAGATACATCTCAAAAATGTTTTTATGTTTCCAAAACGGCTGTCTCATGACAATGTTGTAAAATGACAGCAAACCACTGCCAGGCTCGGATGAACTGGCACAGTTTTGTAACCATGGGCAAGTTATTTTACCATGGCAACTTCAAGAAGAATTTTGAACATGCTCTCCAGTAACATTAGCCATCCCAATAACACCACAGCATTCCCTGATATAAAAAATGTAAGCCCTGAGGAGATTACATGAGCATTTTTAAGACAAATGATATTTTGTTTGTGCTCTCATAAATGTACACAAAGAATGTTTAATAGACTGTTGCGGGCTTTGCATTCAGCGGGGTATATTTATTTCACTGTGAAGTCGGAGTGCCAGACAGCTTTGGGTCACTGTGAATGGATGCATACGTACGCTGTGTATAAAGCTATGCCATTAATGTGATTAAAGTGAACCTGAATTAGTGTGATTTACCGCCGTTTAAGCCTGGAGCATAACGAGAAAGACAGTGGGGAAAAAGGGAAGATAGCACTTTAGCATTTAAAGACAAAGTGATACAGGCAAATTTCTCTGCTGACCAAAGCCTATGAGATTAGACTGTTTGCTTAAAATTTCAAAGAAGAATGTTTAAGAAAAATATTGAAATTGTCTTTATGGCCAAAGGGTTTAAGTAATCATACAACTTACAGCTGAATTTCACGATGTTCCTAGAGCCCCTAAACAGTACTGAATGGCTGTATTTTGATGTGATGTCCTTTAATAACGCAAATGAGGTATTGAATCGTATCCAAACATCCATCCATCCACCCATGCATCCATCTTCTAACTACTTATCCCAGTCAGGCTCACAACGTGATGCAGTAAAATAACTATTATAAACATCATTTGGCTGAAATCATTTCTGGAACATACAACCACGATACAGTAACAATAACAGGTCACAATCTGCTTCTTTAAAAGTTATGCTTGTTTTTAAGATCACTTTTCTTAAGAGTACTGATACCGTACTGGCATATATTTTCGTTCAAGCCTTATGTTTCTTTTGTAGTCTGTAAAAGACTGAGATCAGATTTTCTGGCTACGAAGAAAAAAGCATGGGAAACTAATGAAAGACAAAAACATAAAGATGAAGGAATCATGTCAGCAGTTAAGGCAATAAGTCAGCATTTAGGTCATACTTTGAAAGAGTCTTTTGTCTGTTATAAGACAACAATATGTCTGACCTATCTGTTTTACAGATGGTCGGCCGTTTCTATAACGGATGTTATGGCATCCATTCATAATGAGGACCAATGTCTACTCATCTATCCAGGATTTTTCCGGCACGTTGCCCAAATGCAGTCGGCGGACGCCACCACAACAACCTACCGCTGAAAAGGACGGCTGCACCTACGATGGTGATGATGAGATCATTAAAGTGCTAATGAGTGTCACAACAGGATGAGAATTGACAAGCAGAGACGACCCTCCCCGACAGGTGTGTCACTGTCTTCCCTGCGTGTGCCGGGGGGGTGGGGTTATGCTGACTTTGTGATTCATCTGGATTATCTTCCCCACTTTTAGAACATTTATTAAAAGTTAATGAGCGCATCGTGATATCTCTGAGAAAAGTTTGCCAGAAAGCAGAGGAGCTCAGACATTTTACATAAAATGTTTTGCATCTCTCACAGGGAGTGGGCTATGAGCCTGCATCCTTGAAATACGCATGAAGTTGTCTCGTGGTATACGCCGTACCAGTAGTCTATAAATGACAAAAATATTTTAATGAGTTCTTGGGTTCTCCTTAAGTAGTCCAAGACAGTTCTAATGAAGCATGGCCAAAAACACAGGTACACAATAGTTAATGTCCATACATCGAACAACAATCCCTCAACACATTAATAGTCTTCATGAAATCCTATGCATAATGAACAAATGACAATAAGCTCCATTCAAGCAAATATCTAAAACAGCAAATCTCAAATCTTGGAGTGCTACAAAATTATGAGTTTGAGCTGAAGGAATGTTTTACAGTAGTAAATTTTTTCAGATTATTCTGTTATAACTGTGCCACGGACAGTGTAACCTTCAAAAGCTTCAGCCAGCCACAAACTAGCTACAACATGTGAGATTCAGAAGATGATTAACTATTAAAGCTAGTACAATCTTGTAATACTGTCTATGTAGTATGCTGGTGTTGACCACTCTCCAGCTGGCCTTGGGCAAAGGACCAAATAAAATGTATTGTTACAGTGACCATAAGCTGGATTGACCATGGCTCCAGCAATGATAAAACAATAATTACCAGGTGTTTCAATGTGTGATAGGCATTTCTGTGATCTGGGGCATGATCTGGGTCTTTGGTTCAAAACCCATGGCTGGCAGAGTGGCCATATCACTATTAAGCCCTTGAGCAAGACCTTTAAACCAAAAAACTCCTCCAGGGGTGCTGGATAAATGGCTGATCCTGTGCTTTGACCCCCAGCTTTGCTCTTGTGTTTGTGCCTCATGGAGAGCAAGATGGGATAAGCACTAGCTAAAGAATTCCTCTGTATTTCTACAATGACCAAAAACGTTTAATTTCATCTGGTTACTAAACAGACATTCAAAAGAACTGCAGGCAATAAATTGTCACCTGTCACATTTGTCCTACAGTCTTCACTATTAGAAACCCTATACTGCTAGCATGGTGACAGCAATGCTTTCGTAAGCATGACATCACAGGCCTAAAAAAAAACAACATGATGACAAATCTACATTGACAAGAACAGGCATTCCAAGCATGTGAGCGCTGCTAACCTTGTAGCCATGTGCTGTGGTATAGAAGTGGAAGGAACAGATCGAGAGGCAACACTGCCTACATACATGAAGGGGCTGGTGGTATCATTTGTGGTTAAGAATAATTACCTCATCCATCAACACCAATCCTTCAGCATGTAACCTTGAAAACGCTCTCGCCTTCAATCTCAGCCTCAGCCCCCAGATTCCAGCAAATAAACTCGTAAACAAACTTCCTCACTCCACTTAGAATATTGTTTACAACGGCATACAGGTTAAGTAGAATGCAATTTTTTTAACCCCCCCATGAGCTCTCTCACACAGACCTCTGCTTGACCGACACTGAGGCATTGCCCCATTTTTGAAACAGCAGCAGTTCATCCACATTTGATGAGGGTTTAAAAAATAAGTCAAATATAGGTTTTCACATGCACTGTAATTCTTTTTTATATCACAGAGGTTTTTCAGTTCCTCCTTCTAAATGGCTGATTCCCATTTCAACCAACACTGCAGCTTTTATACAGTTTCTTTTAAGACAACAAATTAATAAGATGCTGTTTTTGTTACTGCAGAATAGGGTTTTTAGTCTTTGAAGGAAACTTTATACCTTGCAGATATTTAACTGAAAGCATCATTACTGAATATATCCAAAATTCCCACGGCAATTTATAGAGAAAAATCTTGTCTTAAAATGTATATTTTCAAGGTCAGTGTCATATCTTTTTTCAAATGGAAAAACTGTTAAAACAAATACAGTTATACATACTCTAAATGAATCCTTACAACCTTTTAAAGTATAATATTACAATATATATATATATATATATATACTAAACACACAACTAAAAGTATAGCAGTAATAATAACTATCATCTCCTGTGGTATCAGCCACAAAAAATTATTTAAAAAAAAAAAAAAAAAATAGTTGGCATATAGTAGAATTTGAGCTGATGATTACCCAGATCTTATGCATCTCTCAATGTTTGGTCAAATCATATTCAGAAAACCTGTCAGTACGACTTTTTACCTATCCACCCAAAAACAAGGTTTCCGCTATGGAGTTCCATACATTCACAATTTGCTTTCACAAGAACACTCATGGTTTTTGTGCAGAGCAAAATGGGCTCTTTTAACCCACAGGGCAAGTTACAGATTCCAGCTTCTATCAGTAACGTGCCTCTACAGTATAAGCTTTGAATTTTCAGTAGATGAAGGTTACCACCTGAAAGCCCAGGTCTTTATCAACCACTATCACCCTTTTTCAAAGGCACAGACGATCAGCACCTGATAACGCGCCCATTGGCAGATAGTTGTATTTGATGATAAAAGACCAGCCTCTCATAAATACATCGTCACATTGGATATGATAACTATATAAAGATGTACAATGCTAAGTTTGATTTCATCGCTTTTTTCCATTAAAACAATGCATTAACAAAGTAAAAACAATAAACTGTATTTTTTCATCCGCCGGGTTCAATGCACTTGAACGGCTTACACATCCATAGATGCTAAATAGACATTCCAAAGAAAACCAGACATTGACCCTCTTTATCCTCAGAAAGGATTTTCTCAAAGCCTCTTGGATTTTTTCGGAGTCTTTTCTAGGGCAGAATTTGCATTGAGAGTGCAATACGTCTTAAAAGCCCTTGTAACGTACAAAGCCAAAACTCTGCATTTTCGTCTCAGTGAATAATGCCACTGCATTCAATGACGTGCATTTATGGTATGGATCAGAAATGATATGTTCATTATGGTGCAAAGTGAAACTCCAGTTTCAGCTCAGATATGAAAGGACGAATTATGAGAAATATTAACAAATCAGAAAACACATGAAGAAAAATTTCTACAGATGTCGAGTTCTTTTAACAAATCATTTGTTCCACTGAAATTTCTGAAGTATGAAACACCGGCGACTGATAAAAGTTTCTGTGTTCTGTGAGCTGTGCTTTTCAAATGAATATTCATCTCTTCCCCTGATCATTCCCAAAAAGTTCAGCCTTGGATCTTTTTATATACTCCGGTCTTGCATTAAAATTTATGACGTGTATAACACATAGGATAGATGCTAACGTTTCCTTTTAATTTCAGATCTTTTTAGTGCTCAGCAATTAATTGCTTTGTAGTAGATGTAAGGAATTAGTAGGTTCAGCTTTAGACACATTTAATGTTATAGAAGGTCTATTATTGACCCCTTGGTTGACAGCTGTAGGCTGCTGCGCTGTACTGGGCATGTTGTTTATAGTGTAAAAAAGGGAAATAATATATGGGAAGAGTCTTGTACCTGTTTTATGAAAAGTGTCCATCATTACATTAAGCTGTGCATTTCCTTTAATGCGGCATTAGGAGTTGGAGACGACTCAGTCCTTTAGGGGAATTTCGTTTCTTTTAAGCCTACCTAAAACTAGGTAAAAGGTTCCTTCCATTTTGTGGGGTATATTATCTGCGTACAGAAGAAGCAGCACAACGGTCAAGTTGTGACACTTCTGTAACTTATAATTTGGATACAGGATAATTGCACAATAGCAGGCACTATTTAAAATCGAGCAATATTTCAGTACCTCGGAATAGAGTGGAATGACATGTTTGAGCACAACACATGAAGAAGGCGTGTCCAAATGCAGTCCTGGAGATAAGAATCGTGTAATCGGGAGGAGACATCAACTGTCTTAATTAAGACAATCTCTGTTTAATGGGATTATCGTCGAGTAACAGGTGAATCCGCTTTCTCCAAGGAGCCGGTAATACGCGGTGAAGAGTAAGAGACCACGGACTGAGGTTACACGAAAGTGAGGCAACGCTCAGCTGCCCAGGCAGCAGCTCTGGAGTCTTTTTGGAAACATGCTCACCAGGTGATGCGTTGATAAACAGCGTATGGTGCTCTATCAGACTGTAATGATGAGGCAGTCAATATTCAAAAATCAGACATTTTAAATTAAATTACTCAGCTAATGTTGAGAATCATATGGTTGTCATATCTAATATTTAGGATGTAAATATTTTACATCGGATATATTTTACTCCCTTTTCTTTCTTGGTTACAACACCTATCTTTAGGAGTCATACAATTACTTAGGTCAAGTTTATACGTTATACATATATTTAAGTTTCGCAACAGGGGCACAATTACCGCGTTAACAGCGTCGAATAGCTGTACAAATTAGGCGCTACTGTTTAAAAACATAATAATATTTTGAAGAAGATACCATCTATGCAGGTGCTCAATTTTTTTTTTAAAGAAAAAAAAACCACCTCACGCCCTTGCGGCTTCACCGGCCGAATGTCACTGTGCATTATTCCCATACAGAGCTGGCCCTATAGGTCGACGGAGTGTTTTCCGGGAGCTCATAGGACCCGCGTCCTGTCAGTCATTTCCTATGGGAAGGTATAGCTGTCACATCCCACCAACCAGGAGGATGTCTTTCGTGGGATAGCATAGCGTTTTCCTTGCTTTTTGGTTGGACGTCCTGCCATGTCAATCATCCTTATCTGCCGGTGCGGGACGGTCGCTCGCTGAGGCGATCAGGGGGAGGAGAGCGGGAATGCGGGGAAAAACACAAACAATCTGAGCCGGCCGCCATCTTGAATCCAGCCTGCTCGCTGAATGGGAAGGTGACGGCAGGAGGAGATCGCTGGAGGACTCGCACCTTCGCTCAAGGAGACGAGCGACAAGTACGCCGCCCATTCACCAAAGAGATCCTCGGCCCAGATAGGCCGTGTCTCCGCTCCTCAGCATCGGCGTTTAAAAAAAAATAATAATAAAGGGGGGGAAAAAAAAACTCGACCTGAAGCCGACGCTCTCATCGGGTCCTGTCGGGCTAGACAGCCGCTCTCGGACCACGTCCTGCGGCAGAGGGAGCATCGATGCTCAGCCACGGGCTGGATGCTGCTCCGTGTCGTTCCGATTCCCGCACGGAGATGCCGGCGTCTTTCCTCGGTGTCTGTCGTACGTGTTTAGTTGCGCGATGGCAGTGCACCTCGAAGTATGGACCTGAATGTCACTAGAGCGGCTCCTGCTTCCACCCTTCAACTTTCTTGAGGATTGGGTCACCCGCGGTTCCGAGGAGGAGTGGATTTGCATCGACCCCAGTCTCATGAGAACACATCTCACGCCCGTGGTTTAAGACCGTGGACCCGGTTCGATTGCCACGGCGTTTAATTTAAATTTAGTCTGATGTTGATCTGTTGAAATGTCACCGCTCGGGCTGCCGAGTGGGTCGGCTCCCCGCTCCAGCCTCTGATGCGTACGTAAAACAAAATTAAGTCCCAATATCCACAAGTGAGCCCGTGTTTTGTAGCCTCCTCTGAGACACATCTATACATGCATACGTGAGTTGTGTTGTTTTTTTTTTTCTGAAGTTCCCGAGTAGCAAGACCCAGGCTGAAGATACCTGGCTTTTCATAACTCCGTTCTCAAAAAGCAACAAGCCGATGAGCAGTGATCTCGTATTTGGAGCAGCCTTTATGTCCTGCCAGCTTCTATCAGTAAGGCAGGTGTAAAAGCCTCCTGTTGTCCACGTGTGATCGCCGCAGTATTTAATACCTGACGTGAGGAGAACGAGGCTAACGCCGAATGACACATGCTTGTCAAGCTCAGTTGCGTGCATAGGGCATCTGGAGTAGGGTTTCATCTTTTTCCAGGAATCATGATTTCGCCAACAAGTGTCTGATCTGTCCGTCTCACACTCGGCACTCCAGCCACTGTAGACGTGCACCATCAGCGCCGGCTTTAGCCACCGTGGGATTTTATTTCATTTTTTTATTTCAATTTGTTACAATAAAGGATTTCGTACTGTATCAAAAAAAAAAAAAAAAAATGGGAGCAGCCACAAAACTTGCTTTCGCCGTTTTCCTCGTCACCTGTTCATCAGGTGGGTATCCAGATGCATGGAACATCTCACCGAGCTTACGTGTGTGTGTGTTTGTGTGTACAGATTCAGTGGATTTTAAGTGTATCTTAATTCTTTGCACCCCCCCTGCATCCCGAGTGTTAGGACAGTTGGGTTGTAAACGGTGTGATTTTGCTCGGATCGCAGCCCAGATAATAAACTCGACGATCTACGATCTAATATCACACATGGAGAAACTCTACTCAAAGTAACAGCATGCATTTATCATTGCCTTCTGTTTATTCGCTTCCCACCAATACATTGGTTACTGATCGGCACCTTTTAATTTCTTGTTTTTGTAATGCCTTAGTTATTTTACCAGTGTGGCATACAGTCCGAGACGGTACAGCAACATGCTTGCATCAAATGTCAGTATGTAAAAGTTGTTCAATTCAAATGTGCCTTAATGGGAAAATGCAACTTTCAAAGCATCCGATATATACACAGTGTGGTTTGAGTAATGTATGGCATACTAATAGCAGGGTGGACACATCACCTTTTCTGACATATTAAAGCCTACAGAAGACTCGCCCACCTTCGCTGGAGGAGCCGCACTGTTGACGTGGCCCCCGTCATTAGCCGGCTTGATGGGTGCCCTTCATAAATGTTTCCCACCACGCATTTTCTTTATTAAAGTCTGTACAAATATGACTGAGGTTGTCTCGGACAGCCTTAAACATTCCCACAGCTTTTGTTCATCAGCTATAGGGTCCATAAGGAATTGTATCTTGGTCTTGAAATAAGATTGGGGTAGTGGTTGTTTAGGGCTGGTTTGATGTTTGAAATATCTAGGTTATGTTTTATGGGATTTTCACCTGCTGTGCCTGTAGTGGGCAGTCTGGTGATATCTTAAAGACTATTGTATGTCTTAAGGGGGTAAGAGAATGTAGTGAAAAAGGGAACCAGCTGGATGGGAGAGAATTCGATGCAACTTCCTCCACTTCAAGAAACTGTGTAGTTAAACATGAGTGCGTTTTTTTGCCCCTAAGACCAAGTGCTTGTGTAAACACAGTTGTAGTCAAGGTTAGTGCAACTTGGATGGAGATTAGACTAGAAATTTGTTGGAGTTTTTTGTGGTATGATCTCCTCTCCTTTAAGACGGTTTCTTGTTCTACAGAATAATTCTCTGAGGTCAAGGTGTGCATTTTCTCTGGTTTCCTGCTCCTCGAAATGAAGCTGTTTCCATGATTCGAGCAATCTTGCAGTCGAGCTCACATTCACATTGGCACATATGCCAGTTTAGTTTATAATATAAATTGTATGATTTATTGCTTAAATATATAGTTTTTTTTTTTCCCCCCAGAAGAGACAGACAGTGGTCTCTCAGTGAATGGTGGGTGTTTAGCAGTTGAGCGTTTTTGTATCTTCCGTCGTTTTGTCACCTTGCCTACACATGCTACCAAAGCTGTGTGCCCTCCGTGCATGTGTGACACCCCCCCGCCTGGCAGTTGCAGAGTGTTCAGCGTGACTCCCCGACCGCTGGCTGTATTGTTTTTCCGTTTGATTTGTTTTATTCACTGTTAATAGTCTCGAGTTAAACTTTACAAGGCAAATCACGCTAACTGGAAAGGTTTTACGGCCTCTTAAATGTTCCGGGGAGGGGGGGTGATTTGCTTCCAATAAAAAATGGGAATTTTGTTAATGGGAATGCGTTTGTTGATGGGAAGGCAAGGTGGCTTTGGGGGACATTTTAGGGAACGGACAGTTTGGATCACATCGGGAGAAGCGAGGAGTGGTTTAGAACCTGAGCTTGAAGGTTAGCGGTTATCGGTTTCTGCACCAAAGTGGGCACTGCTGTTGCAAGTTGAATTTATCCAAAATGTTTCAGCCGTCTGCTTGAATGGGTGAAGTTGCCTCTCCTGTTGCTCTGGATAACAGCGTTTATTAAGGGACTGTTATTTTAATAAAGGAGACCGTGTAGACCTTGTGTGTAGCCCTTACCTTAGAGATTCATCACAATTGCTTTCTGTACATTTTTGCTTTTTTCCTCCTTAAATACAGCTCAACAGTTGGTTAATTAGGGTTATTATTTGAGAGCTGTCTTACATAAGTAACACAGTAGTATTAAATGTGTACTTTGCACCACTTAGCTGTGGATTATGTTCAAGTTCCAGTGAGTTATCGCCAAGTTCTTGAGGAATTGGGCTATGTGTACAGATGAGGACAATAGAAGACTATCTGTAAAGCTGATTTTATATTTTTAGTGTGTATTCTCTAGGTAATAAAGAGAATAATGTTAAAAAAAAACTTGATATGGAAATATTTCATTTTATTGAGCTCTCCTTGGATGTATGAGTTTTTCTGAAGCTTATGTTTAGTGGCATCTCTTTTCAGAAAATGCTAGAAGTTTCCAGTCACAGATGAGTGATATTGTGATGCCCTTGGGGTGTTTACCCAGCTGTTAAAAGTTCATCAGGCTGACGCCTTTCGTTGTAAATGTTAACCTTTAATTTTGAGCTGCAAATACTTTTCAGCGAGCCAGGTGTGGCCACCTTAACACTTTGGAAATAAATCAGGCCAGGTTTAAAGGCTTGTGGTTCAGATCCCAAAGGCATATACTTGGGCATAAACAGGCACCCGTCCGTGGACGGATGCTGAAGCGTGGGGGCGTTTGACGCATCTAGCAAAAAGCCGTTAACCGCTTGCCTCCTGCCTGACGGTTGTCATGCTGGGTTAATTGGTGGCTCTGAGCTGTGGTGAAACAGGACAAAGGTCCGTGTTTGTCCTCCCTAATAGGTGTACTGTATCAGGTGACTGTGTCTGAGTGACAGAAAAACATAGCACTTAACGCTTAAGGATTTACTGCCTACCCCATATGTCTGCATTATTCCAACATTATTAATTTATAGTATGTTTATACAGTAAAATGTTGATTTATCTGAACCACCCTTTCCTCTCTCAAAAAAAATTTAAAATAAAGCAACTACTTTTACTGTACTGGTTGTCATGCTGCTGCTTAATCTGTTTGTTTTCGATTATTTATTGAAACCATTTTAAACAATTAGGCGAGTGCAAACTAAACATAATATTCGACGTTTTGGTTATGTTTTACAAACCATTGATTTAGGAAATCTTTTTTATAACCGTTCGTATTTGAAAATTAAGGTAATGGCCTTGCATACAATAATTTTAATTGTCTGGCTAATTACACTCAGTTCTGTATAAATTGTGTAATCTTATGTATTTTTTATTCATCCAGCTATCTGATTAAACAAACTGACCTTGCTCCTGATTAGTGTAGACTATCAATGTTGTTCTAGGTATGTAATATGTCCTGTGAATGTCAGTGGAAGGATGACAGCTTCATATGTACTCCTTGAGTGATGCTGTCCTGCCTCAGATAGCCCTCCTTTTGGGAGATACACTTGCTTTTACCTGTAAGGTGACACAGGTTTCCATAAGCTCCAGGCCCTTAACCTTGTGCTTTCTGACAGGCTCGACTGTGTATGCTTTCACAGCCATCCAAGGGGCTGGGGGGTGGGCTAACATGAATAATCGAGAGCTATGCAGCATTCTGCCTGGCTTTGCCTTCTCCACCCTCTAAACTGGGAGAGGAAAAAGAAAACCTACCTTCAGTCTGGCATTTATGTAAATTGCCCATTCTCGCTCCTGGCCCCTCTGTCCACACGGCCCCCCTGGGCAGATAGGCGGGTGAGAATTAGAATACCTTCTTTTTAAGATGTTAGGGATACAGCCATTTATTATGGTGGAGAATCTGGGAGTTTGCATTGCCCGCACACTTCATCATCTCTGTAGAAGCAGCCAAAAGGGGGGGACCCTGAATTCATTACTCTCTCAGCATTTGCCGAGAATGGGAGTGAGTGAGGACGGGACGTGTTTATTTTTATTTTTTTTGCCTTTTTTGTTTAATGCAATTTCTCAGAGCTTTTCTTTAAAAGACGTTAAGACATTGGGCTTCTGTCACGGGATATCAGTCAATCTGAAGAGTACGGTAGCGAGGTAAACGAGGGGGGTGTGTGGAATGCAGCCGAACATCTCCGGTGGATGGGAATTAAAAACAGAAAGATCACAGAGAATAAGACCAAGCGGGTCACAGACCCAGCAAAAGTTCAAAATAGAAACGGCCTCGGCTAAATTTAGCCTGCAGTTCCCCTTGTTAAAAATACTTTTTCGGCAGATAAATGTGTTTTTCCACTAGAGGTATGCCTAACGTGGTCCGGATTTATGTAATACTTTTATGCTGGGTCTTTGGGGGGGGTGACCCTCTTCCCCATGGTGCTTTGTGATACGGCCCCACTGGCTGCAGATGCCACTTTGTCCCAAATGGCACCCCCTTTTCACTGGGGTGTTAGTGATAACCTCTCTGAGGTTAGCTGTGCACACACCCACTGCAGGATTTGGTGTGGAAGGTTTGGGTGTCGATTGGCTAGCAGGAGGAGGATTCATGCTGGATTGAAGAGACGGCGAACTACACGTTTACTGTCTGACCAGAGCTAAAATCTCTGCAGTCACATGTTGGCCTTCGTTCCCTCGTTTTACCCCCTTGAGATGACAAGCGTCGCTGTCGTCCAACTGTTGGATTCTCGCAAAGGGCCCCACACCTTTAATTTTGGAGGCTATCAATACTACCGATCTGAAATTCTCGTCCAAGTGTGTCCAGAATTTTAAGCAGCGCTTCAGCTACTACAATTACTGTTTTGCCCTGAGCCATGCTACAATAGTGGCCCTGGAAGACTACAATTAAAAAGAGAATCAGTGTGTTACTTGTGGTAATCCAAACACATTAGTATACAGCACTTCCTCATAATGGGCTTCTGACCCACAGGCAGCAGAAGAAGAGAGGGCTATCTCCACTTTGCCTCTGCTAGCTGATCTTTTCAGCTGGTGACAGATCCTGTTTACCATGCTTGTCTGTTTATTTTCCTCCTATGGGGGTGGACTTGCTGTTCCTTAAGCCACGCCACCGTCGTCATCTTTCGCCGGCCGCCGCTGTGATTCCATCACTTTGGCTGCGGAATCTGCTGTGCAGGAAGCGGCCAGGACCGCGTGATGCCGTTACCAGGCAGCGTTTGCTTGCTGAATAATGCATGGAGAGCTGTAATGCAATAAGGATCAGGTGCAGTTGCAGTGACAGCAAGCTCCCCTCTCTCTGGATTCACGCAAATCCCCATTGCATTAAGTAGCTCATAGTTGGATCCTCCGTGGCGGGAAGAAGTATTCCCGACCTGCATGGTGTCTGCCCACGGAGGTGGAGCGGGCCAGACCGTGTGAATCGCATCAAGGATTGAGGGAGTGCAGCCGTGTCCCAGCCGAAAGGCCACGCAAGCCGCTTGAAGCATCACCCATTCTCAACACGCTGACAGACAACCACTTGAGCAAAAAATCACATCTTCCCTCCATGTTACGTGGTCACTGTGTTGCTCACCTCTCGCTGACACATACGGAGTGGACAGAAGACCTCGGCCTTTGACATCATGAATGATCATCCTCGGGTTGTTATCGAGCTTGACGAACTCTTAGGTAGTCAGCTGGATTTTAAGCATCGAAACATCGGCAGCATCAGTGTTGATTCTGGATAGCTTGTTTCTCCTCCATTCTGTCCAGCTTAGCCAGCATGCATTTTTAACTTTCTGACAATTACAAGAACAACTCCAGCTACGGTTGCTCCGCCCTGGCCTCAATCCCCCTCTCATCTGTTCCACCACCTACACCTTTATAATTATCCTTCAGCTAATTGCACAGCTGTCATACAGGTGGACTGGAACAACATTTCCTAGTGCCACCTTGAGAACCAGTAGGCAGGAATGCCTCTGATACCCTCGAAAGCTGGATACAAATTCTCATAGCCTGATGAATAATTTAGACTGTGAATGATTTATACATGCTGTGTACATGTGCTTCGCGGCAGGCGCAAGGCGCATGCTGCCTGTTTCAAGGCCTGTGCGCTGGGCCCAGTACGGCTTGTTCTCGACGGTGAGCCGTGGACCACTTTTGATTTTTTTTTAAAAAAAAAAGTTTCTTAAACTTTATAAAGATATTTTAAAAAGCTGTTTTAGATATCGTTCCATCTGTGCACCCTTCATCCTCACTGATTATTCAGTACAGGATTTTAGAGTCTGGATCTCCAAGGATGCCAATCCATCGAAGAGCACGCACTTGGACGCATACACACATGTCCACAGGCGTGTTTACCTAACAGCATGTTTTTGGGCTTTGGGAGGAAACGGGAGTATCCGGAGGAAACCCATGTGATACTCAACACACACACACACACACACACACAGAGCCACGGGTAGTATCATTGTATATTGTTCAATAAAATATGAAGGAATTATTCCTCTGCTTATTTCAAGAAGAAGGCGTTTCCATCAGTTTACAAAGCGGAGTCGTACCTGAGTATCGGTTTGTCTTTCGGTGGACTTAAACGAAACAATACAACCCAACAGCGGAAATTGGCGGGGAAAAAGCTTTGACACAGCACGTTTATCCTAAGGCAGATTGCCATTAAAAAGAATCAAAACAAAAGATTTCCCCACCTTTTCCTCATCTATTATTCTAAAAATCTGAGTTAAAAAAAACCATCTTCCTTATTATTTCGTAAAATCCGAGCGAGCCGTCTCAGCTGCAGCTTTATTTCAAAGGTGCTGTGATCGTTCGATCGGTGTACACAATCGTAGCTCCCTCTTTCCATAAACCGAAAGACGCGGGGAAATCCTTCGTTGTGTTAAAAACCCCGCCGTGGAGTTAATCTTTTGGTTTTTACGGATTTATAGGAAGCGGTCAGTTGGTAGAACGGCGCGTGACCCCCCCAGCTATCGGCGGGCTATCCAGCAGTAATCCGACATACACATAAGCGTCCGTTTTTGTCATAAATCACGGAGGTTTAATAGATTTAAGCGCAGGTCTGTGAGTGCGGTCGGGCCCTGAAGAGAGCGCCTAAGTGTGATTAATGTGCCTCGCACATGTTGTTTTATATGCTTGGGAGGCTTCCTGAAAGACTCCCGTCTAGACGGCGTGGCTCTTCCTCACTCTCACTTTGATCCTTGATTAAAACTGCTTGTTGTACATTCATCATGTTCTCCTTTCAGCTCATTCAATCCCCCCCGTTTGTTTCTCACTGTCGGTTCCGTATGTGGAAGCGCTGAGTTTATTTATCTCCGTTCCTGGACGTTAAACCTGTGCTGGAGCCGATAAAGTGGAAGAAGCCTACCCCACGGAGGGCTGTCTCTCTCTCTTCTATTGTATGGCTTTCTAAGGAGTTTTTGTTTTATTTTAAAAGTTTTAAATTCGCGCTGTATTGTGCTATAATGACCGTTGTTTAAATCTTGCATGTGTTGTTTCAGGTGAGAGGCTGTAAAGCGGCAGCAGGAAGATTTTGCTGTTGCGTGTAGTTTTACTCACGATGAAACGTTATTTATAATCAGGTCTCTTGCTTGGTGGTGTGCTCGCTAGTTAAGTTTTAGGCCGTGAAAGATGGTCATCGCAGCTGCGTCTTTGGATATCTTCCCGCTATTGTGTGAGCTTTATGCAGTTAGGATTTTGTTCAGGAAACAGTAAGCTTCCGCCGCTGGGGGGTTTGTCATATGTGGGTACTGTGCTATTATTTATATTTGTCTTTATTTGAGAAAGTGCTTTTGTCCAAATCACTGCACGGTAGTATTTTAACATTAAAGCTGTTGGATAACATTTAAACGGACCTGCTTCTCTTGAGTGTAACGATGCATCTCCCCCCCCCCCGGAATTCGACCTGTCAATGTTCCAGTCCTGCCTCTAAGCTGGGACTCAGCCCTGGGCCGTCTCATTGTACACGCAGCATGTCACTCAGATACTCTGTGAATTGTAACACTGTAGCTATGACTTGTATGTAAACTTGTTAAGGCCATAGTGTGGCTCCTTGCTTGAGATTATCGTTTGCAGGTGTCTTCTAACGGTCACCCCCCCTTTCATTGGCCCTTTCTCAGTCATAAGCCCACCCATGTTGTCATTGGTGCTTTTCTCAGTCATAAGCTCACCCAAGTTTTCATTGGTCCTTTTCCCCATCATAAGCAAATCCATGTTTTCATTGGTCCTTTTCTGTTTCTGGTCAGTTACTGGATTATTGTAGCATAATGTCTGATGACCGTTCTCATCTATAAGGGCAAAAACCAAGTCACGGGCTTACAAGCACCTCAGTCATCAATGACAGGATCTAGAGTGTAAAGTTGTAGGATATGTGACCTCAATGTCTTTGGAGCCTGTCTTTGTACCTGTTGGCTGATCGCGCTGTAGGAAGCGGAGGCTGTGCGTCCTTTAGGCCGTTGACCTGAGACAGTACGCTTTTCTAAAATGCTGCTTCCTCACTCCTGTCCGTTTGCTTCAAGGTCGACTTGCAGAGTTGGTGTTCGGTTGTGTGGGTGGTGTGCTGGGGATGAAGTGGGTCTTTGAAAACGTGCTGAACCTCCTTTTACTTCTCCTATTACATCATCCCCCAAATGGCAGCGTTCTCCTGAATGCCCAAGGCTTTGTATTGGAGGGCAGGCGGTGGAGAAAGGTTGCCGGGGGGGCCTTCAAACCCAGAACCCGCCACCCGTTCCGGTAGGGATTAAGGGATCTGATTTTGCTGCTGAGCCCCATGTTATTTTTTTTTTTTAAACCCCAGTCTATGTGGTAGGGTGCTGTCCTCCCCGCTATGCCTGCTGTACCTGGCTCCTCAGCCCATGTGAGTCCCATCACATGGCTTTGGCACAGATGCCGAATGCCTTTTGCTGACGGTGATCTCTTTCATGATCCCGAAGGCTGTAGAGCTGTTCAGTCTTGCAGGATCTGTATGGCTGCTGTAATTGTTGCCCTATTTACATTTGCCGTTGCATCAGACGCCTGTTCTTGTTACGGGCGTGCTGGAAGGCAGTGAATCGATCAGCGCGTCTGCCCTGACTCCTTTGTGTGGTGTCACGAGCCATGGACTCTCCATTTCATGTCATCGCAGGCTGCCGATAGGCTGGAGTCTGCATCAGAGGCAACTTGTTTTATGGCATTTACCTGTTCTTCTAGAACTATGGGCACCTATGATGATAATTGAATGATACTTAGCTTTGTAGACACACCTTATTTGAATAGAAAAGGTTTCTGGATGAATTGCATTCTCCAGAATGCACCAGAGCACATCACTTTCAGGGTCAGAAGTTCAGTTAATTTGGTCTGTGATTCCGGTTCCGATTCTGCCTTGCAGGTCAGGCTGCATGGGAATTGGCGGAAATTTGACTTCTTGGTGGAAAGTGTCAGTTTTATAAGCACTGAACAGCTGCAAATCACCTCTGTTCTAATTACATGAAAATATACAAGCTTACTATATTTAACTGAAACAGCGTCCAGAAAGGAGCCTCTGGGACCTCTGTGTATGTTTTTCCCAACCTCCATTTTTAGGGAGTGAAAGACAAGCTCTGGGTCTTTCCCGTGCCTCGACTGAAACATTAAACTCCGTTTTGACAGGTTTCCTCCAAGGGTAGGGGGAGTCTTTCCGGCAACATGGAAGAGACTTCGAGTTGTGACAAGTGCTTTTTGAACGCGTGGCAAAAACGTAATTACACGGTGGAAAATAGAATGTGCATGATGGTACTGTAATTAGGGCTGGGGCCCTCTGGGGGTCTCTGAATGGCAGAGGGGTGATTTTCCTGGGGTCATCCTTCACCTGTTACAGGGGGCGAGTAAGGAAACGACTGACATTCATATTGTCCCTGTTTTGGCCACTTGAGCAATGGCACCCCTCGGAAAAATGAACAAGATAGTCTGGGGAGGACATGACCCCACTTGCTCTCTTCCAGTGTTCTATCACTTTCTGGTTGCAGAAGGAATTTTTGCCCAATGTCAATGGTGGGGGGGGTCCTTGTTAGTGTTTCAAGTGACATAGGACCGATGAACTGAGTGGCCTTTAGGGGCTTAACCCATAGGCTATTTGTTGAGATGATGAAGACCCCTATCCTAGAGTAGGACAATGGAGAGTGAATTACTGTTGTGGTCAACATCTGACTGGACACCTGGGAGACAATGGAGTGACCATCCATCCATGTCTGGCCACTTCTGGTCAAAGTTCTAGGAAGCCTAGAGATAATCCCAGGCAGCACTGGGCACAAGGCTGGGCTACATACTGGATGTGATGACAGTCCATCGCAGGGATTAAGCGCACACACATGTGCAGTCACACTTAGGGGCAACTCAGAGATGTAAATTAGCCTAACTGCATGTCTTTGAACTGAGAGAAGCCCAGAGTACCTGGAGGAACCTCGTAGAACCAGGGGATAAACCACACACTCGGAGCAGAGTTAGGATCAGAAACCCCAGCCCTGGAGGAATCCCACAGAACCGGGGGATAAACCACACACAAGGAGCAGAGTCAGGATCAGAAACCCCAGCCCTGGAGGAATCCCACAGAACCGGGGGATAAACCACACACAAGGAGCAGAGTCAGGATCAGAAACCCCAGCCCTGGAGGTGTGAGGCACCGTGCTAGCCATTGTGCCATCCTAACATGACTGACCGCCGAGTTTTCATTTAGCCAGAGTGCCCTGTGCCAGGTCAGCGGAACCGGACAGGCGCCGAGTGACATGGAGGGTGTCGTCGGACTGCCCAGGGCGCAAACCTTGCAATGCAGTACATTGCAGAAGCTGAGCCGGCTTTGTGAGTTCTCAGGGTGTTTTACAGGCGTCGTTGGATACCAGGTGTTCAAATATAGCGGCATGCTGCTTTAATTTTAGCCTCATGAATAACGTTCCCCCGAAGGAGGGAGTGGTGTCACGCCACGGCTATGCCGAGAGTGCGATAGAGTAGCCCTTGCCTATTTGCGGTGCACATTGCCTGATGTGACCCCCTCTCCAGGTGGTGGTGGGGGGGGGCACACATCACTTCTTCTTTTGCCGTCGTTCTTCAGGGTGCCGTAAGACCCTGGCAGAGGGGTGCCAATCCTGGAGAGAGCGGACCTCTCGGACCATGCCATGAGCCCATCTTGCTTGCTGGCCTGCCCTGCAGAAGCTCCAGCTTCGAGTCGAGCTGTACCCTCACGGCTCAAAGCTTAAATGCCCAAAAACAGTCAACAGCAGCTCAACTTGTTAATGTTCTCATTCTAGAAGCCAGAGACAAGTTTGTTTCCAGCTATCAGTTCCCCGAAAGCTTATGAACTGTTGTTCTCAGCAGAGAGTATGCTTTTTGGTGACCTGCGTGTCTTGGTACGTCTCCACGCCTCTGCATTGGCGCAGATGTGACTGAAACCTCGCTTCCCGCTGTGTAACGTAATCCAGATAATGGAGATATATGTCAGTGCTTATGGCCAGAGTAATCCTGGGATTCATCCCCGCAAAAGTCAATTAACGAATTGGTCCCCAACAGCAGTGTTCATGGTCGATGCCTCCCAGCATGTCTTTGAGATTATCAAGGGGCTCTGGCGTGTGTTGCAGTGTTGAGGTGTGCCCAGTTTAGGTGACAGGCACAGCTTTTGATCGACAGGTGTAGTAATAAACATGTGGGCCAGTCTGAGCACCCGAAAGAACTGGTCACCACATGGCGTTGGGGGCATCAGGCCAAGGAGAGCCCGCGGCTGGATGGTAATATGGCAGGGTGCTCTCAGCTGGCATGGTGTCGACCACGTGTCATTTACCGTCTCTGCTTGAGCCTGGCCCCTCACCTGCCACTCACACTTCCGCAGCCTCCTTTTCGCTTTGATTCGGGGCCGACTTAGTTAACGAGTCAGGCGTCTTTGAGTCTGTGTGGTCGTGTGGTTTCCTCTTGAACAAACCACGTGGTGACAGAAGCGGGCTGAAACAAGATTGCTATCCATACCGTGAACCGGTTTTCCACAGGACCATTTCTGCCAGCTGTAGCTACGTCGTTGCACATTTCTGTCATATCGCCGTCGGTCCTTCTGCCCTCTGACTCTTCTGAAGTAGGATGATTTGCGTTCCTCAAACTTGGCAAATTATGCAAGGTCTGTTATGTCTTTCTTTTTAAACCGTCATGACATTAATGATTAAGGTGGTCTCTGTCTTTTCGTTCATCTTTGTTTCCTGATCGGTTCCCAGGCAGTTTTGAGATGTGCAGCAGTCCCCACCCTCCTGAGGGAGGCCTCTTGACTGGGGCTATGGGTCAGATGATATCTCCTTCTTAGCATAAGTTGGGAGTCTTCCTCTTGGATCTCTCAGATCACCACCCCGTAGAAGTCCAGCAGAAGCAGAATGACCAGGTGGGGCTTCTGTGAGTGTTAGGCGCTGCCAATTCTGCCATTCATATTAGACTGCTTCTTAAAAACATCTTCCACTGCCCAGAATTCTTCTGTTGGACCCACCAGGCTAGTTTTTTAATGTTATGTCTTGGACCTCATATGTTCCTGTGGCATTCATGCTTTGTTTTTCTCAGTTGATAAGTTAATGGTCCTCGTCCTTATCATTACTGCACAGGAAGTACTGGAAGGACCTGGTTTGTCAAAGGCTGTCAGACGAGGGGAAAGTTAGCGCCATGTGGCACTTATCTTTAAGAAGTGGTGTGTCTACGTGCCCGCATGTGCATCCTGTAGGTGTCGCTCCAGCTTTCGTTTGCTGCCAATGGCGTGCACATCTACAGGCCAGCTCTGCCTTTTCACAGATTGGTCTTTCTGCGATAAATCCAGCGATGGTTGTTTTGTTACTCATAAGCCACCTCTTAAGGTGTTGTTTTTAGCCAACCGCAAAGCTAACATGATTTGTTGAGGGTGTTAGTCAAAGAGCCGCTCCGCACTGCGTTGTGGGGTTCCAGTACAAAACTTACGGTACAGCAAAATTTCCCATTTCAGGATTACTTTAATTCTGAACGACTACTACTTAAAAAGGGAAGATTTGCTGCTGGCATTCAAATGGGCCTCCCCTATTCACTGGGAACAGCTCCTGTCTGGGCATGATTTAAACCATGGCCTCACCATTGATGTTGCCCTTAAAATGTTCTCCTCCATCTAATACAGGCACCTTCATTTCACTGCTGCTTTACCCAAAGGTGTGGTGAGTAGTTAACTCAGTTATTAGTCCTCTGGCCATAAATCATTATCATGGACTGAGTGCATTCAATTTTTAAATGAAAGCAGGGTACGCCTGAAATGTTTTTTCTCTCTTTCTTCATCTTTACACTTCCACGTAACACTTTCTTTACTTTGAAGTCTTTATTTCTATTGTTGAAAGTTGACAAGCTCAGAGTCTTTAGGGGCGTGTCAGAGATTGCACGTTTGGTGACCTGCCAGTCAGCTTTGGTAGCGTGGTGATGGGTGTGAGCAGGTCCTTTAGCCGGAGGGTGAGCGCTCCTTCGTAAACAAGGGTGGGCCTGATTTACAGCATGGCATACCACTTGTGGTGTGTTTGTTACGTGTCCACAGAGAACCCATTCTCTGAGCACCGTGTGTTTTGTTTTTTTGTTTTTAGCTTCTGTCGCGGTACGATACATCTAAACATGTGCCAGAGACAAGTGACCGCTTCAGTCCGTGTTAGGACGCAGGCCATATGACCTTCTTGAACTGTATCCAGGAAACCCTTCAGACAGTTTGCTTGCTGTTGACCCGTGTGCGAGGTTCCTTTCCCTTAACTTGGCAACTGACTGTTTGGTGGGGTTTCATTCAGCTCTTGGATGGCTTGTGTCAGCAGTGGGGTCTGAAGGATGACTATTGCATCCAGCATTAATTCACTATAATCCAGCTCCTAGGACAGGTGAAGGACACGGGAGTAGAAGAGAAGCTACTGCCCTGAGATGGAGGCAGAGGGACCAAGCAGGTGGTGCGGGACGGTCTCCCTTTACGGAGCTGAGGATACACTAACAGCTGGGCTTGGTCTTTGGGGAGGGGGGGTGTTCAGGCTCTCAATGCCAGGACGGCATGAACCAACCCGCGGCTGATTCAAAGCATTTTATTCCGCTACCTTTTCAGTGCATCTTACTGCCAGCTGCCTTTCCTTCGGGCTCATTTTCCAGTTAGTGAAAAACTTTATTAGGATAAATGTCTTTAACATTTATGTCCTTAGTGTGGAAGAAATGTGATATGTCACCACATTAAGGACAGCAGCTGCCACAGCGATTCAGGAGCTGGGCTTTTGACCATAAGTTTGCAGATTCCGATGTCAGGACTGGGCCAGCTGTTGTACCTATGAGCCGGGTAAAGGACTGGGTTTGTTTTAGTGTAAATAAACAGAAAGATAGGAGAGTAAGGTGCTTGGATAGTGTCTTCCTATTGTAACAAATAAAATAGACCTAGCAACAAGCTGCATTATGTGCACCTTGGTAACGTGGGTGCCATCATGAGGCATCCCTCAGGAGGGCGGGGGCTGTTAGGCGATGCCCTCGCAACAGTGGGGGCATCAGAAAGAAATGGCCTCTATCTTTAGATAGAGCATCACCTACAGGTCTCTGTGCTGACATGCCCCTTATTTATTCATGATGTTCACCTGTTCTATCTGTTCATGAATTCTGCAGACACTAAAGTGAGGAGCCGAGGCTCCAGACCACATTTCATCCAGGATAATTCACTTAGACCTTCAGCTATAGCACCCTCTACAGGCTGCCATGCTGACTCACTCCTTATTGATTCATTGGTTTCAGTCGGTCTGTCAGTTATGTCTGCTGTTGCTCGTGGTTCTTGTTTTTTTCTGAAAAACTGCACGTTGTTTTTTGGATGCAGTGTTGGGGTCAGTTTTAACCCCCCCCCCCCCCCAAAAGCGTAATTAATCAAGTAATAATTATTGACACTTCACCTCCTGATTTATTAAGGTGTCTGTCTCGCACCTCCCATTGTAACACAGGCAAAATAAACCAGCCAGAGACAGTGAGAGAAAAAGTGTCTGTGCACGCATGTGTTACCAGTACTATTTATGCCTCTGCTGTCTTCTGCTTCTGCAATATGTAAAAAAAGAAAAAAAAAATTAACTGGCACTAACTGTCCCTGCCCAGCAGGGCGGCAGTAGATGGGCATTACTCTTTATGGCGAACCGCCCTTTTAATCAGCCCCCTCTGATGCCCACACCCCCCACATACAGTATACCTACTGTTGCTATTCCTCCCTCAGCAAATTAATTACCAGCCTGCACTCATATGCTCTACTGGGGCATGATGGGAAATGCTTTCTGTTCCTGATTACTGCTGGACCTTGTCCTGTACATACTGTGCTCCAGCGTGCGACACCCCTTCAGAGCTACAGAGTGGCTTCTGGGCCTGCAGCCAGGAGGGACAAGGGGATGGGTGTGTGTGTGTGTGTTACAGAGTGGGGGGAGCCAAGAGGAGCTGCCAAGAGGAGCGAACTGAGTTGCACGCGTCGAGAGGTTGGTTGGCACAAAGGGCTGGTGGAGGGTACCCGTTTGAAGTGGTTTTCCCTGGTGGCCAGGTAGGGACCCTCTGAGAAACCACACATGTTTGCCTCCCCCCACTCCAGCCCTAATGGTGCCCATGACCTCTCGAAGGACCTTGGCACCTGCTTTCTCAGTTCTGCCATATATGGCACTGCTGACTCTTCACGCCACGGTGTGACACCCGTGCTCACCTTTGCCGCCGGAAAGCATGTGCATTCCTGCATGGGAGAAAAGCGTTTGTGTGTATCTTTAAATGGTTACCCAGAAGCTCATTTCTTTTTCATATGGTAGCTTCCATCATCAGCTCAGCACATTAAACACTCATGCAAGGTCCTCATGCGTCATTTCAAAGCCCTTCTTGGTAAACGATGTATATGTAGGTGTTCGACATGCATTCAGAATGACATGTGGGCATCAGTCCTATTTTGGTGGTCCACTAAGTGTTTGTGGTACAAGGGTAGGATGCAGTTTGAAGGTTTGAGACCTGGAGCAGGTCTTGCTGTCAGAAATGCACAGTTTGCACCCAGCTGTATGTGTTGCCTCAGTGAATTGACTGGCATGGAGTGATTGGTAAGATTTTAGCACACTGACCTTACAGAAACACTGTGGTTTTGTCCCCACCCCTCAGGCGCAATCCTGGGTCGCTCGGAGACTCAGGAGTGTGTGTACTACAATGCCAGCTGGGAGAAGGACCGCACCAACCGCAGCGGCATCGAGCCCTGCTTCGGCGAGAAGGACAAACGGCGACACTGCTTCGCCACCTGGAAGAACGTGTCAGGGACCATCGAGGTTGTCAAGCAGGGTTGCTGGCTAGATGACGTCAACTGCTACGACAGGTACCTCGCTCACCCTATGCCTGCACAGCAACAGCCTACCCGCATGTGCGTCTTTAATTTGTTTTAATTTTCTGAGACCACCAAACCTATTGGTGTGTTTTTTCAGGTTTGATCATGAGCTTATAAGCCCGCGGTGAGAAGGGGCTCCCAACTTACAGACGTGATCCGTTTCGCCATTAGAAATAAGCTAGACCTCAACTTAAGGCAAAAACGACATATATTAGCAGGAGCTACAATATCCTGCTCTCAGCAGGGGATTATTTATGCCATGAAATGCTGAAGGAGGATATTTTTTTCCCTTACGCACGGTTTTGCTCAGAGTCAGGAATTGGCAGTAATTGGCAATTAGGAAGTGTGACCGATCGGTTGGGGGGATTCTGGGAGAATGAGATGTTTGTTTTGTGTACAGGATGCAGTGCGCCTGACCTGTTCGTTCACTCACTTTTGGCCACACCTCCTGATGCGCCTTCACCCCTGCAGCCTGCTGCCTTCTATTTACGTCTCGCACAGTGCACCTGTAAAATGTCCTGAGCGAAAGGCGTTGTGTTTACGGCACTTAAAGAGGAGGAGGAGGCCGGGTTTCCAGGCAGCGCTGGTTTCGGCACGCCGCCCAACACGTTTATTCCCCACCACAGCGACTGCATCGATTTATTTTCTCCAGCCGTTGCACTGGCCGTCGCCGGGGGGGCCTGGCTGTAACCGAGCAGATGGTTATTAATACACGTAAACGAGCACACGGAACTGCCTCGGCCTCCTCATTCCTCTCTTTTATCGAGTTCTCACAGTTCAGGAACGCGCTGGGATTGTCGGTCTCCGTGTAGCCACACATTTAGGGGTGGGTGAGAACCTCATAAACAGGCGGCCATTTGTCTGGAAATGTCAGGCCTGTCACATCAGGGTCCACCGTGTCCGTTCATAACAACTCTTCTTTTCACCTGTGCCCCCCGCAGCAGTGAATGTGTGGAGAAGAAGGAGAACCCGGATGTCTTCTTCTGCTGCTGTGAAGGCAACATGTGCAATGAGAAGTTCTTCTACAGCCCAGAAACGCAGCCTGTGCAGAGTAAGTCCCCTCCATCCTGTTGGACTTCCTCCACCCTGCAGTGCACGTCCTATTGGACGCTCCAGGAACTAACAGGACGCCTCTGAGGTTTGCTATAGATCAGGAGACCGAACTCTGGCCTTGGTGACAGCTTGGGGTGTCACCCTGTGTTTGCTGTTGTCCACGTATGATGAGGCCAAGACATTCTTTACGGGTCGGCAGCAAAAGCCTCTGTTGTGCTAGATCTGGTTTGGGCCATCCTGGTCTTCTTTCTGAGAAGGAGCGACAGTTTACTGACGTACACTTTACCTGTTTATACAGCTGGGTATATCACAGAAGGCAGGGCTTTTCAACCAGGTACCCCTAATAAAAATCAGGTAGCGATAGCCCCCCGCCCCCCATTCAATGCACGATTGCAGAAGTAACTAAGAAATAATGACAGGAATTTTCCTTGTATATTTTTGGCTCTAATTGGATTCATTGAATATTTCTTTGGATGATGATCTTGTCAGTCTATGAAAGGTCTCTGCAGACCCTTACAGCTGTTCTGCGGACCCCCGGCTGAAGATCCCTGTCATTTGGGTTTATTGCTTTGGCCCGTTCACATCCACTTTGGAAGTGACTTTTAAAGGTTCCACGTCGCCGTACCGTTTCTTGACGTGGTGTTTGTCTTCAGTGGGACGATACTCCACACTCTAATGAACGGGAGAACAATGGCACGAGCTGTCCGTTTACACGGAGCAAACGTAGCAACACTGCCGGCTGTCTTTTGGGGAATATCCATGTTATAGCTGGAATGTTGCCGGAACGCTCGATTAATTTTTCTCTCATTCATTGCCTTGGCTTCTTCCACAAAGTCATATTTTTCGCGCCAGCCCATGGTAAAGAGAAAATTGGGAGGTATTCAAGAGTAAGTCATAAAGCGTGAATTACGAGACGCATTTCGAAGAGGTGCGAGCCATGGCAGATATTTGACAGCGTTGGTTTGGAGAGACGAAGTGTCTCTGTCGGGTGTGCACGTGGAAGACAACACCGTGTGACAGTGCCGCTCCTCCCCTTCACCATTTTTGGGGTTTCTCCTCACTGCTCTCATACTGTAAGTGCTCCCTCTGAACGCGGAGTCCTGGTTTGCTTCTTTTCAAACCCGCATTCAGCCTCCTTATTTTGTGTGTTTGCCTGCCTCTGGCTGCCCTGCTTTGTCTCGCTCTCCGTTTCCCTTGTAGGTCTGCTATATCAATAAAAGCAGCCAGGCGACTGGCTACACGACATGGTGGAGCCGGTGAGCACGTTTGGGCCTGTGGTGATCCCCACCTGCTGGCACCAGGGAGACGCAGCTGCTAGTCGCGAGCTGCTTATCTAATATTAAAACCGCAGTGTTGTGACTGACACATTTAGCACAGGCAGCAGGGGTCACAGTGCAGGTCGAAACCCCTCCCCCCCCACCACCACCAACCCAGCAGCTGCTGTAAAAACATTCACCAGCTTGCGGCTTCCTCCGCTGACCACGACTTCCTGCCACCTCCTGTGATGAGGCATGTGGTTGTCTTACTCACAGAGCAGCGGCCTGTGGTCAACCACATTTCCACCCCCCCAACCCCGGCCCGGCCAAACTTTCAGGTCGGCGCGGAGTACGAGTACGAGCACGAGCATTTCTGACAGCTGATGATGATGGCAGCCTCATCTGATGAGCTGAGCACTAGGACCCAGGAGTTGGATCCCGTCGTGACATCACTGTTGGCCTGGCTGCCAGTGAAAAGCGGCCCCCTGCCAGAGTAACCAAACGGGAACGTCGTGGCCATGTTGCCACGGGTAACGTGTCTTCAGACAACTTTCGTAATTATGGCTTCAGCCTGAGCTTATAGTAGATAAATTTCCCTAATATGTACGGTATTTGGAAGTATAATGAATTAAACATCGGCCATGCACTTTGAGTGCCGTTTTTAATTGTATTTGTTGACACAATTGGTAGGTGTGAGCATGCATAAAGCGAGACTTCTCTGCTAATTACAGCATATAATTATTCTGAAGTGCTAAGGCGGTGTTCTTCAGCAAACACCTGTCCTACTTTCTGACAACCTGTTTTTCAAGTCACCGATCTGTTGTGGCCAAGCACGACTACGCCGTCCCGCGTGCAAAAAGCAAAAATAGGTGCGGCCGCTAAAATGACCATGTCTGAAATGTGTACTCTGAGGGGGTATCTGGCAGGACCCTGCAGGAGCGTGAACAAGTATTGGTAGGGCAGCTGGGGTGCCATTAATATCTTTACAGAAGTGCCCCCAGAGCAAACGCCAGACCGGAACGTTTACAGAACGTAGGCTGTGCCCGTTTTAACATTAGCCCGACGCCAGCAGACAGTAGGTGTCGCCCCCCTCTTCCCAGCTGCCTGCCCACGTCCAGCCCCTCAGCGGTGTGTCACTCCTGCATGCCGGGGCTTTGCGTGTCATGAGATGGCACAAGCCCCGTAATCCCCGACCTGATCTCACCCCACGGTGGTCTGGCAGGAAGCCGCGGCACGGACCTGAGAGGGGCATTTTACCAATGACGTGCCCCCCACAGGAGGGTTGAGGGGGCAGGGCTTTGATGTTCCTAACACAATACGATGCCCCTGCGAGTCCGAGTCTTTTTCTTTTTTTTCTTTTTTAAATGTATTGACTGGGAGCTGGTTACTTTCACTGTTATCAAAGGAATAGTCAAGCAAATAAACAAACATGGAATTTCGATTAAGATTGTAAATTGTTTGCTCTCTGTGCTGAAAAGTAACGTTTCTTAGTGGTGGCGCCGTGTGTGTGCGCGAGACAACCGCCCTGCGATGATGTGTGTGTGTGTGTGTGTGTTTCTCTGTACGTGTGAGCGCGCACCTGCCGACAGAAACGGTCAGCTAAGGGCACGTCGGTGTTGACTCCTTAGACAAGGAAAAAAATATGACAGTTTAGAATCAATCAGTTAACTGTGTGCGAATTCAGTCCCAGGCGACAGTGTGAAAATACGTTCCTATTTTCTCGGCGAAGGTCCGCTAGGGCGTCGAAGAGCCCATTTAGCCGCAGCGTACGTAAGCAGCGTGGCTTGCCATGAAGTGTTTTTTGGCCCTTTACATAAGACAGCTCGATAGGAATCGCAATAAGAACAAATGGCCTCTGTGCCCACTGCTTGCGGATATTGGTATGATAAAGGCAGACTGTGTGTGCTTAAACAGGACTCGAGATTCTTCTCTCGGCGCACGTCTTCCTACACCCTCCGCCTGGCGCTCAGATTATATTTTCATGTGATCTTCATCACATCTGGATTGACCGGCTTTTTCTGTTTCCTCTCCTCCCTCTCCCTCATCCTCCTCTTTCCTGTCCTCTCCCATGCCCCCTCTCTCTCCTTTTCCTCCCCGCCGTTTTAGCCACCTCGAACCCATTCACCCAGAAGCCCCAGCTGTTCAACACAGTGCTGTACTCGCTGGTGCCCATCATGGGCCTCGCCGCCATCGTGCTCTTCGCCTTCTGGATGTATCGGCACCACAAGTTGGCCTACCCCCCGGTCCTAGTGCCTACCCAAGTAAGTCCAGCCCCGTGGATGGAGGAAGTTCAGTGTCCCACCCCAGTTTTCCTGTGGTCGTGGGGTGCATCGTTCCCATAGTGTCCACGTAGGATCGCGGCGTTCCCATGGCACCCCAACAGCAATGTAACACCGTCCTTGTCACGGTGGTTAAGCTGAGGGGTGTCGTTGCGTCCAAGAACAGCTTCCGAGGTTCCCGTCTGTGGAGCCCCATCCCTCATGACTGGGATGTGACTGTAACTGTGGTTTTCCAACCAGGATTGAACTAAGAGCCTGCTGATTAGCAACAGCTGAAAGATGTAGATGTATTTCACAAGTTATGATTATTGGCAGGTGTCTTTATCTAAAACGATGGCAATGCTAATGATCCCAGCACCCTCTTAAGGGGTACATCAACAGAACCAAGGACTGTTTCGTCACAGGTCCAGGTTCATGACCTAGTTAGTCCCTACCATCCCTAGTTACGTCACTTTTAGTATGCAGATTTTTCTCCAAAGTTTAAGCTTGTTTGGGCAGTCTTTATCTTTTAATGTCCTGCTGCATTAACACGGTGGGTGAAACAGTTAGACTTCACTGTAAAAAAACGCCCCATGGTGGCTATCACGCTATGGGGTGAGCTTGTTATACCCTGATATAATTAAAAGAGAAGACACTTTTCCCTGTGTGGGTCCAGCATGGAGTGATCATCCTTCATTTCCCTCCTCGCTGTTCCACTCATTCTCACTGGGATGCCCAGCAATCGATTGGCTTTAATTATGAATCACCTCAAGCTCGTTTTGGAATTTTTTAGAGAGGCCTCAGGTTAATTAGCAAGTGCTCGTTTATGAAAAGCTTAACAGCATACCTGAAATTTGACAGCCGGATATACATTGAAAACATGACGACATTGGGTCTTTCATTACCAAACGCTTCACTGTCATCTCAAAAACTACGCACTGTGGCGCACCTGGATTTTTTATTTTTTTTTTTTTGACCAGACAGTTCCTTCATCAAGATATTGTGGAAATATCCCCCCGGGCATGGCAAAAATACCACGGTATGCACCATGTCCACTGAGGTAACCTGCCCACACGAGTCGACGGTTGTGAATGTCTTACCATAGAAAGTGTTGCTGTCCAGCTGTTTGTGTTTTGGCGGTGTAGCTACGCTGTCCTGAGATGCTACACTAACTTAGGATTTGTATGGTCTTGAGGCCAGCCCCCCCATCCCCTACTGGACAGCCTGATGGGAGTGCCATGAAAATTTCTGTCCTTCTTCTTCCTGGCAGTTAATCATAGCCTGAGTGTCGATTCTGTGTGACGCAGCCGGAATTTCTTAACCCCCTGATCCTCACAATGGCATATATGTCTCTTTTTTGCACCGTGCAGGATCATGGGAAGCCCCAAGCAGCCTAATTTCTCAGGCATTTTGGTTTGGGGGTGGGGCTAATGCAAATGAGGCAAGCCCCTCCCCACTGTGTATCATTTCATCTTCCCTAAGCCCGGGGGGGATACGTTTCCAGCCAATAGGGAAAGGAAGGCAGAGAGCATAAACAGATAAATAATGCAGGCTGTCTCTGGGAGAAGTACAGCTGTGGATCTATAAAAAGGCAGCTTGGCCGCGTGCCAGGGTGCATCAGCGTTTAATCAATAATGCATCATCTGGATGCAGCCATACCGATCAGCCGCAGGTGATCTGCGACGCCGAAAGCTACCCTCCCAAACCATGCTCTTAATCGACACGTCGTGTCGAATTCAGCTCTGCGGCACGGAGCAAATTACAAATCGCTGTTGTTGTGTTTATTCTTTTTTTTCCCAGTTTAATTTTCCTTTTTTGAATGCTTACCTAAATCATCTCTAATTGAGGAATAATTGTGATTTCACTGTTGCCCAGATGTTAAATTTATCCCCACTCAGTAGAGCCGGTGGAATCCAGACAGCACTAAAAGAACACCTGATTACGC
This sequence comes from Gymnarchus niloticus, assembly GCA_009936485.2. Lineage (NCBI taxonomy): Eukaryota > Metazoa > Chordata > Actinopteri > Osteoglossiformes > Gymnarchidae > Gymnarchus > Gymnarchus niloticus. The sequence goes on from JAACJT020000078.1 coordinate 485,043, forward strand.
TTTGGGGATGGCATTCCCACACTTTTACTGTTATTACCATATAATTCTTCATAGTTTCCGGTTATATTTACTATATGACATGTCTTTTATGCTAATGCGGTAACTGTCATTATAAACTGGAGGGGTGGGGCTGTTAGGACTCAGAGGGCGAGGGTGTTGTCAAGGGTGATGTCATTGTTATGTCAAGGGTGGCGTCATGACCCCCCTTTCTGGAGCAGTCACACCTTCTGCGGGTGGAACAGCTCCTTAGTGAGGTGGTTGATATTGCGGGGGTTGTAGCAGCGGACACAGGAAACCACCCCCACACAGGGACGGAGAGCTGTTTGCCTGTCCCATTGGTACAGTTTGGATTTGTGGCATGTGCCACGTTGGAGCCAATGGAAAGCATTAATCATGCTTCGTGTAAGTCCTCCTGGGACCCAGGCTCTGGTGAGGGCAGCTTGTCCTTCCGCTTTTTGCTCCACACGTGTGCCTTTTATGGACATGCGAAGCAGGTTTTTTTTCATTCCTGTAGCGACTTGGGGGACTACGTTCTTGTTACGTGTTTGCCTAGGTTTGGTCAGTCAGATCATGAAGCACCAGGAATAATCAGGATTTTACCAGTGGTGTCGACGTGGCATGAGATCTCTGCTGCCGTATTGGTGCCCTGTGTCATGACTCACGTGCACTGCGGCCGTCACGTGTACGCCGTTTGGTCAGACTCGTGTTTGCCGTTTCCCAGCTTTGCTGGAGCCGTCCTGTAAACAGGCAGCGGCAGTTTGTCCCGACACTGCTAAAAATGGCGTCTGCCAGAAACATCTCCAATTTCAGGTCGACGGTGAAGACTCTGGTCTCTGGAGTTTGTGTCGCCGGTCGTCTTTGGCGTCAGGGAAGGTGATGCAGGACAGTCCGTTCGGGCTCCAGGGTGCCATTAAACCACAGTGTCCTCCATCTTCCCTCTCTCTCTGGGCTGAGGTCAGGGGGACTGCGGCTGACTCCATAGCACAGGCAGGGCGTGTCTGGGGAGTGGTTCTGACCTCGGTCATTTCATCCTCCAAACACACTGTATCTTGCTACCATTTCACAACGGCTGAAAGTAGTAATTTTTTTCTTGCTTTTTTCCCTTCACCAGCAAGCCTTTCATATCATGATAGAGGTAAGATAAGTTTAATTAACTCGTCAGCTTGTCAGTGGGCTTTGGAGGCCAAGCCCGAAAACCTGCCCATTGCCCCCCCCCCCCCCCCCCCACCTGCTCCTGTCATCACATCGGCGTGGTCGTGTTTTTAATTTCCCATGAGCCCTCCACTCTACCCAAACACATTCATGCCATCATTCCTCTTTAGGGTTTTTATTATTTACAGTTCTGTTGGTTTTACATCATTTTGCATGGATGTTATCTTCACCCCTCGTGCCATATGGTCTGTGAAGGATGGAGTAGATGTGTGTGCGTGTGGCTGGGGGAGGGGTGTGGGTGGTGGTGGGGGTGCCGTGTATAAGCATGGGCGCCCTCTTGTGGTGGTTTTGTTCTTCAACGCTCTCTGCCCTCTGGTCCGATGTGATGAAGCGGACTGCAGAATTGGACTTCTCTAAGTTCCAGGAAATATCCTTTGCGTGTGTCCATGCTGGTACATACGTGTGTGTTTGTGCATACGTGTGCATGCACGTGCGTGTGTGCCCCTTTCCCCCCTGTATGCCCATACAGTCAAGCTGAGGGGAAAATGAGGCGTCCAGGTGTATGTTTGAAATCAGCACGGGGAACTTTCCAGAAACGCGTGACTCGGCTTTTAGCCAGAATTTCGACAACGTCGTTAAATGAAAAGGAGGGGCCATGAAAAACAAATCTGAAAACGGAAAGGCGACATATGTGCTTAGTTTCCGTTGTCTTCTGGCACAGTGTGAGGTGCTGCATCGGACCAATCGAACGAAGCCAACGAGGGGTCTGGCGCCGTGGAAACTAGCCTCTGTGACTGGCCAGCAGCCTTGGTTGTGGGGAGCCCAGTACCATGCTGCTGTGTGGGGAAGGCTCCTCCTGTGAATCGCAGCTGTTAGGACCCCGGGCTGTCCCTGCTGTCCCTGTCAGTGGCAGAAAATCACATTAAACTATCGCCTTTAGACATATAATCACATCTAACAGGCCTGCCTGATCAGACGTCAAATGTCAGGCTTGTAACAGACCTGCACGGCTATATTTGTTTAAGGTACTTAATAACGGATCGCTGTCAAGTATTCTGCAGTATCCCCCATGAGGTGACTTTGTCGCTGCCGCTAGTGAGCGAAGCTGCTGAGCGAACCCGGGCAGTGGGCTAACGTTTACCCACTTGGATGTTTGTTGACAATGATTGTAAGAAGCGGGGGGGGGGGGGCGGACTGTGGCTGTTGTTAAAAGTAGTGACTGGACAAATGAGGCTTCAAAACCTGTGGTGGGTGGGAGTATCCAAAACTGTCGCCAGAATTAATAGGTAGTTTGTGATTCCCCCACCCACCATGGCTTTTGAAGCCTCATTTGTCCCATCACTGGTTAAAAGGATGTCATACACCATTGGTTATAGCTTTTGCCCATCCATGGGTGTAGTAGTGCTTGGGGATGACTGTTCTATAACATATATCACACTGTCTGTCATTCTGCCCGGTGTCAGTTTGATTACTGCGAGGCTGAGGGAGCATCGGCAAGCGTACGGGTCGGCTTGTCTTTAGGCCACTCACCTGGACTCCTTCAGGAGCAGGTGGTAAATCTCAGGCATCAGCTGACCTGACCTTCAGCTCGCTGACACCCATCAGGTTTATGGTCAGCTGTGCCTATCAAGAACCATCCTGGATTTCAGGTTCAGGTGCTGTTCTCCTCAATAGAATGGAATTCAGTCTTTTGCAGATGAAGTCCTGTTTTTATCTGAAGTGGCTTAAAAAGGTTATAAGTGCGCCCCAAACCCCTCTGCCCTCTCTGCATTGTCTTTCTGAAGCAGTTCCTCAGTCAAAGGTACCGAAGAACCCGGTTCTCAAGGGGTGTCAGATTTGACGTTTGGAAGATCTGCCCGCCCTACATATCCATCGGCTGTTTCGATTTCTGGAGTGGGTGGTTTTACTTCGTTCTGATTTTGGCCATGTCCTGTGCTTATTTTCTTTGTGGCAAAGTTGGTTTACGTTTGGCAGCCCATTTGGTTGCCGTTGGAGTGCAGGTTTCTGTGGTTGCTAACTGCCCATTACCACTCAGTACTGTTCACTCTAAGTCTGTCCTCTGAGGGGCCACTCCACTTGTGCACCGTGTCTCTGGTTTGCATGTGAGTGTTGTGTGATTGTCGACACCCCCCCCCCCCCAAATCTGCTGCTCTACAAGGCCTGCGTCCCTCTCAACGCTACGCCACCACGTGGGTCCCCAGGAAACTGGGTCATGTTCACGTGGGCGAGCAGAGGTGAGAAAGCAAAGTGCCTTTTTTTTTTTTTTCCTCTTTATGCCTTTGTCGCTTTTACCAACCACGTCTGCTCGGTAAAAGTGCATCTAGTGCTTGCGAGTCAGAAGCTACTCCGCGTGAATTCTGCAGAGTGCAGTGACACCTCCAAGCACCAGGTTTGCCAGGGGTTGCCTCTCATGAAATAAAGCCCCCCCAGAGCAGGTTTGCGCCGCGGTTTGATCCAGGTCAGAGCGGTCTTGGGTTGCGGCACCAGAGGCTGTATATTTATACTGAGCCCAAGGGCTGAAATAACATCCCCTCCTCTCTGCTTGTCTCTCAGGATCCTGGACCTCTCCCCCCATCGCCTATCCTGGGTCAGAAGCCACTGCAGTTGCTGGAGATAAAAGCCAGAGGGCGTTTTGGCTGTGTGTGGAAGGCTCAGCTGCTCAACGACTATGTGGCCGTCAAGATCTTCCCTCTCCAGGTACTGTACATGATACAGGCGATGCAGACCCACACGTGTGTGTCATTTGGTGCGGGCAGCCGGCCCAGAGAGGATCCGTTCAGAACATAAAGGGAGCAAGTAGAATCATCTCAGAGGAACAGCATCGTAAACACTCTGAGTGTCTAAGAGCTTCTTCAAAGGAGTCCAGACATGCTGTCCGACATTTAGTGTCTTTTTTACAGTTCATTACCATCGCCTCACACACCACAGCCTTCAGATCCCATGGCTGTGTTGCACGTGCGTCACTGCACCGCATCCGCCGTTGTGGGATAAGCACGGCATCCGTGAAACATTTCTCGCTTCCTCTGTTATCATGAATGGAAATGCTCCTCTCATGGTGAAGCTGTGAGACCCTCCTGAGCTCCAAGTCTGAAGCTGGTCACATGACAACACCTGCCCCCCCCCCCCCCCTCCCTGCAGGATAAGCAGTCGTGGCAAAACGAATATGAGATCTACAGCCTAAGCGGCATGAAGCACGAAAACCTGCTGCAGTTCATCGGCGCCGAGAAACGGGGCACCAACATGGACATGGAGCTGTGGCTCATCACAGCCTACCATGAGAAGGTGAGGGCCTGGCTAGCTCCCCCCGCAGGAAAGCACAGCTTGACGCTAGACTTGGTCCAGAACAGGAAGAACCTGGCCAGAAATGCCACATTGGCAGAAATCATCTCTCTTCCCATCACCAGAACATGACATAGTCACCTGTGCTGTTATATTAGTAGTTGCTCCTGAGGTACGGAAGGAACCCTTGTACTTAGTGTAGTGAATCTTGTTGCGTTCAATCTTGCACAGAACATGGTTTCTTTTCCCTGGAAGCTGAACACAGTGCTAGCTGTGTGCTTCTGCCCCCTAGTGGTCAACGTGGATAATTGCAGTTTTGTGTGTCTGTGTTAGCAGCACAGTAATGAACGCATGTTTCTTGTACAGGGATCGTTAACTGACTTTCTGAAGGCCAATGTGGTGTCCTGGAACGAGCTCTGCCACATTGCCCAGACTATGGCCAGGGGTCTGGCCTACCTGCATGAGGACCGGCCCAGTCTGAAGGACGGTCACAAGCCCGCTATTGCACACAGGTGTGCGCCCATTGGATGCTGGTGCTGTCGCCTCTCCTCCTAATGCCTCCCATTCGCTGCCGAAGTTGTGCCCTGCCCCCTGTGCTCTGCTAGTCCCTACCTGTAGTAAACTGCATTATTAACCATGGTCTTCAGAGGAAGGCACTGGCAGGGCTCCCCTTTAATGGCACATGACATTGCACTCTATTATAAATGACTAAGTAATCCCCCGCTGCACACCTGCCAGTACGTGCTGCCCTGGAATATGCAGATGACCCCCCCCCCACCCCCCCACCCCCCCCCCCCCCCCCCCCCCCCTCACCCCCCCCCCCCCCCCCCCCCTCCCCCCCCCCCCCCCCCCTCACCCCCCCCCCACCCCCCCCCCCCACCACCACC
>JAACJT020000078.1:522098-548541 GCA_009936485.2 Gymnarchus niloticus
TATTTAAATTCATTAGGGGTTTGCATGCTCAGGTTGCTGGAAAGCTGCATTATGAGATGAATGAAGAACAATAACTGCCATTACAAGCAAAGAAAAAAATAAGCACTCTTGTTCCAGACCATAATAAACAGGCAATTACCTTCCATGCAGCCTAATATATATTCTGTGACTGGGTAATGTACAACAGTATCGAATTGTACATCTATTTCAGATTCGCACTGAGGTCTAATTACCACAAGTTAATTACTTCGATTGCTGCCCACTGAAGTCATTTATTATTGAAATGCATGGATTTTTATGAGGTGACCCAGTAGTTCTCTAATAGTCTTATTGGACCTGAAGAGCTGTATCCGGTACTGAGGGGTGTGATGCATTACCACAAACCATTGCTTAAAATTTCACAGCCATAGCACAGAGCACAAGATCCAACTTGAATCTGACTTCTCCTGGTTTGGGAGTGGGGGCCATCTGACGGAGGCAACCCCACAGCTGCATTATTGATGGCTGTTGCCTCACATCTCCCAGGCTGTGGCTCCCATAAGCTGTGGAATTATACGGGGCTAAAAAGCAGCGATCTCTGCCTTTGATCTCAGCACAGAGCCGTCGCGTGACCTTATTTTTGAAAGCTGTGTTATTAGGCTCAACAGATGTTTACCTTCATGAAAAAATAATGTATGTCAATAACTGTAAAAAAAAAAGTCATGATTCGATATTTTTCTTTGTATGTTTCAAAATATCCATCTATATTATACTCTATCAAATCAAGAAGTTTATATAATGCCTATAAATATACTGCTAACCAATCTCAAATGCACAAATATTTTAAATTGAACAAGAATGAATTGACTGTTATATACTTTCATTAGGGGTGGTGTGTGGCTCTGTGCATGAGACAGGAGGGTCTCTGGTTCAAATCCCACAGCGAAAAATATCACCGCTGGGACCTTGGCTCAGGCTCTTAACCCTCAAAACCGCTTCAGGGGTACCAGATAAATGGCTGACACTGCACTCTAACCCCAAGCTCACTCTCACCCGTCTGTGTGCGTCCTCATGGTGAGCAAGATGGAAAAACACATTCCAGTGTACTGTGCAATAAAGATTACACTTTCTATAACCATTAATCCAGAACAGAGTGACAGGGAGCCTGGAGCTGATCCCAGCAAGCACACAGTAGGTAATGTGGTCACCAGTTTAACTAAGCGTGTGTCGTTGAACCGTGGGAGGAAGCCTGGAAGAACATGCGCACACACACACACACACACATCACACACGCAGGGAGCCATGGAGTGCTGCATGCAGAGGCACCGTGACACCCTTCGGAATTACAATATAAACAGAACGATGGTACATAAATGATTTGTACCATTTTTGGTATAAATGCTACATTCTGTAATATTTCAATACACAGAATTGAAGCAATTCTACTACATTGAATTTTATATGGTGTTACAAGCAAAAAATGAAACGAACACTGCATTCATATGAGAATGGGAAGCTACAAACTAACTCATAATACATTCATCCATTTTCTAAATGCTCATCCTATCTCAGGAAATAAGTATGAGGTACACCCTGGACATGCTGGGCAGGCAGATTCATTTATAGTAATGACAATTAGCCATTGCCAATTTCTAACCAGTGGCATATTGTATTAAACTGAACACACACTGCCTGTGTGCATCAGGAATGGTTCTGTTTGCTTCTGCTTCACCTTCCATTTAACAAGCTGGTTGCTTCTCCTGGTCCATGCTTCTGCAATAAAATAGTATTTAATGACTCCAGGGGTGATGCTTGTTCAGGGTTGCTGGCAGTGCTGGTGTAGCATCAGGCTGTCTTTAGTTTGGCCAGTGGAACCTGCACTGGCCAACGTTTCACACCCAGCCTGTCGGGGGACAGACGAAGCCTACAGCAGATTCTTCTGCTTCTGGATGATCAGAACCCCTGTTGCTTGGATGCCTGGTGAGGTCTCTAATTCAGAGCCAGGAGCCAGAGGGGGATGGTAGGTGTATGGTGCTGGACATCCAACAATGCATCTTTTAAACATTGTTTCATGGTTACTGTTGTGGCAGAGCACCTGGAACTCATCCAAGGTAACACAAGGCACATGGCTGGGGTACAACCAGGACAGAATGTAATTCTGGGAATATTTGAGCTATTTTAAGATTTGCGACGATGGACCAGGCAGTCAATTTAACAAAACATATGCAGCATAATTCATTTCTTCACATGAATCACATCTGATATAACATGTTTTATTCATGTTGAACAAGACACAACACATTTAGGTTAGAGCTGGAAAAAGCAGCATGATAACAGTCCGGAATCACTCAAAGGACTTTGGTGTGAGAAAATGCAAAAAACACATTCCCGGGGTATTAAAATATATAATTCATACATATGACAAAAATTTCGTCAGTAGCAGAACACGAGCCACCAGCCTCATTCTCAAAGAGACCCCATTGCTAACAGACTGGCTTCTATGTCTTCCATCAGAACTGGACCTTCTACCAGCCAGCAAACCATGAAGCAATGCAGAGAAAGCAGGTACCCAGTGTCAGGATAAATGTGTTCCTTTGAAGGTCATTCCGGTGTGTAATTACAATCTGAAGGTAATATTTCTCGCCATGATTGTACTGGACAAGTGATTACAGAAGATGAATAACAGACTGATGGATGTTAACATTAATAAAACCAAAACATTTTCACTTGTATTCATGAGTGAATTGCTCTCAGCATTGATTGGTAGTTCAGGATACTCCCATCCACCACAGGTTTTGAAGCCTCATTTAGCATCAGTATTGATTGTTTAGCTATGGAAACTCCCACCCACCACAGGTTTTTAAGCCTGATTTGTTCCATCACAACTTGTTTTCAGTTTCTTGCGTTACTTTTTTGTACTTTGTAAATTAACAGCAAGAATTAATTTGCAATTGAATAGCAAAAGGTACATATTAACTGCTGCATATTAAAGATCATTTTAAGTAACGATACATGGGTATGTAGAGAGAAATTTAAGATATGACCTCCATAATTTAAACCCGCACTGGGAGAATGGCTGACATGTGTGCTCATCCAGCTGAAACACTGAAGGACACAGAGTGGTGATGAGCTCCTTGAGGTCTTCTGAAGGGTCAGCCGAGAGGACCCACACCTGAAAGCCTCACTGCAGATGTCACCAGTCTTCTTACAGGCAGTACAAAATAATTTCTAAGCACTGGAAAAATGCTCAATGAAGACTCCATTACCACAAATATAGTACATAATGGTTTAGAGAAAACCAAAGCAAAGGTAGCTTGCATTATTTTTACTGCATACAGAATGATAACACTGTTGACTGAGAAAGATCCAAACATTGTAATGATGACTCACTTAACACCCATTAACAATAACCTAAAGAAAATGTCTTTAACCCAAATATAAGTTCTTCCTTGCCAAATAAATGGAAGAATTTAATTTCCACATAAAGTGGATGGTTTCCTTGTTTTATTTTCTTTGTTGCCATTAAGAACTATATTAAGGCACTCAGCTAACCTACTCTGTAAAAAGATTTAAATTATGCAGTGCATTTTCCTGTTCAGTCCTACCAAAATGAGCCAAACTCCTGTTTTGATAGAAATTATCAGTTGGCCATATGGATTTATCATAGAGAACAGCACCATCTATTCCCTCAAGGTTTATTTAGCATCTATTTTGGCAGGTGTTTTCTCCTTCTTACATAACCATTGCCAGTCCCCTCCCCAAGACAATTCAAAACTCCCCTGCAGACGAAAAGTGTGACATTCTCCCGAATTTCTAATACATGCAGTATTCAAATCACTCTCTTGATTATCTGCATTGATGATGAATGTAGAAATGTAACAATGTTTTTGAAATGCACCCTAAGTTCGATCTGACCAACAGATGCAAGAAATCATTTATTTGCATTAGAGTAGAATCACACTGGCAATATAAGACTCACTTGAACCAGAAATATACAAATTTAAACTGAGGAATGTTATACTTTACTTTTTTCTCCATTAATTTGTCTGAAATGAACAGACAGCATGAATATGACTGTATGACTTGATTCAGGCAGGAGAGCAAGCAGAACAATGTGACTTAGGAAATGGAGAAAAGGAACACAGACTTTATTTGGGGACAGGCGTGAAGCTGGAAAAGCAGAAGGGAAGAATGAAACTAAAACTAGTTTACCATCAGGGTCTAGACCTGTGCTCCAGCACAACAAAAAACAAACTAAGACTATGTTTCTATATGTAATGGTTCAGAACGGGGCACAGAAGAGCTTCTCACATGAGCACACCCTGAGGTATCTCCTACGAGGAAATTTTTGGTGGGATATTTTTGGTGGGATTTGCTGCCATTCAGCCACAACAGCATCAGTGAGGTTGGGTTTTGATGTTGGGTCATTGAGTCCCTTTCTGTTTGTGTGGCCTATGGCATCACAACTGAACTTTTGTTGTTTTTAAAAGTTTCCACATCACAATCACTTTATTTGACGTTAACCAAGGCAGAAATTTGATACAGACTTGTTGGGAAGGTGGCATCTTATGATGGTGCCATGGTGAAAGTCACTAAACTCTTCAGTATAACCCATCCTGCCACCTGTGTTTGTTTTTTGTGTGTTTAATTATACACCTGTCCCAGCAAAGAGCATAGCTTAATTACCCAAGTCCAAAAGTACGTGAACTTTCTATTAGCTGGTGTCCTGTTACTTTTTTTTTTTTTTTTTTTTTTTTCCCCCCCATATAGTGTAATTAAGGGACACAGTTGTCTTGATTGATTAATAATTTCTCTAATTTCAAAAACAAGAATTCTGTTTTGGGACATCACCGTACCTGGATCCCTGATGTCATAGGGCAGATGTATTTGAAAAATTCATATCACACTTCTGCCCTGTGGAACATGTCTAAAATTATGGAAAACCTCATCACAGACTAAACAAACCAGCTTGGTGTCTAAGCACATCTATCAGTCATAAGCATTTTGGGTAAAGGTTATCAACTCTGATCTAATGTTTCCCAAGATATATGTACTTTATTGGTGTTATTTGTACTGTCCTTGTTTCTCTTAATTTGAAGCCATTATGTCAGCTGTGCTATATGACCCCTTAGTCCAGTTCTTGCACATTACAGATTGGTGTCTCACTTAGTATGACACACTAATCTAAACGTTTTTGACAAATCTATGACAGCAGACGGTCTTGTTGCATGTGTTTTAACTCATTGCTGGTGAAAGGAACTAACAGAAAATGCTCCTCACTCAAGTTGTTTGCGAGAGCTTCAGTGAAAAGAATATACAGAGAAGTGAAATGTTGATCTGAGCATAGCGATTGTTAGAGAGAAACCTACGTACTAACAATATCTCAAGCTGAAATGACTGAGAATCTACTACATCCATTCATCCGTCCGTCCATCCTCCAAACTTCCTATCCTGTGCAGGGTCACAGGGGGGTCCTAGAGCCTATCACCATGCAGCATAGGGCATAAGACAGAGGACACCCTGAATGGGGTGCCAACCAATCACAGGATATTCTACTACAATAAGACGGAATCACTCCTTAGCTGCAGACAGAATTCTGCGTGTAATCAAAAAGGAATAAGGTTAGCAAAGAATTTAAGATTGTAGTCAAATCTGTGATTCAAGGTTTTTCCTTTTTCATCTTTGGAAAGCACACCTCGCAAAATTCTGCTAGCCATTGGTTGATGCCATTTATGCTGACCCACAATGGGACTTCAGCAAGATGCAATTTACAGTAATATCACAAAGACAATTGACAGGAGTTTGCTAGATTAAGAACAGTATCATATGCCTTAAACACAATTTACCTGAATGCATTTACAATATCCACAGTGAGAACCTTATCCTGCGAATTCCACAGATTGGAAATGTTTACGTCACTCATATGGTTATTTGGCCTCAACAGCAAACATGAATATACACTGAAGACCATCTAATCTGTCTTCAGTTTGTCACAGAAGGCAAGAACCTACCTTACCTGTGTTAAAGCCTGCAAGAAGCTTCCCCTCCTCAAGAGTGGAGATGATGTCATGCTTCCACCTCGTTCCACCAGTGAAAATTAGATTTACTTGTTCCAGCTAACTTGTAAGTCACTGACTGGTTTCTTAGTGCACACACTTGTAGTTAGTTCAGCTGCCCTGTTTAAGCTACATACTGCACAGCCTGTGGCGTTCAGTTATGGGGTTTCCAGTAGTCGGTGATTCCTCCATCCATCTGGTTGTTCAGTCAGTCATTAGTGAGTGATGGCTGATGCTACTCATGTTATTCTGGTTTTGGTTTGTTTCTCCACCTTTGAGGACTTTATTGCCATACCTTTGTTGCATTGAGCTGAAATACTTCAGTAATAGCTTGGCCAGTCATATGGTCTCACCACAGAAAACAGTCCAGTAGCCCAGACAGATGCCCAAATGGCACAGCACCCAGAGCTTGTTAAGCACAGGAAAAGACAGCCATCTTTAAAAGGGCACTCAAACACCATAACAAGCATTAAAGTAACAAACTTACTCACGTTCAGACCCAACAGCTGCCTTTTTATCTTCCTCCCCCTTATTAGCCAGACAGGCGCCAGCTGTGTCGAATCTGTCTGAGGCTGGATCATTAGTTTCATGGGCAAATAAAGAGAGAAGCCAGTGGTGCTGAAGACGTACTTCAAACATACCAGGCTGAGTTTGTTTTTTGGTGAAATCGACCCTGGGCTGACTGCTACTGTGTATTACTTTAAAAATGAAAGGTTTTCACTGAAAAGTCAATGGAAAGCATGGTATAAAACTGTCCATCAATCTTTGAACTCCTTATCCTGGTTAGAGTCAAAGGGGGTGTCACAGAGCAATGCAAAAATAACTATTCTTAATTACAATGACTGTAGTTTTTATATAATATAATCCTCTTCCCCTTCATTATGTGTATGCTCAGCAATTCTGTTAATAGTATTACCCTCCAGGTTATCAGTTGTTTATTTTTTGGCAAGTTCCTAATTAGGCAGGGTGAGTAATTAGACAGATGTATCAAGCTCAGCTGAATTCTTTCATCCATTTTTAATGATCACTTTTCCAGGGGGGGCTGCAGTGTTACGAAGGGTAGGGTAAAGTAAGGTATGGCTCACTTCAGTCAGGATACTCACTCACCACACTACCAGGGAGCGTCAGCCATACACTTGGACAAAGGGCCAGGGGACAACAACAAAAACCTGGGGAAAACATGAGCAGAACTTCACACTCATGGCTGGTGTTGTTTATGTGGAGACTGTACACCATATTGGAAAACAGCACCATCACCCAAAGCTGGCACAATCGGTTCCTGAGCATTAAATAAACCGATTATAATCAAAATCGGATCCTGATAGTCACTGACGTCTGATTTGTGTCTTTAAATTCCTCCATGGTCAGCCATAGGCTTTTACCCATTTTGATATTGCTGTAGTGACTCTTCATTAAACAGAATACACAAAGCGTCAGTAATCCTTCTAAAATGTTTTATTTATGTTTAAGGGTACGATGAATTGCTAGGTTTGCGCAGGATTTATTTGAGACAGGTGCTTTAAATTGAAATAATTGGCTGTCAACTTTGAGCAGAGCAGACAGTGCGATACGGGGTATAAATCTTTGGAGTAATACACTGAAAAGTCATTTCTGATGTAGCACTTGGTGTCACCACGCATGATTGCTTCTTCATTTTTATTGATGTAGTCAAAATCAGCACCAGTACAATATACCGATGTCCCTCTTTCCTCATGCATTCTAATTCTCCAGTTTAGAACAGAATGCTTCAATGTCTCATCCTTATAGTTCAGCCATGCATCTTCCAGCTCTTTGTCCAGCACAGGGCTCACCAGTGGGAAACAGCTTGGAGCTTATCCCAAGTAGAATAGGGTGGGAGGCAGGGGTACACCCTGAATGGGATTCCAGTCCATCAGAGGGCAGGCAAATATAAAATCGCAAAGAATTTATTGCAGTCATTAATTGTACTGTATTATTTATATGCCAAAGACCAGGATAATTATTTTAGCATGGTGCAGTTTGTAAGAATTTAATATTGTTAAACACGGCGTTGAGGCAGGGCAGCACAGTATGGTAGCCCTGCCTGACATCTCCAGGGTTGGAGGTTTGAACCTCACCCATGCTGTGTTTTGGGGGAGTTCACATTCTCCCTGGAAATGCCACCATAGTCCGGCGGCGTGCAGTTAAACTGTTTAATTAAATTGCCTGTAGTGTGTGTGCTTGTCCTGTAACAGACTGGCATCCTGTCCACGGTGTGTTCCCCTGCTCTGTGCGGTCTGGGATAAGCTCCAGACCGCTCCTGTGAACCCTGGGGTGCAATCACTACACTCAAAATTTAAAACGATCTTAGACGATTTCCTGAGTTGAAGGAAAAACCTGAATTGAGGATGCAATTGTGTGTGTGTGTGTGTGTTGGGCTTTTTTGAAGTTCTTCTTTACTCACTGAAGTGAGCAGTGGAGTTTTTTTTTATTAAACCATGCTTAAAGGGCAGTGCCCATCATAACTCAGAACCCAGTTTAATCATCATGTAAGAGACTGCAGTCCTGTCAGTTTCCATCACACTTAGTTACACACAGCATTACAACAGTCCATTCTGTTTCTGCATAGCTGTATTTCTGAGAGAACGGTCTGGCACACGGTCATCTTCCAGCCCCAAAGAAGCCCATGCATATGACTAACAAATCATTTGACAAATATAGTTCTCAAGAACACCACCTAAATATAATGAATTGCCACAAATTAAAAGACTATGAATGTAGAAATTCATTAATGCACTTCAGAACAGAGCACGTTTCTAAATGAGTATTACTTCATGCATTTTTGAGTGCAGTGCCTCATGCTAATCCCCAGAGACAAAATGCTACTGCAAAATATTATGGCAGGTTAAACGTCACATTTTATAAAGGATAACAATAACACTGTTATTCCTGCCAGCTGTACTAATACTCGTTTAAAGCTTCTATTATAATATTTAGCATAAAGTTTCTATATACATTTTGATTGTAGCTTGTTTACAGCACAAATCTCTCCCTGCCCTGAAACACCAGCAATGGTGTGTTAACATGTACACACTCAATAGGATGACAACAAAAGCGCACACACAAGACAAGATAAAACTTCTGAGTTGTATGTTGTGGTTTATTTGATCATCTTCCATTTTTATCACTGTTATTTCTGCACAAAGATATCAGACATATATACTATGCGGGAGTGTCTCAATTAATCAATTAATAATTAAGTGATTTCATCAGAAGACAAGTACAGGGGGGTATTCCAGAAAGCAGGCTTAACAAATCCTATGGTCAAATTTGAACTCTGGTTTAACTACAGGATTTGTTAAACCCACATTCTGAAATACTCCCCAGTATAAAAATCATGAATCACAAAAATATGCACTGCCATATACAATATAAAATATTTGCCTTTCTAGTTGACAGACTATTTTCTGATCACTTTGTAAGTGTTCAAATGGCACATCTATATAGTTTTATTAAGCTTATAAATTATTACATACACATTAAATCATAACAATTCTGCCTGACACAGTTCATGGACATTTTGCATAGCGTCAGGACAAATAAAATTAAGACGATTAATCAATGATCACACAAACGTGACACTATGAAAAAATTGAATAAAAACATGACAAAATCACATTACACAACATTGTAGATAAAGCCTGTAAAATATCTTTTTCATAACCTTTCACTTGTATATTGGGTTGCGTGACAAAAATTGTAAACAGAATTAACTTCATTCAAAACAGTTAAACCCAACATATCTCACAATCACAAGAGATGCACAACCTTCCTGTGGTACACAGGAAGTCAAACCCTTGGGTCAGGTGTCAAGCGGTGTCTGGTGTACGTACTGGGGATGGAGCAGAAGAGAAAACAGTGATTTAAGGCTCACCCTACAGCTGTGCACCATGATTCTGTTCATCACTAACAACCCGACAGTTGATTTTCATTTATTTTCAATTCATTGTCTTAATTGGGATGCCTCTTACCAGCACATACTGAAAGTCCACAGAAAATTGAACACATTCAAACATTCATACTTCAAATAAACTTGAGGTAATATACTTAGCTTTCCTTAAATGAAACCATATCATATATCAATGGCTTTTAAATGACAAATAAGCAGAAGATCTAAAATTTACAGAGAAGCATAACAACAGCACTTTGAATCATTTCAAAAGCACTCAACCAAAAACAACATACACAAACACTGATTAAACTGAGTTGATTAACTTACCGAAGCTCACGGATCTGTATTGTGTCATCTTTGTAACGGATTCAGTCGAAAACCAGAATTATCTCTAGTTAATAATGTCTGAAGAATCTGGGCTTGATTCTCTATCGCCCAGTTCCTCTTTATTAATGAATGTTCCAGCCAGTGTGGTACTGAGTTGTGGTTTCACTGGGACCATCTCTGATAAGATGATATTATCATTGTTCATTAATGTGGTTTTGTCCATGATCTCCTTGCTGTGTTTTGAGACCACTGCATCCAGGAAGTCATACTTAGGCGGGAGTTTGCCACTCTCAAACAGATACTTTGCCAAATATGAAAAGGCAACATTACTGAAAAGGGATGCTAACATGGACACGGTTTTGAAAGGAAACTTCTGTCTGATGTAATACTCAACTTCCTGCGTCAGGTGATTCACTTTTTTCAGCTGTTTCCATCCGGGGTAGTAGATGAAAGGGGGAACTTTGAGGTACGGCTCCCCACCACCGATGCGGAGAAGCAGGCCGAAGATGTAGCCGGCCACCGAGCCGTACGTGTTGGTGCCCTTGACGAAAAGCACACAGATCAGCTGTGGAAAGATGATGACGTAGACCAGATCTGAGCTGAGGTACCACAGGCCGTACACGGTGCCCGTCAGCAGTGCCATGGATGTAGCCAGGGCCCCAAACGTGAAGATAGTAATCCTCATGACCCAGACGATTTCACCGTCTGATGCCTGTGATGAATCCACAAACAGATTTATAAAAAACGACGAGTTAATAGCTCAGTCAATTTAAGGGTTATTCCAGTGAAATCAACACACCTTTTGCATGCTACTTACTTAACAGCACAAATAAATCAGTTGTTGTTGCAGTTCATTAGCCTGAAACATGCTACTTTCTTTTGGGACCCTGATTATTATTAAATGTTATTATTATTACTATTAAAACAAATAACAACAATGACAAATACAAAACACTCAATATAAACCGTGAATCTTCATTAATTGCATTTTTCAAGTCTTGTACATGTAAAAGAGCAAAAAAATTGAAAATAGACAATTCATTCTTTATACATTTTATTGTACATTAGTGTTTTTAAAATGTAATATTTTCATTGCTGGATGTCAGACTTACAGGAAATTAGCAATCACAGACATGGATGCTACAGTAGTGATTTAACTAATTCATAACTCTTATTCATCAATACATTTGTATTCATCTAACAACATAACAGCCCAAACTTTTACGAACTACGAAGTAATGAATGTCATAGCATAGCTAAAAAATAAAAGCCGATCCTTCGAAAACGATTGGAGCGATAAGGCTTTAGAAGTGGAATCCCTTGTTCTTGGACGAGTGCAGGCCAGACTCCTGCTAATGAGTCACTAATTGGCCACTGCTGCTGTCAGTGGGGAAGATCCCTAGGTGTGCGTTTTGTGAATCAGAAAGTGAGAAAACCTGTGCTGGACACATAAAGAACCAAAATTTCAGGCTTGATCTAAAGCAGTGGTTTCCAAACTTTTTCTGTCAGAAATCCCTTTTTGTAGATAAGAGTATTTTAAAGCCCCCCCTCCCACACACACACACACGCACAGACACACAGTTGTCTCTTTATAACACTGTGCAGACGTTCCATTCGTTTTGATTGGCCTAACCATAATCCTAATTATGACAACTGTAGCTGTTACACAGCCCTAACCGTAAGGAACCCAACAAAATGCAAGATGTTTGACTTTTTTGGTGTTGTGATTGTATTCACAGGTTTTTATAAAATTGAGTTTTCCCCTTGTGGGGACATGACAAATGTCCCCATGAATTAAGAAGTTACAGGTTTTCATTCTTCCAAGGGACATGGTCTCCCCACAACCTGATAATTATTGTACACATACACACACATACACACACAAACGTTTGTATTTCTAACCTTGTGGGGACCTTCCATTCATTTCTATGGGCCTAACCCTAAATCTAACTATGACCACCCTAATCCTTACCCAGCCCTAATCCTTAACCTTAAGTAACCCAACAAAATACAGGACTTTTGGCTCTTTTGATTGCACTCACAGATTTGAAGAAAATTACGTTTTACCCTGTGGGGACACAACAAAAGTAACCACAAGGTAAAAATGTCAGGTTGTCAGTGTGTCATTTTTTGTACTGTAATTTTGTGTTTTGTCCAGTTTGGCAAAATGCGGTGATGTTAAAATAATGTTTTGAGATGATGCCTAGCTGTATTTTCTATTACTATTTCTATTTTATTCTTAAATTTTGGATTATTCTATTACATGTTAATTCTTTTACATATTCAAACAAACTAAAGTTATTGTTTTGAGAAGATGCCTTTACCGTCTCTTGCATATTTACAAGCTGTAGGTCCCTTTTTGCGAGGAAGTCGTATGGTTGACGCTTCACTCTCTTCCCTCCGCGCGAAAGTAATCCAGGAAACCACTTCGGTTTTATTAAGGATCTTTACTTGGAATACCAGAGAGGCGAAGGTCAAAAGACCGTGTGACTCCCTTTCTTGCACGTCGTTTGTATCACAAGTACAGATCAGAATACAATTGTCTTAGATTATCTAAGGCGTTCTTAGGTGGCTTTAAACCACTAAAGTTATAAAGTTAGGATTCCATCGTCGAGGTGACGAGGAATGCGACAATGTTAGGCTATATATCATTCACTACTTCACCCAGGTGTCACGGGTTTGAGAATACGCTCAACAATGGTCAACCAAGCATTCTTAGGCTCCTACACAAGCTGCAAGGTAAAATGTCTTAACTGAAAAGCATTTGCACAGGCAAAACACATTCAAAGCTTCTTTAACTTACATCAAATGAATGTTTCCACGGGTTGGAAAAGCACACAAACACTGGTCACTGGCCAATGCAAGCATTTGTACGTACTGTATGTGTGGAAATCAGCCATCGCGAGGGCACCGCAGCGAGAGCAAGGCAAAGATGTACCGCCATACATGTCAAATAGTGAGATGTGTAATTGAAAACCTGTACATTTCCATGAAAATAGTGAGACTTAAAAGAAAAGCTGAGAATGTTGTTTGAGGGGGGTGTAGACAAACTTTTTTGTGTGGTTGCGGCGTGTGTACCGGTAACATCGTGACACATGAAGCGTGTCCCAGATTCTCACTTCCTGGTGCCCCTGAGTATTCACACACCTCAGGTCCACACTTGGCACATGCCATCACATGTCACTAAAGCGTGCACTTGGGGAAGGCTGCTGGGTGCGTGCAAATCAGAGGTTCAAGGAGCCAGTACAGCTCACTAGGCCACTCCAGGTAAAATGGCATTCACCTTATCACGCCATTTAACATACGACATGTCAAACTATTATTTATCACTTTAAACATTTTCAAAATGTATATAAATATATTTTTAAAAATCTGTTAATATATCTTTAACTCTAAGGTTTCTTCAAACTTTTAGGATGTCTTATGAATAGGATATGAATAATTCACAAAAGATTTATTTTTGATAATGAAAAACAATTTTGCAACACTTTAAAATAATCTAATGTTCAATTGGTCTACAGAAATCTTTCAGCATTTTTCAGTTTTATGAAATACTGTTGCAATAAAATACTAATTTTAAGTCAAGAATAAATTGTGATTGCCTATTTGAAGTATATGTATGATTCTCTTGTAAATATGCAACTTAGCAGCTCAGCTTTTTTATTGCAAATTCACTTTAACAATAACATCTAAATGATGATTCATTCTGTGTATGCACTGTAATAAGCAATTCAAATAAATGTCTTGAAAAACAATTACACAGATAATTTGAATTAATGAAAAGGAAGCTAACAGCTTAGTCAAGCCTTTTTTTGCCTTCAGAGCTAGCTAAACCAGCATTGGGAAAGAGTGAGGAAATCCGATATGCAGAACATAAGAACTGTAGCGACATGCAGCTTCTTACCAGCTGACGGAAGGACAACTGGTAGATGTTTCGGGCAAACATGGAGCTGGCAGAAAGGATGGACGAATCAGCTGATGACATCACAGCTGCGGACACGGCTCCCAGGCCAAAAAAGGAGATGTAGGGTGGACATAAATACTGGAGGACAATGGGGAGAATCATGTCCGACTCCTCCTTTTCCGTTGGTGACACTGGCCCATAAGATGTCTGGTTCCAGTCTGCATCAGACAAGTCATACAGCCGTTCATATTAAACTGTCAGCCACACATAGCGAATGACATCTTTTTATTCTGTGACAACATTCTCAGACCTGAAACACTAGACTGCCTTTTAAAAAGACTGTTATAATATAATAACTTTAATTATGAACTTGTGATATACATCAAAAATGGCTGTTTGGGTGCAAACTACATTCCGAGTACAACCCATTGACAGTAATAATCACATTCAGAATTCAATATTTGCAATACACTATCAAATATATATTTCTCACTAACAAAGATGTGTTGTTATTTGATCTTTATTACATGCATGGAGTATTTTTATGACATTTAATGAACATTATTCTGCTCTAAGGCAGTAGACCCCAGGGAAATGGTCCACAAATATAGATAAAGTACTTACTATTTGATGAGAGGACCCAGGAATGGACAGCTAAAAATGTCTTTAAACATCTGAGTGTTACTTTTTAGGGCAATGTGTTGGCACCCTTGTACCTTGAACCACGGTTGTGGGTTTCATTCCCGTGTGTATGGAGCAATTGTGGGGGTTTTCTTTAGATGCTCCTGTTCCCTCCAAGAGCCTTGACATGTAGTATAGTTAAAGCATTAAAGAGTTAAAGTTAACTGCTGTCCCCAAATTTCCCTTATTACGTCTTTATGTTACCAGGGAGTGGCTTCAGGTTCAATGTTACCCTCCACATTGGTTATGGAAAATGGATAGATGAACTGTCATGATCATTAATGATCAATCCCATAGTCCAAAGCAGAACAAAAAATGCACTACTGATCTTATTATAAAGAAACATTGCATGAAAACTGGGGGAGGAGTTACTGAGTTTAACACTGCCTTCACGTGCAAGTCAGAAGGTCCTACTTCCCATAGGTAATGTCATAATAACAAGTATGTCAGGTTCAAGTGGTTTGTGGTGCGAGTGAAAGGAAAAATTCATGACCTAAACAACGGCTACTGATAGCTGTATTGCTAAAAATAAGCAGTCTCGTACCATTCGCTACTAAAAATTGTCGCCTTCTCTGCCATGTTAAAAGGTTGTAGGTTGTTACATTTGGGTATCAAAATTACCTGTGAAGTTCCCACTTGTAATTATAACATGGAGGGGATGTTCATGTGTAACTTACAAGTCGGCAACTTGTATTTACGAGACTTCCGATCGCGCGTGCAAGTCTGATGAAATAAAACCCCGCGTGCATATGGCGAGTGTGAGTCATTATCATGGACAACGCTGGACATGAGCTTACCTGTCGAAGCACCGATGGCTCCTATCAAGACCGAAGGCACAGCCATGACCAGGCAACCAAATGCAGCGAGGAAAGAGAGGACTTGGGCATAGGTAGCCGAAGAGGCAGAAAGAACCCGTTGGAAATAAACCTGCCAGGGAATCCCCCCCAACACCTAGAAACAAAAAAACGGCGACGTAAATAGACCAGAGAAGGAGCGTGCAGGCACAGTCCATTATGTGTCAGGCACAAAATTACCTCAGCTGGTCATACGCTAACCCGGAGTAAAAGAAAATTAACCAGAGCACTTAGACAGACAAATCACTGTCTTATAGATTAATGCCTCCACAAACTGAAGTTTAATCTAATTCTGGGGTTATCAGAAGACACAGATCCTGCCTCTGTTTATATTCAGTAGATTTTGCCTACGTGTTTGCAAGGATTTCCTCAAGGAACACTGTTTTCCTCACATAGTCTGATTGACAATATGCAGTTATGTGCACCGGTGAATTGTAAATTTCTCATTGCACGCACGCATGTGTAAGCATTTGTGATAGACTGCCATCCCCTCTAGGGTCCTTCCTGGGAATTAACTTACATCTCACCACAGTCCTGTGTCGAATTAACATTAATGGAAGTAGGATGCAGGTATCTGATGTTCATAACATGTGTGTACATGTTTCATAGGAAGATGAAATGGCCATGGCTGCTCTCTCATAAGCCACGCAGAGTAATGAGTAAAATCTCACCAAAAGACAGAAGTTGTCTATCCACATCCAGATGTCTGATGACTCGATTTTGCCCAGCCAAGGTTTCTGGAACACTGTATTCACAGCTGTAACTCCGATGTTTGACACGGCTGGGTTTGACAGTGCAAACGGCAGACTGACCCACTAAAAACACATGAGGTTTCTTCAGGTTCTTCATATTCACTTGATATTCATTCAAGGGCTTAAATATCCAATAATCATGGTCCCTTTTACAATAAAGAATAACAGAACCTCGACAGAGAACATCAATTCCAAAATGTGAGTCCGCAAATAAAACAAAATTAGCATTTAACACAAGCCGCATGACATAGGCCTATTTAGTCTTAAAAATAATATAACACTACAATACAAAAGGGCATCCTTTGTGATGTCTGAAGTATGAATAATTTGCAAACCAGTAGTTCATAATAATCACGAGTAGGTCTTCAAATCACACATGCTCTATTAACGAGCTTTTCAGCAACCATCGCACGTACATGCACTATGGATTTCTTCGAGACATTCTGAGACCATCGAGAATCCACACAGATTCAGGCCTCACTGGACTTACCAGCCCTAAAAATATGCAGAACAGCTGGACCACATCTGTGTATGCCACCGAGTACAGCCCTCCAACCAACGTGTAGAAGATGGCGATGAGTGCAGAGATGACCACAGACATGTTGATGTTGATATCTACAATCACACTGAGGGTTGCACCTGCCCGTGAATTAGAGTGTTAGACAGAGCTAATGGCTTTGGGCTCTATGGGGTCACTTTGTGAGTTCTTTAGCATTCTATAATGATGTGCATAAAAAAAATACATATTTTTTTAATTTGAACAATAATTTGCCAATTCATTCTAAATGACAACTGCCATGTTGGTGTTATTAAACTGTAAAGGAGATTTTGGAATGAGTAAATCCTGACTCTCGCACCTAAAGCCGACAAGATAGCTGCAGACCAGAAGATCTCGCCCATGAGGGCTGGAATGAAGATGAGACCTCCCATCCTTTTACCATAGAGTTGCTGAAAGGGATCGAGCATTGTGACGTAGCCTCTGGAGCGCATGGGCTTTGCGAAGAATAAGCCACCTGGGGACGGCAAAACATTCATCTCTTAGGAGAACAGTAGAAGAAGCAGCTGATGTTGGTGCAGGAACCACCACACTGTTCCAATGCACCTCCAGAATTGACCCTGATTACGGTTACCTTGTTGACTATTCAGATGAAAAGCACTGTAACATCACAAGATCCATTTTGAAATCAGATTTAACTTAGTCTTGTGGTCAAACTACACAAAAATCCATCACAACACATTTTACAGGTGTCATAATTACTCCACAACAAATATATTACAATGGTCTTGAGTGAGTTCAGTAGATGACAGCACAATTTGGAAATTTACAACTTCTAAATCTACTTTATAGTTCAGTTAAGAAAGCGAGATGTGTGTACTGACCTACAACCAGACTGAGTGCGTAGCCAAATGGTGCTTGAGCCCAAGCCAGACCAGAATCTGGCAAGTAGACATTCTCGGCGGTGCCATTGATGTAACCTCCACCAACCCAGGTTGCTGACAATATTAAACCACAAATAATAAAAAAATCACTATAAAGTATGTTTAATATTATGATTAAGTAAAGCTGAAATATTAAGGAACAGAGAAGCCGCATTAAAAACAAGAGTATCACACATTAATAATAAAACAATCTCATCTATGTGCAAATTAATGTGGGGGTAATGATCAAAGAAAAATTATATTTTATATAGTGTTGGTTTGGTAGAATGCAAGAAGAGCCAATACACTTAAAAGAAGACTACACAGTAATTATCATACGTTGGCCGAATGATGTTTTCCGTACACACGATTTAAATGCAGTGTTAAATGTCCACCAAACAAAAAAAAAACTATCACCAGACTATACCATGGATGAATGGATGGATTGACGGACGGACAGACGGACCGACAGACAGTCAGATAGGCAGGCAGGCATATCATCGTTCTGCTTAAATGACTTAGAAAAGATTTAAATTAAAAAAAAAAAAACGGCCTCTGGCATGATGCATGTTTGCCAGTTAAATTTATATGAATAATTAACAGTTTCCCTGAAAAATGTCCATCTCTGTGGGGTTTCCTCCGTTATGTAAACTGCATCAAAGGCCGTTTTTGAATTGTCTTCCAGTCTTTAGACAAGGGTGACACCTGCCATTCATTTTACAAGTGAAGTTTATTTTGGGGTATCACTGCAACATCATTCAAATACACATGGAAAATGCAACTTAACGTTATTCTGAGGCTAAATTATCATGCATAAAATCTGCATACCTCGATCAGTAGATGCAAGGCTTGTGGCTTAGACTAGTGAAACTTACCAGTCATAGTAAAACCGCCAACAAACAATCCGATGTCCCTTCCACCGACCATTATGGTCTCACTGCGATCGGCACCTTCCATGACGCAGGGTTTCTTGTTTTTCCAGGCGGCCCAAATTCCAACAAGAAGAATCACAATATAAAAGATGACGATGGCCACAAGTCCTTCCACGTGGAGAGCCATCGATCTTCCGCTGCCGAGATCAGTTTAATTCATGCAGCCCTGGATGGAGACCCAAGAACACAGGAATTATTTCCAAAACGGATGAACAAACTCCCAATTCTTCATCACACCTATCCTACTGTACCTGTTGTGTTCACTTCTTAGACAACTTCTTTATATTCATCCACATATGATACATAAACCATATAAACCGTATGAAAGATTCGCTGCTGATTAATGAAATAATTCGAGAACTTAAGAAAACTAAGTATATCTTTGCATTAACGTACAGCGGACTGTTTAACTAACTTTTAAACATTATAATGCTTATCATACAGTCTCCAAAAGCTTATTCTGGTTAGGTTTGCGGGGGATCTGAATGAATGGTTACTGTTATCGCTTTATATAATTCCAGACAGGATGTACATTAAATTCAGTTTACGCACCGGTGCGCTCCGTTATTTTACTATGCGCACGATCGACAGGACATAATATGTATTCTCTGCTTCTGTAGATGACAATCAAACAGAAATCAAAGTCAGGCTGACATTGATTTTAAGATAAGCTTCTCAGTTTCCTCTACTGTATTAACGAAAATCAATTAACACATTACAAAT
This sequence comes from Gymnarchus niloticus, assembly GCA_009936485.2. Taxonomy (NCBI): domain Eukaryota; kingdom Metazoa; phylum Chordata; class Actinopteri; order Osteoglossiformes; family Gymnarchidae; genus Gymnarchus; species Gymnarchus niloticus. The sequence goes on from JAACJT020000078.1 coordinate 541,636, forward strand.
GATCAAATTTATGAAATGGATCACAGTATAGTCCGTAAAATGCTTTAACACACAGAGCTGCTTACCTCTCAGAAGGTTTCTTGAATTGGTGCTGTAGATATAAAAAGCATTGATGAGAGATATCCACAAGTAGAGACCGGGGAGCCGCTGTGTAAGTCTGTTAAGGACTGCGCAGCCTGTATTTTTCCGTTTTTTTTTTTTTTTTTTACAGTAGGGCCAGTAAAACCTAACGTCAGAGAGATGTGAGAGGCTGAATAGATGAGCCAAGCATGCACAGGTATCAAGATAACATCATAAAGCCCAACACATCATGTGCACTGCCATGCTGGCGGTTATACATTGACTCTAGAATAAAAATGGTCATATTTTGCTTGGAAAAATACATTTTAACTAAACTGCGTATAGTTTCAAATTGACTTCGAAACAAAGAGTTATCACTATAACAATTTCCATCTATAAAATTACGAAAAAATAATATTATGGTAAATAGAAAATATGAAATTTAAATTCTCTTCATGTAGACCTCTAGAGTAACTGAAAATTAATATTACAAATAATGCATTACTCATTTAAGTAAATTGTTATATTTTATTTGTAACTGACCATTTGAATCTTTTTAATACACTGCCGCTGGCTTTATGAGCCTTACAAAAATATCAAATTTTTAGGAAACTGTAAGGAATACTTTTTCTCGGTACGTGTTTTTCAGTCGGCCGAGACTCAGAGCTCAGGTTTACTGATGTGGTACGTAAAGACATGTGACTGCCAGTTGGTGAGAGATTCTTCTCTGTAAAGTTCAGTCTTCCCTGCCCAACACTGTCTCAACGCTCACAAAGCTTGATCAATATAGACTATCTTCAGCCAGTGAAAGTCCTCTAGCATGTTAATGTCATAAGAGGAAATCCACTGGAGCTGCTTACATTGTACTGTAGCAACACCCTACAGAACTTCTGTGTTTACAAAGATATGCATGGAAAGTACTTAGTATGAGTCAGCTGCATTAATTTCCTTTCGTGTTCTTCAAGACACCTGGAGGCCTGTAGGAAAAACCCTATCTCCATATCCTATCACTGCTTCAGATGCATATAGATTATGCTCAACTTCGGTCTTTCTTAGCACAACACTTTAAGTAAAACTGCACAGCTCCAAAAGCACGGCACTCGCCGGGGTCCCTGGGGTATGTTCGGATGTACATCAGCACAAATCAGCAGTTTTGGCTGGCTCTCCACCGTGGGGTGGGGTTGCTCAGTGGTTAACAGCGTTGTATCCCTTCTCCAGGGTTGGGGGTTCAAATCCTCCCTCTGGCTGTGTGTGTGTGTGTGTGTGGAGAGGCCATCTTCCTCGCATATGAGTGTGCCCTGTGATGGGATCGCCCGTTGTGCTGTTTGCTACCTGTAATAGGCTCCGGACCTAGGGTTAGCAAGGCAGGCGATGGATGAATTTGATCCAGTAATAAACAAGCAGCATGTGTGTAAAACTATTTTAAAGCTATAGTGAGCAAGAACAACAGAGATGCTAACTGCTTAATGAAACGATCTACCATAACCTTAGAATGGCAGAGAGTGGGCAGAGAGTACTGCCTAATGTCAGCTGGTCAACCATATCCAAACATGATGGCTGATCATACAATGGCGTCACCCATCATTCTACTCTATTTATGGCTATTACAGGAAATCAATACATGTTTCATAAGTAACAAATATACTATACAATACAGGACTGAGAGTCTACTTTATACTGGCTGCAGAGGAACAGCTTTCTAACCTAAACCGGAGGAAGGACTATGCAATATGGTGATTGCAAATATTTATGTCAGGCTTATTGATATTTGGAATGCCATGACAGAAAAGAAACGTTTCTAGCAAAGCCTACATTCTGACAGCCTCTCTACCATAGATAGTGTTGAAGAGACTTCACAGGGCAATGAAGCAACAGCCCAAGGTACCTGCTGAGAGGAACTGTGACAGAGTGAAGGAGCTGCTGTACATTTAGCAGATGCTTTTGTTCAAAGCGACACACAGCGAGGCAGATACAAAACAATCATACAGCATTTTACAGAGTCACCTAAGATATAAGTAGTGGCATGTTTAGTTAAAGGATCAATATGTACCATACACTACTGGGCTGGATAACATATCATCTTTCAGTATAATCTGGATACTGTAATGGCCTTCTGGACTTACCAAAATTTTTGATTGTTTTTGATGTTAGCTTTTACATAACACATCCCATCCAAGGATGTTTTGGTGTCCACCAACAGATGCAGATGGTATTTCTCCCACCGTATTCTCCATTCTTGAATCCTAGAGAGGAGTTTTTTTGGCACGGAGGTGGAAAGATTAGGATAGCCGCCCTGATGACCATATGTCTCTGCTAGGTGCAATGGATAATTCTTGTGAGGACATGATAGCAGGGGCACATAGGGAATGGTCATGCCATGCAAGACGATTTTTCCCATGTTGGATTGGAAGGAATAACATCACGTGTGATATGGATGAAAATCTGTAGTCAGACAAACAAGCAACAGCATGTCCAGTGACGTGGAATGATTATACATTACATCACTGTCTCTTTACTTTCAAATTTGATTTTTTTTGGTTCCCAGAGTATGAGAATGTTTAACATCTTGTTGCTATTGTGTTGTTTTTTTGCTACTGTTGTGTTATGAAGTGCCGTGTGAATTATTATTATTATTATTATTGCTGTGTACTATCCTACTGCATTGTATTGTGTCATAAGCTCATTTCAGTAAAGATCTGAAAAATTTACATGTGCATATAAGTGCTTTCTCTTGCCAGTAAGATGTGTGGAAAACAGTGTTCATTACCACTAGGGGGCACTATGACCATCTCTTCATGCTATATGGTCTAGCTAACAGCCGCTCTGTGTTTCAGTCCTATATATATATATAATCTTCAGAGGCATGGTAAACAAGTTTTAAGTTGTGTACATTGGCGATTTACTGATTTAATCTCTTTACCAAAATTCTCACCAGGATCATCTCTGTCAGGTTTTCCAGAGGCTACAGGAGAACAACCGCTAAGTAAAGCTCGAGAAATTGAAACATCTCTTCACTTTCCATCCAGGCTAAGATCCAACACTTCCATTTGTTGTTGAGGTAAAAAAAGTTTCTATGTAGTTACTATTCTTATAATCAACCAGCCCTATATCAGTTGAAACTGGAGTCCCGCGACATCACAGCCATTGAAAATTTGCTCAAGAAGAAACGTTTTGGGAAAAGGTCTGGAAAAAGGTTCATGTGTAACTACAATGAACTGTGCATCACAGAATCATTTGGCTGACCATCGTTAATGTCCTATCCCTTTGTTTTATCTGGGACAGCATTAATGGTTGTCAAATAGGGACATTAAACTCTCCCTCCCATTGAAAAAGCTCAGTCCCAAGTACATTAGCTTATTTAGGATCATTCGGTGAATTAACCTGCTTACTAACCATTTACAGTTGCATGCCTAGTACAGATTTCTTCCACCTTCCATGTTTCCCTGTTAAAACAGTGTACTGGAGTCCCATGAGCCCACCTGCTGCTCTGGCTGAACCTCCAACTTGCCTATGCCATCCTCTCCCTGTTGGACTTCAGGTGCCGAGGGAACAGCTTCAGTGCCTGGTGGTCTGGGAGGGCTCTGACCCTTAGAAATAGTCCTGGGTTGCTCGCCACGACATCCTGGACTCTTCCCTCATGTTCTCCGAGATCGTGCCGCTCCTCACCCCTGGGTCAACGTCCTTGTCAGCATCCTCGGTGTAGAGGAGGGTACTGTCATGGTGACAGCCAGTCAGTCACACCCAGACTGATCTTGTTCTGCCTCCCTGGAGTACTGACACACCCACCGCTCATCTTAATCACTACGTGAGCAGTTACTCTGTGTGACCACCTTGTGACGTATCGTGTGTTATGTATCAACCACTCCTGAGCATTTGGGTATCGATCTTAACCTGTTCTAACCTGTGTGTGTGACTCTACCTGATTCTTTACAATTCTTCTCTTTGTAACCTTGGGGCTGTTTCTTGGACTATGACTCCGCATTATGATTTGGATTTGATACCTTTTTGTACTTCACTGGCCACCGTCCCATTGCTATGTTTACTGATACCAGTTTCTACTCAGCCCATTCTAACAAACCCTGGACTTCCAGCACTGTGTTTTAATTCATTATACTGACTTATTTTCATTTAGCAATTTATTGAAGTACATGTACATTAATTGAACTAAGTAAAAACTAAATCAATGATATTTCAGGTATACTTTAATAAATAAAAAATTACATTGACACTAGTAGATCTTGTTCAAACATTATAGCGAGTTTAGATGAACCATTTCTAAATGGCTGGAGACAATCGGCTTCTTCAGGTGATTTACCTAGTTAGATTATATAGTGCACATATCCAAACAACTATACCTTCTGTATTTATTAATTCGAAAGGTGTTATCAGTTTGGAAAGAGCCCTAAAGCAGTGCCATAACAATGTAAAGATGTATGCAAAACTGAGTCGGTGAATGTAAAACTACAACGCTGTATACTGTTGGACTTTGTACCACACACTTAAATGAATATCAGTGTCGTCAATAACAAAGGACCAAAGACAGAATGCGAACACTCAATGGGCAAGGAAGGTACCAGAACTTGTGATGGTGAGCAGAGCTGTCACAAAGAAGGGAATGAAAAAAAAATATGTTGACTTACTGTTCAATACAGCACAAACTGACTGACCTAATTTCACTTTGCATTCATCCATTCACTTTCAAAACCACTAATCCAATCCAGGGTCACAAGACACCTAGAGTCTATCCCAGGCAGTTTAGGGCACAATCATTTTGCATCAGTTAACATTTTGCATTGTTTAAATAAAAGAATGCAATTGCCATATTGCAGTATAACAAAACCTCTCGCATGCATTTCCCCCTGCAGTGAGCTTCTCAGTGCAAATAAACAGGTAGGCAATGTGTTAAGTAGTATGAACACTTCTTTTCATACATAGCTAAACCTGTATCCATTACTAGAGACTGTGAGGCTAGAAGAAGGATGAAAGAACTTTGAGTTAGTGTGGTGCTGGTATGGCGGGGGTGGGTGTTGCATGGCTGTGCTGGCTTGCGGGACATGGCGAGGGTGTTGTGGGAAATTCCCACTGAAGAGACAGATTGTGACTCCACCAGCGATACTCAGAATGGCGGAGACGAAACCCAGATAAACGGCATGTCCGATCTCATACTTCAGGGTGCTGGGCAACATTGGGTTGTAGAAATCTCGGATAATGTCATTGGTGGTCCAGGACACAGTAACCAAGCAGAGAAGGCCCGCGACAATAAAGTCCAACCCACCAAACACAGCCAGGGCACTCTTGTTTTGGGAGTGCTGGAGGAAGAGAGAGCACTTCATGCCCACGGCGGAGACGGCAAGGCCAAGTGTGGAGGCGACGCAGGAGATCACCATGAGTGCTCGTGCAGCCTGCAGGTCCAGAGGCAGTGCCAGGAGAGAGCGGTGGGTTTGACACTGGTAGATGCCCGTGCTGTGCCACACACACTCCATCCACAGCCCCTTCATGTAGCCCGTGGCGGTGATGATGTTAGAGCCTATGTAAGCTCGCCGGCGCCACTGGGGCAACAGTGTTGCAACCAGTGTTCCCAGAAGGCCCAGAAGACCCAGGAAAAATCCAAACAGCTGCACTGCCATTTTGGCCATCCTTGACTAATTAATGTGGCAGCATGCAGAGCTCCAGCATTGAATAAAAATATCCTCTTTGAAATGTTTGTTACCTCGTATTCACAGTTTCGCTCACCAATCGTATTGAGTCTGCTGGGTGCAGAGTCACTCTGCTGTGATGTCCCAGATGAGCTCTTTAGGGCTGGTTGACTGCTTCTGTGATGAATACGAATCTCATTAAGATTCACCTGTTTACGTTTCTTCTCTTGGGCATGGACAGATTCTCTGTAAGGATCCCAAAAGCATTGTAAATAGAAACAAAAAATAACCACCAATTTACTCACTGTCTCTTCAACTGAGGAACTTTTCCTGAGGTAGGATCGCAGCTGTAGTCATTGACATGAAATTCTTTGTGAGAGCAATTTGTGCAGGTACATGTACAGTAAAATGCAATAAAGATTTTATTGCCCTATTGACTGAGTTTCTATGGGAAGAAAGTTCACCTGTCAGAGTTACTAATCAACCACAGATCGATTAGATATTTAAAAAACAGTGACAAATGTTCCTTCATTACTCTCAGTAACTCCCAGCTCATTTCTGAAACATTTTTTTATGTCTATGTCTATATACTCTCTTCTTTTCTAAATACTTCTGTCTATATACTCTCTCCTCTTCTATATACTTCTATGTCTATATACTCTTGTCTCCTATATACGTCTATGTCTATATACTCTCTCCTCTTCTATATACTTCTATGTCTATATACTCTCTCCTCTCCTATATACGTCTATGTCTATATACTCTCTCCTCTTCTATATACTCCTATGTCTATATACTCTTGTCTCCTATATACATTTACATATATATACTCTCTTCTTTTCTAAATACTTCTATGTCTACATACTCTCTCCTCTTCTATATACTTCTATGTCTATATACTCTTGTCTCTTATATACATTTACATATATATACTCTCTTCTTTTCTAAATACTTCTATGTCTATATACTCTCTCCTCTTCTATATACTTCTATGTCTATATACTCTTGTCTCCTATATACGTCTATGTCTATATACTCTCTCCTCTTCTATATACTTCTATGTCTATACACTCTTGCCTCCTATATACGTTTACATATATATTCTCTCTTCTCTTCTAAATACTTCTGTCTACATACTCTCTCCTCTTCTATATACTTCTATGTCTATATACTCTTGTCTCCTATATACGTCTATGTCTATATACTCTCT